>CAWUFW010014304.1:0-421309 GCA_963921515.1 Calotriton arnoldi | reverse complement strand
ATGACATCATCCATGATACTTACGTACACACTTAATATAACTTTTTTTTGATACACCCACTTAAATTACAAGACTTTCAAACTCATTACCCAACACAAAAACTACATATGTTCACTCACTGACTTAGGTCTACACATACATCTACTCATTGTCATCATATCACGCCATATCTATATAAATACTCAATATTACCTCCTCCATAGAGAGCCATTAATTTGGCCATGCAAAAATTAATCATTAATACTATTTACTACCTATATATTATATTATTACTATACAAATACTAGCACATTTACGCCCACCCGGGATAAGGCATGACACGCATCTATTACAGTTACACATATCCATTTAAATGCACATATTATATATACTGCCTTTATATATGTATTACTTCGCATGTACTAATTGACATTCACTACTACCTATACATACATCTACCTAATCATTAGATGCACCAGTGAATACTAATTGGCCTATGCATAGGAGTCACACACAGCCTCCACTACAAACACTGGTAGCCATACTACACAATAGACACTCTCATGTAGCCATTATGGATACTCAGTAAGATACAGCACCACTCACTCAGCCAGTCATCCATTCAGATATACCTACTCATTCATTCTATATTAAATATACATAGATTGGATGATGTCATCAGTGATGTCATCAGTGATGTCATCAGTGATGTCATCAGTGATGTCACTGACCATGTCATGAGTGATGTAATATGTGACGTCATCAGCAGTGCATTGCGGGCGCGAGTTATAGTTAGCTTAACTAACTATAACGGGGAATTTCTATGGTTTTGTACGAGTGAAATGTCCAACTAACTATAACTGTCCTAAAACCTATGGTTTTTTCAGTGAATATATATATATATTCACTGAAAAAACCATAGGTTTTAGGGACAGTTATAGTTAGTTGGACATTGCACTCGTACAAAACCCGTGAAATTCCCCGTTATAGTTAGTTCAGGTAACTATAACTCGCGCCCCGCAATGCACTGCTGATGACGTCACATATTACATCACTCATGACATGGTCAGTGACATCACTGATGACATCACTGATGACATCTCAAATGACATCACTGATGACATCATCCAGTGACTGTGTGTTTCTGTAAAGTTTAAATATGTTTAATATATATAGGGAAAGGCGTATTGAAGAATGAGTGGGTGTATAAGTGTCTGAATGGATGATTTAGTAGGTGCGTGACTAACTCTATAAGTGAGTGATTAAACGTATCTTACTGAATGCATGGGTTAGTGACTAAACTGGGTGAATGTCTGTATCCGTCTGTCTGTTGCTGTGTAAGTGGCTGCATGGGTTTGTGAATAGCTACATGAGTGTCTATATGAGTTATTGATTGGTTGTCTGAGTATCTGTATGGGTGCCTGAGTGTTTGTGTGGGTGTTGTGTGTGCGACTCTGTGCATAGATGTGTGAGTGGGTGATTCACTGGATGGATGGTTTCAAGAGTGCATCTGTGATAGACTGTATGGGTGGGTAAGTGTGTAAGAGTGTGTTAGTGAGTGAATGTATGTCCCAGTGGTACATGTGTGAGTAACTACATATGTGAAAGGCAGTATATATGTGTGTTGGAGTATATAAATAGCTATGAGCGAGAGTGTGTGATTGTGAGAGTGACTGTATGGATGAGTGTGTGCTTGTATCAGAGATTGTATAAGAGCGTAAGAATGTGCTAGTATTTGTATGAGTAAGTGAGCTGGTGTGTGTATGACTGTATAGGTGAGTAAATGGGTGTGTGCTTAATTTTTGCATGACTGACTAGGTGTGTGAGTACCTCTATGGATGAGTGGCGGTGTGTGAGTGTTTATATAGGTGTATGAGTGCATATAATAGTCCTGTACTGAGTGACTATAAGTATGAGTGACTGTACGGGTGAGTGAGATAGATGTGTGTGTGTGTAGACCTAAGAATCAGTGAGTGTGTATATAGTAATTGGTGTTGGAGTGTCTATGGTTTTGACAATGGCAGTCTGTAATTTACAGTGGGTGTAACAAAAGTTATATTAGGGTGTGAGAAGATGCATCAAATTATCACATGGATGATGTCATCAGTGATGTCATCAGTGATGGATGTCATTTGAGATGTCATCAGTGATGTCATCAGTGATGTCACTGACCATGTCATGAGTGATGTAATATGTGACGTCATCAGCAGTGCATTGCGGGGCGCGAGTTATATTTACCTGAACTAACTATAACGGGGGAATTTCACGGGTTTTGTACGAGTGCAATGTCCAACTAACTATAACTGTCCCTAAAACCTATGGTTTTTTCAGTGAATTTGTAAGGTTTTTTAAATGCTAATTTCTAACTATAACGTGCCTGAAACCTATGGTTTTTTCAGTGAATTTCAAAGGTTTTTTAAATGCTAATTCCTAACTATAACATGTCTGAAACCTATGGTTTTTTTCAGTGAATTTCAAAGGTTTTGTAAATGACAATTTTTAAATGTATTAATTGTTATATTTATTTTTTGATACTGATTTACTACATTTTTTTAAACTATTTATTTTTAGATATTTTATTTTTTAAATTACATTATAATTACATTATACATTACATTACAAAATATACTTTCTCAGAATGAATTACTTTAGTTTAAATACTTTGCAAATAGATAGACTTTTAAGTACAGTAGTTACAGTTGTTGCAATGGGCAACACAATTTCAAACACAATGCAACATTGAGCTCAATGTGAATTTCTAGTTAAATGCAATTAGTTACTTTATGGATTACTTTTCTAACCACAGGACTGGATCCTAGATTCAGTCCTGGGACATCTCCTGTAAACAGTTGAGTAAAAGCGTTTTGGTTACAGTAGTGATTTTTAAGGAATATTATTGTATTTTAAAAGTTGACACTTAGAAACTTTTTCACATAGAATCACCAATGTTATCCTATGGGAGGAAATTCACTTAGCAGGTAAGTAGTGTTATCGTTACTTTTTCTTACTCAGTGGTGGATCCTGGATCCAGCACTGGTGCATCTCCTGTAAACAGTTGAAATAATGCGTTTAAGTCATACAGGCGATTTTTAAGGAATATTTGTAGTTTGTGAAAATCGACACTGAAACTTTTCTGCTGAAAACCAGACAATGGATTCCTATGGAAGGAAATACAAGTTACTGGTAAATACGGTTAGAATTACTTTTCAGGGTCAGTGCTGGGCTAAAAGATGCAGCACTGGGTTCTCTCCTGATAACAGGTGAGTAAATCGGAATTCGTAGTTTGGCTAATTTTAGAGGAATATTATAAAGTTCCAAAACTCCACACTTAGAAGAATTTCCAAGTGAAACCAGTCAATGTTAGCCTATGGAAGGAAATTCAAGTTACTGGTAAGTACGGTTAAAATTACTTTTCAGGATCAGTACTGGGCTCAAAGGTGCAGCACTGAGGTCTCTCCTGATAACAGGTGAGTAAATCGGAATTCGTAGTTCGGCTGATTTTAGAGGAATATTATAAAGTTCCAAAACTCCACACTTAGAAGAATTTCCAAGTGAAACCAGTCAATGTTAGCCTATGGAAGGAAATTCAAGTTACTGGTAAGTACGGTTAGAATTACTTTTCAGGATCAGTACTGGGCTCAAAGATGCAGCACTGAGGTCTCTCCTGATAACAGGTGAGTAAATCGGAATTCGTAGTTCTTCTGATTTTAGAGGAATATTTGTATGTTTCAAAAATCGACACACAGAAACTTTTTCAGCAAAAAGCAGGCAATGATATCCTATGGAAGGAAATTCAAGTTACTGGTAAGTACGGTTAAAATTACTTTTCAGGATCAGTACTGGGCTCAAAGATGCAGCACTGAGGTCTCTCCTGATAACAGGTGAGTAAATCGGAATTCGTAGATCGGCTGATTTTAGAGGAATATTTGCACAGTGGTGAAGGGAGGGGCGGGGCTTCAGGTGACATGTCTGCAAACAGGCCCCGTGGCGCGTTTTAAGATGGGGAATTAAATCCTCCTCAATCCCGAGGGTCCCTAGGGGCCAAGTAGCCCACCAGATACCTCCAGTATGCGCCAGAGAGCTGCGTTGCAGAGAGGTGTTCAGAGGCCACGCCCCTTTTTGCACCTCTCTGCAACGCAGCTCTGTGGCGCTTTCTGGACGTACCTGGTGGGCTAGTTGGCCCCCAGGGACCCTCAGGATTGAAGGGGATTTAATTCCCCATCTTAAAACACACAACGGGGCCTGTTTGCACACATGTCACCTGAAACCCCGCCCCCTCCCTTCACCACTGTGCAAACGCGCCCCGTGGCGCCTTTTAAGTTGGGGAATTAAGTCCCCTTGAATCCTGAGGGTCCCTGGAGTCCAACTAGCCCACCATGTACCTCCAAAAGCGCCACAGAGCTGCGTTGCAGAGAGGTGTAAAAGGGGCGTGGCCTCTGTACACCTCTCTGCAACGCAGCCCCCTGTCGCATACTGAAGGTTCCTGGTGGGCTAGTTGGCCCCCAGGGACCCCCAGTATTCAAAGGGAATTTGTTCCCCCTCTGCAAACGCGCCAGGGGGCGCGTTTGGCAGAGTGGTAAAGGAAGGGGGCGGGGCCTGCGGCACGATCATTTTTTTTTTTTTATTATTTTTTTTTTTTAATACTTTTTTCTGCCCAGGGTGTCCTTGTGGAACCCCCTGAGCAGACGTAGGGGGTCAGGGTGTTTCTACCCTGCCCCCTTTGTGCGTTTTGCACACTTGTTTCTTGTGTTTTTTTTTTTTTTTAATCGGTGGGATCCGCGCACCCTAAGCGCATCCCGCCGTTTAAAAAAAAATGCTTTTCTGCCCAGGGGTCCTTGTGGGACCCCTGAGCAGACCTAGGGGGTCAGGGTGTTTCTACCCTGCCCCCTTTGTGCGTTTTGCACACTTGTTTCTGTGCCTCGGTTCTACCGAGGCATAAAATGGCTGCCAACACTTCCTGATTTGGAGTGTTGACAGCCAATTAGCATGCAGCTCGTGATCGGGACGATGCGCGCAGGGTGCGCTCAGGGTGCGCGAATCCGACGCGGCCATAGATATATATGTGATTTTCCTTTTGATTTTCTCAGGAACTACTGAACGGATTTACACCATTTAACAAAAAGGGTTCTTTCTGAACCAAGACCTACCTCTTTGCCAAATTTGGTGTAATTCCGTTCAGCAGTTCGGGCTGTAGCCGTGGCTAAAGTTTCCTATGGGAAAATGAATGGGGAAAACACGTTTAGGGACCCCCCTTTTTTCTCGGCCCCCGCTTGACGAATCACCCCGAGACTTTCAGGATAGGAGCGGACTGGAGCGGGCCACAAAGTTTGAAAATTTCGATAAGATTCGTCAACCGACGCAAGAGTTATTTCAAATAGAATGTTGCGGATTTCCTATGGAAAATAGGTCCTAACTATAACTATCTACTGGCGACCGCCAGTAGATAATATATATATATATATATATGGAAAAAAAACAAGTTGCCTGCTCAGTTGAGAATTTCACCTTAGTTTAATTGTGGGCAGCAAACACATCGTGCTCTCCCTGCCAACAGATTTGCCAAACATGTTTCGGGCCAACGGCCCTTGATCACTGGCAGCATACAAAGTTCAGGCAGCTGTATCGACTTTAATACCGTAACCCCGCCCTAATGGGACTTCTCATTTGCCAATGCATTCTGGGGTAAGTAGTCTTTCAAAAACCAAATGGGTGCTGTACAGTACTTTGTGCCAAACAATTGTCCCCAAGTGGGTCCCGTGGCAGGGGAACACAGCGTTGTCCACTATTACCTTGACCCACAGAAACTGGTATTCACAACTTCACGTAGCGCCACTCTTCCTGGCACTACAGGTCCACTGGATACGTGGCGGGGCGTCTCCGCGGCGAGGCTCGCCGCAATTCATATCCGGAAAAAAAAAAGGAGAAATAAAAAACGCTTTTGCAAATGATTGGAGTCCGTGGCTTGCTGTCTATGGAAAAGGAGAACCGCAGTTGGATTATAGTTTGGGAATCTCCTCCCTGCCACGGAACGCCGCCATCTGAGGCTCGGGTAAGGCTAATACGCTTTGCGCTTTGCTGTGGGATATATATATATATATATATATATATATATATATATATATATATATATACCTTAAGTCAGATTTCAACAAGCTTTTATGGAGTCCTCTGTGGTCTGCACTGCACAAGTGGTCAGTTCCTCCCAGAAGTTTGAAGGCTATACAGTTCCTGTACACAAGCACCTGGTCAAAATTAAAATTAGAAAGCAGCGCGCATTCTTGCATAAAATATTTAACATTGATGGGCTGTAGCAAGGCAGTGTACTAGCCCCTGAACTGTTCAGTCTTTCACAGTCGATCGCAAAAAGGCCTTGGGAAGAATTAATTCAGACACACCAAAATTAGTCCATTTGCTGTTAGCAATGTTTCCAGTATGCAGATGATACTCTATTAATGAGTAAAACACCAATTGGTCTGCATCTTTTATTGGATGAACAGGGAATCTACTACAACAGCAACTGTCTAGAGATCAACTGGTATCAATCAAAAGCTATGGTAATAATAATCACAACATCTTCTATAAAAAGAAAATGAGCTTGGCTCATCAACAAGTGCAAAATTGAAGTGCGACCTAGTACGAATACCTGGGAATTCTGTTGGGTGTAGTCAAGTGTAATCATGAAACTTTGCCATACTTTATGAATCTCCAAATTTCGTGATTTTGCAAACACCCACAGGGCTTGAAAAATAAAGTTACTGGATCCACGAGATCTTCCTCCAGTCCACTCAAGCATGTTTTCATATAGTAGGAATTAATATATAACTAGAGAAAGGATTTTTCCATTTGTAAAAAGTATTGCATTTTGATGTGAGTGGTAGCTCAGTGGAGCAAACAAATGTAGCCTCTGTATGGATCTGTGTTTGATGCCATGATCACAGGTTGAAGCCACTGCAAATCCATTGAGCCTTAAACTCTTTCACATTTGATGAAATGAGTACCATGGAGTTGGCTAACAATAAATGCCAAATATTTGACAACAGTTGCAAAGAAGTGAGATGCCATGTGGTGAGTGAGTGATCTAGAAGTATGCCTACATTATTATTATTATTATTGATTTCTTATGTAGCGCATAGCTACCCAGAGGGTTTCACAGCGCTTAGAGGACAGATAGAGCAGCTTTAATGAGCTAAAAAAGCTAGGTTCAAATGGGTGCGTTTGACTCTTGGAACTGCGAAAATAAATTGGCTGCTTGAGGGCAGAGTGCGAGCGCAAAGGTAATGGACCATCAAATTTTGCAAGGGCCATGGCCCCATACTGACATTGATTTTATACATGTAGCAGAGTGCTTTGAATTTTATATGCTTATTCACAGGAAGCCAGTGGAGTTGGTAAAGAAGGACGGACACTGAGGACTATTATGGGAGGCGAAACAAGAGCCTGGTGACCGAATTCTGTACCACCTGAAGGCGTCTTATCACTGCCTTATCTGCCCCTAGATACAAGATGTTGCCGTAATCAAGCCTAGAGAGTATCAAGGCTTGAATGACAGTTCTTTGAGCAGGAAAAGGGAGTATCCACAGAATCTTCTTGAGCCATTTCATTGTGGCGAAGAATGTAGTGGCAGCTTTGCCTGCCAGTGACTTCATGTACAAGGAAGAGTCCAGCTAGAAGCCAAGGTTCTTCACTTTCTCAGTGGGTGTGGGAGGCGTACCCAACATGGCAGGCCAGTAGTGGGGCACCTAAAGCTGGGGATTCTTACCCAGTACCATCACCTCAGTCTTGTCAACATTTCATTTCAGGGAGTTGGTGTTCATACAAGTGGGGACAAGACTAAGGCAGGAGTTAAGATCCTCCGATTTGACTTCCCACTCTGACGAGAGAGAAAAGATAATCTGGGTGACGTCCACGTTTGAAAACAGGGTCAGTCCGCAACTTTCCACCAGGTCCACAAGAGGGCGCATGTAGATATTAAAAAGCATAGGGCTGATGGCAGATCCCTGTGGGACTCCCGAGGTGAGTGTATGTGATTAAGATGCTGTATTTATCGAAAAGACTTGGAAATTACGATCCAACAAGAAGGAGGATATCTATGTAAGCGCTGTGCCTTGGAGGCCAAATTAGGTCAGTCTTTCAGCAAGAATATTATGCGACACAGTATTGAAGGCCGTGCTGAGATCTAATAGAATCAGTGCAGCAGTTACGCTCATATCTACTAACTGCCTTAGATGTTCTGTGACTCCCAGAAGTACAGATTCAGTGCTGTAACCAGCTCTGAATCCTGACTGAGAAGAATGGAGAACATCCTGCGTCTCCACAAATGAAGTACGCTTGGAGTTTACATGTTTTTCCAGTATCTTAGAAAAATGGGTAGCGGAGAGATGGGTTGAAAATTGGACCATTTGTCCATGTCCAAAAGGGATTTCTTTAATAGAGAGAGAACCATGGCGTGCTCCCATGCTTTCAGCAGAAGCCCCTCGCATAAGGAAGAATTTAGAAGTTCGACCACCGGTTGCATAAGAAGTAAGCTTAAGATGCTCAGTTTGGCTAGGGGGAGAGGATCTAATGGCGAACCTGATTTGATTGACTTCAATAAGTCCATCAGACGGGGCAGTCCAATGGAAGTAGGGACTGCAGTCTAGCAGGTAAATCGCCTGTCACTGAGGGGTGTCCTTCCCTAATGGGGGATTGACCAGAGTTAGAACTAGGTCTATCACTCCTAAGCTGGATGTTCTCATTTATAGTCATGGCCAGAGTAAACTGAATGTCTGCCATCTTCTTAACAAAAAAGTCAGCAAACTCCTCACATTGAGTTTGCGACAGTGAGGGGGACTGATCAATGTTTCTGGGGTCAGATAGGTCTTGTACTACTTTAAAAAAGTGTTTTGGGCAATTTTGTGCATGAGAGATTTTTTCTGAGTAAAATAAGGCATGTGCATTCCTGCAGTGCAAATGGTACAGGTTTAGAGCTTTTTATTTTTAGATTTACATCATATAACTTTCTCCATGGCCTTTCTAATTGCTTGCAGAGTTTCTTTTCAGCCTGTAAGGACTCATGAACCAGGGCGCGGTGGGTTGCAGCCTCAGCAAGGATTTCAGTTTAAGTGGTAAAATTGTATCTAAGGAATTCCAAAGCCAGTTATCAATCGAAGGTTTATCAAGATTAGCTGATGTACTAGTTGTATATGGTCCTTTGCAGGCTTTCATTAAAGGTGGAGGTATCAAATTTGGCCATGTTTCTGGCCATAACTTTAGGTCTGGCTGCTGTCGACGTAGGGGAGGAGTAAAAATGTATAGAAAAAGGTACTGCAAAGTGATCAGACCACCATAGCCGAATTGGCAGACCAATAATGATGCCTGTGATGTTAGAAAAGATGGGGTCTAACAAATGCCTGCTTTATGAGTGGGAGAAAAGTTTAATAACTTAAGATTCATAGCATCCAGGTAGCTAAGTAGCATCTTCTAGATGCAAATTAAAGTCTCCTAGCAAAATTAAGTTGTCGTTTTTATGTATAAAGGGAGAGGCTGCATCAGGAATTGAGGAACACCAATTCCCGGTGTAGCCAGGGGGATGTAAATAAGGGCACCAGAGAGCATAAATGTAGCCGCAAGTCCAGGGGAAAAAAACAAGCCCTCACAGGCCAGAAAAGGTGGTCTCCTGTCTTTACTTTACATTCTCTTCTGAAAATGTTTATATTTACCCAATTTTCATTATGTGATGCAGTGATGTTGGCATTATTAGAAGGTGCATGGGATGCCAATGTCAGCAACTGACTTTGCTCCAACTGCATCACCGTTTTCTATGAAAGACTAATATTATTTGACACAGACACCCTGTTAGAAATGAGCCTGATGTGATTGACTGTGCCCAGCTCTAATATGTCAGCCAAGTACAGCCAAAGCAAACACAAGGATAACTAATGTCTTATCCAAATGAAAAACACCTTTGAGTACCACGTTAAGAATCTAAGCTGTGACTTTATTCCTACCCAGCCCATGAAAAAACACTAAGGGGCCGATTCCGATCTCGGTCGGAGGCGCACCCAATACTATTCGGTCGGGAAAAAAGCCATGCGAAAGCCAGTTTCCCGACCGATCCGTACAGCACACCGAACGAGCAAGTACGATGCGCACAACAGCAAAAATCCCGGCCGAGCCGTACTCCACCCAAACCAGGTCCTGTTCTCCGACCGAGGCGAATCCGGAAACGCCGAATCGAGTCGCACGGAAGGGAAAATGCGGCCCTGTCCGGCCGGACAAGTACGATGCGCTTTCCGTACGCGCCGAACCCGTCGCTACGCACGGCACGTCAAAGCATCCGGGAGAGGCGCACATAAGCTCCGAATCGCGCCACAACACGATCCACGGCTACGAGACGAACACAGCACCGACGAGGACGACGCGAAGCGACGAGGACGAAGCCAAGCGACGAGGACGACGCGAAGCAACGAGAAGGACGAACGACACGAACCAACCATGAATCCCTTCGTCCCGATCATACCAATATTCTACATCTACTACCGGAACAGGCACGGACGCGTACGGCGCAGAAGGTAAGTCAGACACCAACCACAAAACACATACAACACGTACACGACACATCACACACATACACTGGGAATCTGAATATACTTACACCAGCAACAGCAGCACCATAGGGGCGGGATGCCCATCACCAATGCCACATATGCACACAGGGGCCTGAATGCGCGCCACCACCCCAACCCAGGGGGGCTGGATGCCAACCACCACAACCACCCTTAGCCAGGGGGTGCCAGATGCCCACCACCACTACCACCCTTAGCCAGGGGGGCTGGATGCCTACCACTACTACCACCCTCACCCAGGGCGGGCTGGATGCCTACCACCACCCTTAGCCAGGGGGCTGGATGCCTACCACTACTACCACCCTTAGCCAGGGGGGCAGGATGCCCACCACTACTACCACCCCCACCCAGGGGGGCTGGATGCCTACCACTACTACCACCCTCAACCAGGGGGCTGGATGCCTACCACTACTACCACCCTCACCCAGGGGGGCAGGATGCCCACCACTACTACCACCCCCACCCAGGGGGGCAGGATGCCTACCACTACTACCACCCTCACCCAGGGGGCAGGATGCCCACCACTACTACCACCCTTAGCCAGGGGGGCTGGATGCCTCACCACCACCCTTAGCCAGGGGGGCTGGATGCCTACCACTACTACCACCCCCACCCAGGGGGCAGGATGCCTACCACTACTACCACCCTCACCCAGGGGGCAGGATGCCCACCACTACTACCACCCTCACCCAGGGGGGCAGGATGCCCACCACTACTACCACCCTTAGCCAGGGGGCAGGATGCCTACCACTACTACCACCCTTAGCCAGGGGGGCTGGATGCCTACCACCACCCTTAGCCAGGGGGGCTGGATGCCTACCACTACTACCACCCCCACCCAGGGGGGCAGGATGCCTACCACTACTACCACCCTCACCCAGGGGGGGCAGGATGCCCACCACTACTACCACCCTCACCCAGGGGGGGCAGGATGCCCACCACTACTACCACCCTTAGCAAGGGGGGCAGGATGCCCACCACTACTACCACCCTTAGCCAGGGGGGCTGGATGCCTACCACTACTACCACCCTCAACCAGGGGGGCAGGATGCCTACCACTACTACCACCCTCACCCAGGGGGGCAGGATGCCCACCACTACTACCACCCTTAGCCAGGGGGGTGCCAGATGCCCACCACCACTACCACCCTTAGCCAGGGGGGCAGGATGCCCACCACTACTACCACCCTTAGCCAGGGGGCTGGATGCCTACCACTACTACCACCCCCACTCATAGGATGGACAATGCATGACACAACAAGCACACCACAACCTAGGGAATGCAAGATTAAGACATCCCCCCACCACCATGACAAGCGTGTGAGCAGGCTGTGTCAAATGCCTACAACACCGAACATGACATTGAACATACAATGTGACCCCCTAGCACATGTGCCACACATATATGTGTGTGGCACCCACAATGCAAGCAGCCCATGACCATTGTGGCAATGGGGCCTAAACCCCCATCATCACAGTGACCAAAAGGCAAGTGTGGGGTCCATAGCTGAAGCACATTTCGACCATTGTGGCAATGGGGTCTAAACCCCCATCATCACAGTGACCAAAAGGCAAGTGTGGGGTCCATAGCTGAAGCACATTTTGACCATTGTGGCAATGGGGTCTAAACCCCCATCATCACAGTGACCAAAAGGTAAGTGTGGGGTCCATAGCTGAAGCACAGTTTGACCATTGTGGCAATGGGGTCTAAACCCCCATCATCACAGTGACCAAAAGGCAAGTGTGGGGTCCATAGCTGAAGCACATTTTGACCATTGTGGCAATGGGGTCTACACCCTCATCATCACAGTGACCAAAAGGTAATTGTTGACAAAGAAAGAGCTGCAACTGCCAAACTGCATGGATCATTCCTGGTCACAGAACCAAAAACTCATCTGTGGCAAAGTAGTGTATGTGTCCCATTACAACATAAATTGGGGGAGCCAAATACTGCAGTGCAAATGAAACATTCCTTTGGCCATGTGCAGACAAACAACACCCATGGTGGCTGAGACCGTCAACAGTCATCAATGACACAATGACAGAAGTGACCATCAGAATGCAGAACCACATATTTGCACCAATGGGCACACAAATGCAGATACCCTGTGGAGACAGCAGATGTGAGGTGAACAGATACCATACCATGGCAGCAATGGGACACACAAACCATGATCACTGTGCTGACCGATGACCTAGGAGTCCCAGGGACAGCAGGGGAAACACACCAAACAACATACAGCCAATGGCACACCCAAGATATGCCAATGCAGTGGTGCAGATGCACAAACACAAACAGGCAGACCAACACTGTCATCATACACAGCAGGTGAGGGGTGGGGGTGCCATTGTCCCCAGGCAACAACACAACACATGAGGAGAGCTGAATACCAATCATACAGATGTGCATACACTGCCACACTAAGGTAACTCATGGATCCAAATCCCCTATGTGGGCAAGCAGGCATTGACAGGTGAGAGGGAGCACAAAACACACATGTCACACAGGCACGTAGGAACAACAACTGACACAGCAAGTCACAGACACACCACAGCACCACCCCCAGGGCCCCCACAATGTGGTGACCCTGGGCTGAAGAAAAATACCACTGTGATGACAAAGCTAAATGTCGTTCACACTGTGAACCACAGTCAGGTGTCCTGAGCAACTAACTACCATCACACCTACACAAGCACAAATCAATCAGCATGGCCAGTAAGCCAAGGCCAACATGGAGGCAGGGGACTAGCCGGGCAACAACTCTCATCTGCACACACTCAAGACCACACCCCTCGACCTCCAACAATGTGCAGCAGTGAAGTACACATGCACTGGTGACATTGCACATGCACCCATTACTATTCCAGGGTGGTGGGTGGGAACCAAGGTGTAGAAACACATCACACATGGACACTCAACAAGACTCCTGAATGTCTGACACACTGCACACTACGCTGTACATGGACATGACGGCAATACCACACCGACCAATGGGATCCCAGCCACAGTCACACACCAATGAAGAAGCCAAGGTCACCCACAAAGAACACACATAGACAACAACCAACATTGCAGCCCGGACCCTAAGGAGTGCCAGCAGTCACACACACAACGTGTCACAATCACTGAAAGATAACACAAACTGGAAATCACATGACAGGGGCAAACAACAAGTGCCAAAGGGAAACCTGACTGTGACCCATCTGCGTCAGCACACAAACTCTGCCCTGACAGCAAACACACCTATGGGTGACACCCTGATGACCAGTAATGTGCCATGCACCCACATCACAGAGAACACAGGGAGAAGACTTTGGGGGAACATAGCTCAAGTCAGCAAGCATCACAAACAGGTACAACACTAGGGATCACAGCATGCGCAGATGAATGGAAGTGAACACACAGACATGCACATACAACACACACCTTGGGCGCAGGCAATGTCACACGTGTACACACTGCCATGAGGGGACTCCACTCCTGTGTGAGGAAAGCTGTGCCATATGTTGCCTCAGTAGGGCCCCATCATGTCAGCTGAGCACTTGGTCACACAATCAACAATTAGCACCAAATGAGGGCTCCCATCACATCAGCCTGGTCATGGATGTGCCAACGGAATCATCAGCACAGATCCAACACACTTGTATAGCAATGTTGCACTGACTACACGGATGAGTCCCTCCCCATTGATGCCCAAACCTGCATGTCCACTGGAGATGGCAACACGGTCAGGGAAGTAGACAAATGCAACGATGGCAGGCACAACAGATGTGCAGGGGTGGAAGCCACAGATATGAAATTGCCAATGTAAGTAGGAAACCCATTGCCAAATACTGAACACATGACACCCTCAGATGCTGCTATTGATGACATGGATACACCACATGATAGGACACATTCCCCCTGGACCACATGGGTTCCTGCACAGTAACACTTCATAATCATGAGACCAGATATCACCATCACTGCAGCAAGGGCATGGTTAGCTGCACCAACAACATGTACATCTGAAGCATGAGCACTAGAGAAAAGAAAGTTGCTTTATTCAGCATATGTGTTGAGGCCAAACGAAGTCCTGAAAAAGAGCAAAGGCCAATGGCCAGTCCATTGTCAAAGTTCAAACAGGGTGACACTGGCAGATGTCACCCTACGCATGCCTGCACAATACCAGGGACAATCCACTAGGAGGGGCAACCGGGGGGCAGGCCAGGCACCACAGGGACAGGATCAGGGCTCACCAGGGGGAGTCAGGGAAGGGGTGGTGGGTGCTGGAGAGCCACTGACAACTGCAGTGGAGGTGTCTGACATGGTGTGTGCCGGCACAACTGGGGGGCATGACACAGATGTCGTGGGTGCCGGCACAACTGCAGTGGACCCTGCAGATGGGGTGGACAGGTCCGCCACTGCAGTGCCCAAGTCAGACAGGGCGGTAGTGGACTCCACTGCAGTGCCTACCTCCAGGGGAGGAGAATGGGGAACAGGCAAGGTGGGTTGGACAGAGGGGGGGACACCCTCACCACATCAGTGGCACAGACAAGCGCAGCGGGGGGTGTGGTGCTGGGAGAGCAAGTGGCAGGGGGAGAAGGCCGGAGCATCTTGGGGATGGTATATCTGTGGGTGGGGGAACCTGGGGCAGGGTGTGGTGGGGGCACCTGTGCAGTGGGGGCCTGAGGGATGGAGGACGGAGACCTTGTGCCTGAGCTGCAGGGCGGTGGCGGGGTCTTGCTCTTAGCACTCCGGGGGACTTGCGGGTGGGGGCCTCAGTCCGTCTGCGCCTGGGGGAGGGTGTCCGGGGGCGAGGGGCACTCTGCTCCGTGTGGGTGGGCTTCCTCTTCCCCCGGGATGCTGGAGCAGCTTCATCGGTGGGGAAGAGGCCGAGGTCACAGAGGAAGAGCTGCTGTGACTTTGGGGTTGCAGGTGAGGCAAGGGAGGGTGCTTTGGAGGGAGAGGGAACTGAGGACTGCGCAGTGCATGTGGATGCGTGTGTGTGTTCCAGGGCCCCATCCCCTGTGAGTCTGGCTTCAGTCCCCTGAATGTGCTTGCGTGTGCGTTTTGTCATTGGCGTGTGTGTCAGTGTGCTGGATGTGTGTGTGCTGGTGTGTGCCAGTGTGTGTGTGCCTGGGATGGGTAAGGTGCTGGGGAGTGTGGATGGAGCAGAGGCAGGAGGGGTGAGGGACCGTTTGAGGAGGGACACTGCTGCCGTCAGGGAGGAGTCCATGGACCTATTGCCCCTCTGTAGGTCAGACATGCCCGATGAGATGCCCTCCATGAACGACACCAGCTGAGTCAACAGCGCGGTGTGCGCATGGAGGACACTCAGCATGGCTGTCTGCCCTACATGGAGCTGGCGAAGGAGGTACACAGACTCCTCACTCAGGGCAGCAGGGGACACAGGGGCAGGGGGTGCGGTGCCTGGCCCAAAGGAGACACGCTCCCGGACATGGGAGCCTCCACGGACCTGGGGAATGGGAGCCGATGGGAGGGCGGTGGTGGTGCTGGTGGTGGCGGGGACAGCAACACTAGCTGGGGTGTGGTGGCTGCTGACACCCGCCTCCACAAGGGAGTCATCCTCCGAGTTGCTCTGGTCCTCAGCTGAGGTGGATGCTGCTGAGGACTCCTCGGTGTGGCTCCCCTCGCCCTCCGTGCCACTGGGTCCCTCCGACCACTCCTCGGCTGCTGACCCAGTCTGGCTCTCCGGCTCCTCCTGGTCCGTGGAGCTGTCCCCTTCCGTGGCCGTGGATGTATCTGCAAACAATGGGGAAACAGACAGACATCAGTCACCTGCACATAACGCACACACCACTGTGAGCACAGCACATCACAGAGCAAGCCCTGGCATCATTAGTTGTACATTGCTAAAAGTGCACTAATTGAACAGGAGAAGTCAATTGTCAGTCTGATGCCAAGCATGGCACTCACATCCCACATGGCCTTGCACCCATCTGTCTGGTGTCTGTTGGATTGCAACACCCCAGTGTTGACACATGCACCAAGTACACAGTAGTTGGACAGTGCAGAGAACACGGTGTGGACACATCACAGCTCTTGCCACTGAGTCAGTACAGGTTTACGGATGTAAGGGATGCCCAGAGTCAAATAGGAAATGCATGTGATGCATACCAGCGACAGACACCATGATGCACCCATGTCCTGATAGCCAGCGCCACTATGGTGTGCATGTAGCACATGTCACTCCCCTGCAGGATCACCAATCAGTAGACACATGCCATGGCGGAGGCATGACTGCAAAGTCATACATCACTGTCTCAGTGATGTATGACTTTGCAGCCAGACAACAACACTCTGCACTGTGTCACAATAGTAGGTCATGGGGAATGCAAGTCCTGGAGCTGCACAAGTGCACATGTACATCCCCCCACAACACATCCTCTTAACCCTCATCTGTCCAGGTCATACCTATTGGACATATGGGAGACCTGTGACACTACCCTCTGAACCTGAGCCCCTCACACTCTGCTGTGCATGGGGAACAGCTGCCTGAACTTCACATTTACATGCCCCAGTCTGCATGGGCAGCTGATCAGACACCTATGTGTCACACAAGTATCGTCTCCTATGGTCACATCTCCAGTGGCATGCTGAGCCCCTACCAAGAAACTCCACAGCAGTCCTGGCGACTAATCCACAGCACACTGACACAGAGGCAGACACCTGAGGGGCAAATCACTGTGCACAATGTGTCCTCTGATACACGGGAGTGGGAGTACAGAGTGTATTGTATGGCCTGGAGTAGGCATGACTGTCCAGCCCCACATGAATGAGGGATGAGCCCTGGACTGTAGGCAGCTGGCTAAGTATGTGTGACACACGTCATATACATACTCCTGGGGCCCAAACATTGTTCCCACCCGCAGCATGGGTGTGTGCCAGGTACCCCAGCCACATGTGGTGGATCAGCTCAGCAATTGGACCACAGATCAAAGTAACACGCTGAATACATGTCAGAATACAGGCATTGTGTAAGCAATGGACCCACCCATGATGCCCACCACAGAGTCAGGGAAACAGATGCTGTCTCCCACCTTGAGTCAAGCAAACTGCAAGGACACAGTCCTAAGTGACAGAATTCCCTGCATGTAAGGGCCACACCTGGGTATCAGATGAGGAGTGGGCAGTGCACAATAGAGGGACATGGCTCCTGGACAACATGACTGCTGTACTGTGGCAGTTCAACCTGGCCCGAGGAGGGCACATAACATGTTAGACAGAGTACACAGTGCAGTCTTTGACTCACCCCCTCCTTGCTGCTCTCTGGCCTTCAGCTGCCCATCCAGGTCTGGAAAGACCACCGCCAGGATCCTGAGCATGTGGGGGGTCAGGGTCCGTGTTCCGCCCCTCCTGCGAGGAGGCGACAGCTTCAGCTGGACCCGTGCAATCCTCCGGGTCCAGCCCCGAAGGTCCTGCCACCTCTTTTGGCAGTTGCGGATCCGGCGCTTGTAGACCCCCACGGACCGGACAGCCCGGACGATGTCCTTCCAGATCTCATGCTTCCGATGGGCAGAAGCCTGTCAGGATGACAAAGTGATAAGGACATTACTACACATGCAACATATCCGTGCATGACACAGTTGCATATACATGTCGCAATCACAGGGGCACATGGTGTACCCAGGCAGTGCACGGCTGCCCATGGACAGTTTTCCAGAAGTCACTACATGGTATCATAGCATGGGGAGTAAAACCCTGTTCAGAAGCACTGTCACTGCACCATACCTGTCCAGTGCAAGTCACTACACACTATGGGGGGTGACAACTACTCAGTGAGCCTGCTAGCCAGTGGTGTGCTGACTCTCAGCCTTGCTAGTCAGACAAAATGCACATTCAGAAAGGCAGTGCACAGAACACTCACCTGCTCCCCTGGTGTCCCATACAGCTTGCTGTACTGTGGAAGTAGGCTGTCCAGCAGGGCCTGGTTCTCTTCAAGGCTGAAGGCTGGGGCTCTCTCCACAGTACGTGCCATTGCAGGGTCCAGAGGGGCAGAGACAGCAGCAGTGCAGTGGCAGATGTCGTCCTGGAGCATGTAGTGCAGGCAAGTGGGCTCTCAGGGGAACATGCAGCAATATATATGTGCTGGAGAGGCAGATACTGTCCCTTGTGTCCAAAGTGATAGGTCCAAGTCGTTTGCATCTTCTGAATCTGGCCAATCCATGGAATAGCAGCACCAAAACACGCCCACAGCATCCTTCAAATCTTCAACTTCATGACATACATGATTTTGCAACATTGTTGTGGGTGACCAACTGATTTTCCAGCAACCGACTCGTTCGAATATTCGAAAACGCGTCCGTTGCCAGGCAAGCCCATTGTCAATGGGTGCGCACCGATCGGTCCATTGCTGTTCAACGCGCACAGGGGTACAACGCGTACCCGCACACATTGAAAGCAATGGGCCGGCCGGAGGCACCGATCGGTCCATTGCTGTTCAACGCGCACAGGGGTACAACGCGTACCCGCACACATTGAATGCAATGGGCCGGCCGGAGGCACCGATCGGTCCATTGCTGTTCAACGCGCACAGGGGTACAACGCGTACCCGCACACATTGAATGCAATGGGCCGGCCGGAGGCACCGATCGGTCCATTGCTGTTCAACGCGCACAGGGGTACAACGCGTACCCGCACACATTGAATGCAATGGGCCGGCCGGAGGCACCGATCGGTCCATTGCAGTACAACGCGCACAGGGGTACAACGCGTACCCGCACACATTGAATGCAATGGGCCGGCCGGAGGCACCGATCGGTCCATTGCTGTTCAACGCGCACAGGGGTACAACGCGTACCCGCACACATTGAATGCAATGGGCCGGCCGGAGGCACCGATCGGTCCATTGCAGTACAACGCGCACAGGGGTACAACGCGTACCCGCACACATTGAATGCAATGGGCCGGCCGGAGGCACCGATCGGTCCATTGCTGTTCAACGCGCACAGGGGTACAACGCGTACCCGCACACATTGAATGCATTGGGCCGGGCCGGAGGCACCGATCGGTCCATTGCTGTTCAACGCGCACAGGGGTACAACGCGTACCCGACACATTGAATGCAATGGGCCGGCCGGAGGCACCGATCGGTCCATTGCTGTTCAACGCGCACAGGGGTACAACGCGTACCCGCACACATTGAATGCAATGGGCCGGCCGGAGGCACCGATCGGTCCATTGCAGTACAACGCATCACTGTACATGTGACTGGCATATGTCAGCATGCCTGTCTCAGATGGACATATGCCAGCCACAGATAGCTCCCAGGGAGTGAGGGGCACACCTACATCACGACAGCCTGTCCAAACCTTATCATAAGGCATGTAAGGCTGCATTTCCTATTGTGTGTATGTTGGTGTACATGTTGTCCTGTGGGTGTCACCTGTGGGCAGCCACCCCCAGGCTGTGCACGTGTTCATGGGGACAGGATCATGGGTGTTACGTGTACGTGACCACTGTGATGTGCAACTGTTCATATCTGTGCATGTGCCATGGTCACATTTCACAGTGGTGTTTGTGTATGTCATGTCACATACCCCGTGAGTCCCATGTGGGACGGTATGTTTGAGCCAGGGTGTCCCAGTGGCACAATAGTGATGGCCCTCCACAGTCTTTGTGCATGTAGTGTTTACAATGTCTCTGATTTCATGTGCACAATGGGAGACAGTCTCCACATCCACGTTGTGTGTGCATGGACTCTGATGTTGTGCGTGTGTGTCACAGACGTCCATGGCTCTCCTGCCATGGCAAGTGTGGCCACTACCTGTGGGGGTCATGTTTGTTTTGTTGTGGTGTGCACATGATACTCCAGGTGATGCCAGTGTCCATGTGGCATTACAGGGTCCCTGGGAATGTGCCTGTCGTTGAGCTGTGGTGCCTGGGGCACATCTGTCCTCACATGTCACTGGGGGGTGACTGTGACACAGCATCATGATATCCAATGGGCCAAACAGGGACAAATTGATGCCACCTGTAGGACCGTGTTGACAGATGTTGGCCATGTATGTACCATAAATGTCGTTCCGGTACTGCACACTTCATGTAGTTGTGCCTCATGATGATGTATGTTGGGATCTTGAGTGTGTTCAATGCCGCATATGTGGGGTGACTGACGATCTTGCTTACTTCTCCTCTGCACTGCAGGGCTCCTGCTGTCCATCGGCCATTCCCAGACCTGGCAACGATGGTGGAACGGGACAGCATCCGACGGTACCGCTTCACCAGGCAGCTGATTGAGGATTTTGCAGTGCAGTTGTCCCCACATTTGCAGCCTGGCCGGCCGTATCCTACAGCGCTGACCCCCAAGGTGAAGGTGATGGCAGCCCTACACTTCTTTGCCACCGGTACCTTCCAACATACTGTGGCGTCTGCTGGTGGGATGTCACAGACCATGTTCAGCCGTGTGCTCCGCGATGTTTTGGCGGCAATGTTGCTCTTCCTGAACCGGTACATCTATTTCCCTAGACTGCGACGACTCACTGACGTGAAGAGTGACTTTTATGCCCTGGGGAGGATGCCGCATGTCATTGGCTCCATTGATGGGACACATGTGGCTTTGGTACCACCACAGGCCCAGGAGCAGGCCTACAGGAACCGCAAGCACTACCACTCGGTCAATGCACTGGTGGTGTGTCTTGCAGACATGACCATCACACACGTGTGTGCCCGTTTCCCTGGTTCAGCACACGATGCCTTTGTGATGAGGAGTAGTCGCATCCCCAGGTTGATGGCACAGATGCAGAACCAGCGTGCCTGGCTTGTCGGTGTGTACTGACTTTGTGCCATTGTGTGTGATCTGATCTGTAGTATTCCGCCCACTTTTCCAAGTCAGCTGATGTGCACTTGTCTGTCCGTAGGTGACTCGGGATACCCCAACATGCCGTGGTTGCTGACACCCCTCAGGAACCCTGTGACACCTGCCCAGATGCGCTACAATGAGGCACATGGTCGGACCAGGAGAGTGATTGAGCGGACCTTTGGTCTCCTGAAGAGCCGCTTCCGCTGCCTGGACAAGACCGGAGGGTCCCTCCCATATGCCCCTGCGAAAGTGTGCAAGATTATCATCGTCTGCTGCATGCTCCACAACCTGGCAGTGCGGAAGGAGTTGCCTCTCATCCAGGATGACGATGACCAACATCCGCCACCTGTGGAGGATCCTGGCCTGGACCACGATGCCAGTGACGATGATGATGATGATGGTGATGGTGATGTCCGCACACAGCTCATCACCAACTTCTTTAGCTGAATGTGAGTATCCTGAGGTGTCATGTGAATGATGTGAGTTGGCATGATGTGTGGGTGGTGCTCTGGTGCTGTTGGAGTGTGTCCATGGGCTACTTGACAGGATGTGTGTTGCGATGTGTGGTGACAGGTGGGCTGTACTCCCCAACAGTGTTGACATGCTAACTTGGTTCTGGGTGGGTATCTTGTAACATGTATTGTGCATGAGTTTTGCTGTTCTGTCCTGTACTGCATTGCTTTTGACTGTGTGTCATTTCTGTCCTTCACAGGGTACTTTCAGATTCGTTTGGTCAACTGTGTCCACCGACGACGTGATTGCACATCCAGGCTGGTAGCTGTTGTGTCCCTACAGGTGATGTGCGCCACACCCATGGACTTCCTTCTGTCTACAGTTGTTGACTGTGTGCCCGCTACCAGGTGGGGTTACCTTGCATCTGTAGTGGTTACGGCATGTTGCTACTGTGTAATAAACCTGTGCTTCACTTAGTGATGTGCGTTGTCTGTGGTCACACATTTGACTGCCATTTGCTTACTGCACCTGTGGGCTACTTGACTACAACTGGGAATGGGTGTGGTGTCTGTGCATTGCACCGTCTTCCCTGGCAACATCAGTGTAGGCAATGAGTCAGATGGCCTAGGTGTGTATGTGTTGTGTAGCCCTGGTGGTGTGTCTCCCTCATATGTGTCACGTTGCCTGTACTCACATGCCTGTGTTGTCCTTGCTGTTGCAGTTCGCATACACTGTGTAATTTTGCAGTTCATCATCCCCATAACAGCACCCACGTTGGAATCACGACAGAGGCAAGTATGGTGTATTAGTGTGTTTATTGTGATAATAGTGCATAGGATGGATTGTGCTGTACATGAATCTTGCAATCCCAAGTTCCTAGATGAATAGAAAGTCCAGGTAGACAGGATCCCCAGTATCGGGGCCACTGTTGTCTGACACATTGTTCCAACTTATACTCCCCATGCAATGTGTGGGAGTAGTGTTGCCATCAACAGGGTGAACAGTCTGTGCACAAAGGCGAAAATCCAGAACAGGTTCAGGCTTCCTGGGAGTTGCGCTTGGCCATCAGCCTCTCACTTTCCCCTCCTCGGACGACCCCTCTTCTTGGGGGGGGGCCCTCAAGTGCAGGCTGCTGCGGTGCAGGGGACTCTCCGCCAGAGTCCTCCTCCCTCCCTGTGGCAGTTGCAGTTTGTTCGGTACCAGATGTTGTTGGCACACAGGGAGGTGTGGACTGGTTGCTGTTCATCTGGCGGAGGCATTGTAAAATGTCCCTGTGCACCGCCGTCATCTCATGTAGTACATCCCACTTGGACTCCACGCGGGTCATGTGGGAGTCCACACGTGACATGTGGGAGTCCACACGTGACATGTGTGACTCCACTTGGGACATGTGGGAGTCCAAGCGGGCATGATGGGCAGCCTGCTGCTGTTTGATGTCTCTGAGGAGCCCCACTACCTGGCTGAGCTCTCCGGTGCTGGACTGGTACGCATCAGCTATGCGTACCAGTTGTGGGTCTTCATGCACACCAGCAACGTCTGCAAGCAGCGACCTCTGTCTCCCACCCCTCCCACCACCCCTGCTGACATGTGCAGTGTGTGCAGTTGCACGCACAGATAACCCTGGTCCACCTTGGGGGTTGGTGGTGGTGGTGGTGTCCATGGCCCCAGGTTGGTCCAGGGTCACTGCGCTGGTGTTGTTCCTTATTCTGTCCATGTCGGCAGGGATGGTATTCGTGGTGACAGTCGTTGGAGGGGTGGGTGCAGGGGGTGCAGCTGGTGGACCTGCTGGTGCTGCAGCTGGTGGTCCTGCTGGTGCAGCATGTTGACTTGCACCGGATGTGCCAGGTTGTTCATCGTCCGAGGAGGACAGAGGCTGTACGACGCCAGTGAGCTCGGCATCCTCTTGAGCCTGGGACTGGGACTCCTCAGCGTCTGCTGCTGTGTCCCTATCATCACCTGTTTTTGGGAGACACAAACAATGTATGTCATGTTTCTGCAGGCATCAGTGGTTGACACACCTGACAGTTGTGACTGTGCCTCGGGGTGCGGGCCTGTACATTGTATTGTCCTAAGTCGTCACAGTCAGGGGTTGATATTGGTGTGGCACATTGTCCTGCATTATTTGGGCATTTCTATGTATTCTCTGGGGTGTGAACATGGTCTGCATTGATTGTGTTTGGTTGACAGCCAGACCTCCTTCCCACCCACCCACCCACCCAGTCAGTTATCCCACCATGGAACGTGCTTGCATTGCAGGGAGTGTAAGTTGTCTCTCAGGATGTCAGTCAGTGGTGTCCTGCTGTTTGTTGGTGCACAGTTGGCAGCAGGGCCTTGTGCTCCCCACAGCAGTAGCCAGTGTCAGCCATCTTGTGAGTCCTTCTCCACTCCCTGTGATGTGAGCATGGTTCAGGGTGGTGTTGATGGGCCAGTTGTGAGGCTGAGCAATGTCTGTGACTACGACTCCCATCATGCTATTGCCTCCACCCCCTTCCCAGCATGCCCATGCTTCCTTCCTTTTGACTCTGCTTCCCTGTGGGGTGGGCTGGCTGTGCTGACAGGATGGCTGGGAGTGTTGTCCTGGCAGTTGTTTGGCTAAGAGTCCCAAGAGTGTCCCTGTGCTTCACACAACATAAGCCAGGGTGGTGGTGCTTTGTGGGATCTTGTGTTGGGATGGAGGGCATTGCATTCTACCAGGTGGGTACTGTGGAGTTTGTGTTGGGGGGGTGTGAGGGGAGGTGCTGGTGACTATGGTCAGTGCTGCAAGTCCCCCTTCCCACCCAGCCAGCCAGATATCCCACCATGGAACGTGCTTGCATTGCAGGGAGTGTAAGTTGTCTCTCAGGATGTCAGTCAGTGGTGTCCTGCTGTTTGTTGGTGCACAGTTGGCAGCAGGGCCTTGTGCTCCCCACAGCAGTAGCCAGTGTCAGCCATCTTGTGAGTCCTTCTCCACTCCCTGTGATGTGAGCATGGTTCAGGGTGGTGTTGATGGGCCAGTTGTGAGGCTGAGCAATGTCTGTGACTACGACTCCCATCATGCTATTGCCTCCACCCCCTTCCCAGCATGCCCATGCTTCCTTCCTTTTGACTCTGCTTCCCTGTGGGGTGGGCTGGCTGTGCTGACAGGATGGCTGGGAGTGTTGTCCTGGCAGTTGTTTGGCTAAGAGTCCCAAGAGTGTCCCTGTGCTTCACACAACATAAGCCAGGGTGGTGGTGCTTTGTGGGATCTTGTGTTAGGATGGAGGGCATTGCATTCTACCAGGTGGGTACTGTGGAGTTTGTGTTGGGGGGGTGTGAGGGGAGGTGCTGGTGACTATGGTCAGTGCTGCAAGTCCCCCTTCCCACCCAGCCAGCCAGATATCCCACCATGGAACGTGCTTGCATTGCAGGGAGTGTAAGTTGTCTCTCAGGATGTCAGTCAGTGGTGTCCTGCTGTTTGTTGGTGCACAGTTGGCAGCAGGGCCTTGTGCTCCCCACAGCAGTAGCCAGTGTCAGCCATCTTGTGAGTCCTTCTCCACTCCCTGTGATGTGAGCATGGTTCAGGGTGGTGTTGATGGGCCAGTTGTGAGGCTGAGCAATGTCTGTGACTACGACTCCCATCATGCTATTGCCTCCACCCCCTTCCCAGCATGCCCATGCTTCCTTCCTTTTGACTCTGCTTCCCTGTGGGGTGGGCTGGCTGTGCTGACAGGATGGCTGGGAGTGTTGTCCTGGCAGTTGTTTGGCTAAGAGTCCCAAGAGTGTCCCTGTGCTTCACACAACATAAGCCAGGGTGGTGGTGCTTTGTGGGATCTTGTGTTGGGATGGAGGGCATTGCATTCTACCAGGTGGGTACTGTGGAGTTTGTGTTGGGGGGGTGTGAGGGGAGGTGCTGGTGACTATGGTCAGTGCTGCAAGTCCCCCTTCCCATCCAGCCAGCCAGATAGCCCACCATGGAACGTGCTTGCATTGCAGGGAGTGTAAGTTGTCTCTCAGGATGTCAGTCAGTGGTGTCCTGCTGTTTGTTGGTGCACAGTTGGCAGCAGGGCCTTGTGCTCCCCCAGCAGTAGCCAGTGTCAGCCATCTTGTGAGTCCTTCTCCACTCCCTGTGATGTGAGCATGGTTCAGGGTGGTGTTGATGGGACAGTTGTGGGGGGGCAATATGTGTGACTGCGACTCCCATGATGCTATTGGCTACACTGACTTGGCCAGCATACACAGAATTCCTTCCTTTGAGTGGTCTTCACTGTGTGTTGGTGTTGTTGTGGTGGCTACATGTGTGGATGTGTGTTAGTTCTATTTGTGCCACTGCCTAGCTGTAGTTGTGGTTGTGTTTGTACATGTGTTGGCACAGTTGGATGTGACTTTTTTGATGGCATGTGTTGTGTTTATCTGACTGACATACACATTTTGGGATGATTCTGTTCTAGTTGCTGTGTAATTGCTATGTGTGCATGGTTTGACTCTCCCCTTGACAGTGATGTGTGTGTTTTGTGGCAGTTTATTGTGTACATTTGTTGTGTACTCACCAGGCTCTGGGATGTTCTCTAGTCCATATACGCTCACTGGCGGAAGGATGGCCCGCACCTTCTCCTCCCAGGGCCTGAGGTATATTGGCTTGGCAGGAGGGCCACTGCCGGTCTGTTGGCTGTTGATGTAGTCTAGCTTCAGCAGGTCCCGTACCCTCCTGCGCACGTCATACCACCTGTTCTGGATGTCCGTCTTTGTGCGCCGACATGATGATTGGGCGTTCACCCTGTTGATGATCCTCTCCCACATCTTGGTTTTCTGCGACATGGGGGTCTGTTGGACCAGAGTGCCAAACAGCTGTGGCTCCACCCTGAGGATCTCGTCTACCAGGACTTCCAATTCACAATCTAGGAACTTGGGATTCTTCTTGGGGGGCATGGTGATGGGTGGTGATGGTGAGTGATGTGTGTGTTGGTGTGCAGGTGAGGGTGTGTGAGTGTGTGTTTTGCTGGGTGTATGTGAGGTAGGTATTTGTTGGTGTGCTGATGGTGTGTGGCTTGTGTGAGGGATGAGCTGTGGGTGTGTGGTTGCTTTCTCTTGGGTGCTGGCAGTGAAATGGCATTTGCAAAGGCTCATGGTAGTGATTTGTGTCCTTTATATAGGTGGAGTTGTGGGTGTGTCTTTGTTCTCTGTCCCCACCCCCCCAGTATTTATTGGCTTGGTAATTGCTTGTTTGGCCTTTTTTTGGGTGATTTTTCCTTTGTGCTGTTTGTGTATGTTGGAAACGTTCTTGTGACCGAGTCGGACCCTGCATTGGTCTCGTACGGTGTTTTCCGTTTCGTTCACGCTGTGTTTGTGCAGTTTTGTATGCTGCGTACGCGTCGGTCGCGGTGTATTGTGTTGCTTCGGCTCGGTTTTGTATGCGTGTCGGTCGTACGGCTTGTCCTCCGTCCGACTCGGTCGTGTTTTTCGCGCCTTGCATCGTACTTTGCGGGTTGGAGTTGGCGGGTACGATTCGGTCGGATTTGTTCCGGGTGCGTGTCGGTCGGTTGGATTCGCGTGTTTTTCCGGCCGGATTGCTATTTTCCGAGCGGCTCGGTCGGTCGGCTTGGTTTCCTGACGTGTCGGTCGGATTTATCGCGGCTTGCATCGTACTTGGCGTGTCGGGCGACACTGGTACGTGTCGGTCGGTATTTTTTCCGGATCCGAGTCGGTCGGTGCTTTTTCCGGCCCGAATCGGAATCGACCCCTAAATATGGTCACTGATAACTGGCTCTGAAAGGTTGCATTATGTTTATAGGTTCAAATGTATTCAGGATACTGTGCTTGTCAATTATTGTACTCACCCTGTGGGTCCAGTTTAGAGGACTAAAGAAAGACTAAGGGGATGATTTAGAGTTTGGCGAACAGGTTTATCCATCACAAACATGACGGTTATCTCGTCTGCCTTATTACAAGTCCATTATATGCTATGGCACTTGTAATAAAGTGGACAGGATATCTATCACATTTGTGATGTAGTAACCCATCCACTACATCAGGCCCTAGGAAAAAGCACGACACAACCTAATACAACTTAGTTCAGTTATCACCATTTCAATTGGACAAGGACCGGCTCCTTATGTGTGATGGATTTAAAAGTAAAAAGTTTAAGAAATGGGGGCCACAACAACTTGCTAAAGGAATCTTTGGCAAGTTACTGAACAAACAGGTTTCTGTGCCATTTATTCCTGTGCTTTCTGTGGAGGTTATTCATAAGTTCTTTTTTTATTCTTCCCTTAGTACAGGAACATCAGAGCCAGATGTAGTATGAGGAGAGACGATGCTACCAAAGGTGGTGGTCGGTCATGTAGAGAATGATCATCGCTCACAGATAATCATGTTGTCATTTAATCTATCACACCACTCCGCGGCAAGGTCAACAACCTGTGGAATATACATAGAGAACCTTATAAGGCTCAAATGGACCAATTCTTCTATTGGCACTGCCATTGCCGCATGCAGGGTGCTTTTAGATGAAAACAGTACAACCAATGCATCACCAACGATAGCATAGATGAACTTCACTACACAGTTACTCACAAAAGTCCACCAACCTACCCGTCAACATGCGATCTGCAATTAACCCTCGGCGGAGTTGTCGGAGTTCCGCTACTCGGAACTCCGCGAAGTGTACAAAAAACTCTGCTGCACTACACGGAGCTCCGCGAGCGGCGGAGCTTCTTTAGATAAATGCAGTTTGCGGTGATTGTCAGTGCCAGGTGCTTGTCCGCACTGTGCAATCATCGCGAACGGCATCATGCACAGCGCAAGCGGGCGCAGATTCTTTTCTGCTGCTCGAGTAGATTTTTACTCGAGCGGCAGCTTTCTCAACACAAGCGGGCGGTTTCTCAATGCGAGCGGTCGCGAACATACGCGACCACTCGCAATGAGAAATCTGACCGCCCGCGCTGAGAAATCTCACCGGGAGGTTGATTTTTCACGCTCGCCAACTTGATGTTGACGATCGCGAACAAGGAAAAATCTCGCCGGGAGGTGGATTTTCCGCGCTCGCCAACTTGACATTGATGAACGCAAGCGAGGAAAAAAACTCTGCTCCGCAACGCGAAGTGGAGTTTTTCGGAACTCCGCGAGCTCCGCGGAACGCGGAGTGCGGAAAACTCTGCAAACTCCGTGAGCGGAGCGGAGTTCACTGCCCAGACTTATCTGCAATGACATTATAATCACAACCACAATCAAGGAGTTGGAAAAAAAATGTAATGCAGCCTTGAGACGAGTTTGGAAATCCCCAGGGGTCAGGGAGCTCCTCACTGCTTTCAAGCAAGCCCAGAGAGCCTACAGGCAGGCAGTCTTTGCATAGAAGCACAAATGTTCAGAACATTTATGGATAACATTACTCCAAGCCAGTAAGAATCCTAACTCCAGTGGCTATTGGTCTCTAGTGAACAAACAAATGAATAGCCAAACGAACCGGGACTGTGCTAACATATTGGAAGCAGAATTGGCATTTTTATTAACCACTCATTTTGAAGCAAATGAGGAGGAAGCCAGCTCTGTGGACAATAGGGTAAAAATGGCACCCCCAACTGGGATCCGATCCTCTCATCAAGATTTGGTTCCCTCGATCCTGCCTGTCCCTGGAGAGGAAGATAGCTCCCCGTCAGCAGTGTTAGAATGACACCCATAATAGACATTGGAGCCTCCCCCCGACACTGGGACCTTTCGCATCATAACACTAGGGACCGGACCGCTTTCACATCCCGAATAGTGCCTGCCATAACAAAAGGAAGATCGGATGGGGAGCCTGGGCCCAATGGCTTGCCACAGGCATTATACAAACAAGACATCCAATTCTGGGCTGAGCAGTTTACCACTCTTTTTGACTACTGTCAATGGACCTAGCAGGTACCAGACTCATGGTGAGGTGTCATAATACATCCGAATTATAAAGAAGGCACAAGATCAGACCCAAAAAACTACAGGTTGATAGCCGTCCATGACAATGATGCCAAATACCACGCCAGTCTGCTACTGGAAGATCTATTGCTATGGGTGGAATAAAATCAATTAATTCCCCTAAATTAAACAGGGTTTCTGGTAAAATCAGGGACACTTACCAACCTCATGGCAATATCTGTTCTCACGGATAAAGCAACAGCCTCAAAATCTTTAATACATTGTTGCTTTGTTGATTTCAAGGCGGCGTTTGATTCAGTTCCAAGAGGATCCCTGTGGGCTAAGTTATTGAAATGGGGAATACCATGGAATTACTTGGAGGCCACAATCCAGCTACACTCTGACACATGGATACATATTAAATTGGGTGACGGAGCCCACATTTCCAGAAAAATAATGACATTGTGAGCAGTAAAGCAGGAGTGTGTTCTAGCCCCCCTGCTTTTTAACGTATTCATTGCTTACTTACAGCAGTCATTGATGTCATCAATAGTCACTCCCCAAAAATAGGCGGCACCTGGATCAGTAACCTGATGTACGCTAATGAGCTTTTAAAACATTTTATTTCATTTTATTAAACAGCTGCGTATACATCTAACCAATCAAGGATGGTGCATGGTATATAGTGTCCAAAAATGACGTAAATTTGACACATCTCAAGTCCAACAGCAGTCCCATTCGGAATATAGTGTACTTCAATCCATTTATAGCCCATATCAAACAGTAAGAAAACCAACTAGGGAAAAAGGGGGGGAAATAGGGGGCAGCCGCCTCCTAATGCATGTAGTCTGTCTCTCATCCCAACCATCATTAATCTACTATCCCTCTGCTAAGGTTCTTGCCTGTAGGGCTCAGTCCAGGGGAGGGGGATCACCATTATCCTGCACTCTTGTTCGGAGGTACGGCTGCAGTGGCTCCCAAATGTCCCTGGGACGCGCCTGTGCAGGCATCAGGTCCCAGTAGGCAGATAGCTGTCCATGGCAAAATGCAGCGTCTTTAAGCCAGTAAGCCTCAAATGGAATCTGGCAGCGGCCCTTTGTTCATCACAATTCTACGTTTAGCGAGCAGCAGTAGCATGGACGCTAGTTTCCTTCTTTCCGCAGGCACACATCTCACATATCGCAGTAACGCTGTCAGGGGGGTGCGCTCCAAAGTGAACTCAAGAATCTCATCCAATGCCCCAAAGCCAGTCTCCCAGTATTGCCTCACAGGAGGGCAATCCCAGGCCCAGTGTAAGAAGGACGTCGAAGGCGCCCGACACCACACACACCTTGCATCCTCACTCAAGCCTACCCTGTGCAGCCACTCTGGTGTTCTGTATAGTTTGTGTAAGAATTTAAAATGTATCAGGTGCAACCTATAGTTGAGGAATAACTCACGTGTCTGCGTGCAAAAGAATGCCCACTGGTACGCCTCGATAGATGTGCCCAGAAGCTCCTCCCATTCCCATCGTGCCCCAGGGTTGCACACCGGTGCCATACGCTGCATGCCTGCATAGAGCTGTGTAATCAGTTTGCTGCGCGAGGGGTTAACCAGGAAGTGGTCAAGTACCTGGAACTTGGAAGACGCCTCCGGGAAGGAAGCATAGCAAGCCCGCAGGGCAACACAAAGCTGGTACTAGGTCAGTCTGTCTAGTCCATCCAACTCCTCCCCCACCGTCGCCCCACTCTGTTCTACAAAGGTGCCCCCCAGGAACACATCTCCTATTGTGCTAATGCGGAGCCTCCTCCATGTATTGCAGGACCCCGCATCTGCTGTAAATGGCAACGTGGGGTACCTTAGCAGTGGCACAGAGGGGGCGTACGGGAGACGTCCATTACAATGCAGGCATTACATCATAATGCCTTTACAATGCAACTTTTACAATGCAGGTGACATTACAACGCATACACAAGGAGATGATGGATGGAGCGCTGAAACTTTTCAGACACTCACCCCCAGTCACAGATCTGGGTTGAATCCATCATCGTTCCTTAGCTCACTTCGCCACCCCAGTTCAAACACAGCTATATACCCAGACGTGGGTCCCGTGCTCTCCATGCCACTGGAGTCAAGCTATCCTGGCTGATGAGGGCTGAAAGCCCGAAACCAGTCCTAGGATGCTTGTTTCCAGTCCAGGAAGGACCTGGCCTGGCAGTTCGGGCTGGACTGTTCCCATTGGGCGCAGGGTCAAGACTGATTTGCATATGGCTGGGTCCAAACTGGAATGGCATGGTGAGCAAAAAAACGATGGATTTAGGCCCAGATCTTTGTACTGGGGTGAATGTATGACATTGTTCTGCATTCTGTCCATCAATTGTTGTTTTTGCATTTGTCAACCCCGAGTGGGACGGGTATGCCCAGACGTGAGTCCCGTCCTCTCCATGCCACTGGAGTCAAGCTATCCTGGCTGATGAGGGCTGAAAGCCCAAAACCGGTCCTAGGATGCTTGTTTCCAGTCCAGGAAGGACCTGGCCTGGCAGTTCGGGCTGGACTGTTCCCATTGGGCGCAGGGTCAAGACTGATTTGCATATGGCTGGGTCCAAACTGGAATGGCATGGTGAGCAAAAAAACGATGGATTTAGGCCCAGATCTTTGCACTGGGGTGAATGCATGACATTGTTCTGCATTCTGTCCATCAATTGTTGGTTTTGACATTACAACGCATGCCATTACAACGCATGTGCCATTACAATGCATGCCATTACAACACATTATAAGGTAAGTAATTGTTTTAATTGAGGTAAATGTATCAATTTTTTATCTGGGACGGGGTGTACGGGAAATAGGGGTTTTGGGTGGAGGATTGTGTTAATACTTAGGTAATAATTTTAATACTTGAGTATTCCATGGTAATTCGTTTTACTCCTATTATTTAAAAAAAAAATGTGAAAATTATTACAAAAATCTTTAGGAAGTAGGGGTTTTTGTTTTGGCAGTGTTTTAATACTCTGTTAATTTTTTTTTTTTTATTATATTTAAAATTTTTAAATGTATATTGAAAAAATTTAAATTATTTTCAGGTATTATTGTTAGTATTTGTTTTGTTTTAATGTTAGTTAAAACTTATTTAAATTTTAAAGAAAATTAATTAAAAAGTATTGTTAGTAAAACGTATTTTGCATGAATAGTCATGGAAATTGATGTTAATACTCATGTATTTATTTTAATTAAATAGAATTTTTAAATAAATATATAGATTTTTTTTATTGTAAATTATTTAAAAAATATAGAAGATGTAATATATAAAGTCAGTTGCACCTATCCTCTGGGATGGGATGCAAGGGAAACATGGGTTTAGTGTGGGGGAGGATATTAATACTCGGGTATTAATTTAAATACTTGAGTATTATTTAATATTAAATTTATAAGAATATTAATTGTTGAAGTTTTAAGTGAATTACAATTTTAAAAAAATATATGCACATAAAATCAGGATGATTTGGGGGAGCGGGGGTTAGTTGATGTTAAGGGATTATTTTAATGTATATTTAAAAAATATTCAGATATATTAATTCTAAATATTTCAAATAAAAATATTAATAAAATATATTTATATTTCAAAAAATTATCAGAGCAAAATTGTACCACATAGGTATGTATAAATGCACATATAAAATCTGTAAAAACTATTTTGAATAAAAAAATATTAAATATAGAAAACAATCAAAATACACAAAAGTATAGTAAATATTTTTATTGTATTTATAATAAATATAAAACAGAATAAATAAATATGCAAAAAATGTTGGGAAAATATTTTTTAGCAATATAATTTTTAAAAAATGATTATAGATTTTTGTATGTATGATAACATATATTTTTAATTATTTTTATAGGTTTTCCCACGGTTTCCCATTGAAGTCAATGGGTAAAATTGTCCTTTTTTCGTTTTTACGGAAAGAGATGACGTTGCCGCGTATACGTAACTTTCATCATTACGAGGATCGTCGCGCTCTGGATCAGATGCAAGGCAGAGCTGCGTCCAGGTAAGGCGAATTTTAATTAGTAAAAATAGATTAATGGTGGTAAAGTTTATTGTAAGGAGAGAGGACTGAGGTAGTAAGAAATAGGAAATGTGTAGTTTGTTCATATTGTGTGTTTAAACTTAAAAATTTATTGCAAAACAGGTAGAAGTTGTAGGCCCACATTGAGTTGATTGCTTTCGTAACACTTTTTGTTTAATAGAATTAATAAAAAAAAAAAGATTCTTAATTCAATTAAACAAAAGTGTCATGAAAGCAATCTTTTTGGTAATCTTTTTGTAGCGACGGGTTTTATAGAAAATAAGTTATTGCGTCGTCGCGGTTTTCGGGTTAGGTCGCAGGAACATGGAGAAAGACATTGTGGTATGGAAAAAAACAATTTTGGCCATTTTTAAACCATTGGTATATGGATTTTGGAACTTCGAATGGAATTTGGTCAAGAGAGGATTGCAAAGATGGATTTTTAGTTGGCGATTTATTTAAAAATGTTACTACTTTTTCATGGTTTATTAATGAATGGATTCCGGACAAGATTGGATTGCATCGATTGAATTTTGTTGCGTTTTTTTCCAAAGAAGATTTATTTTTCGCAATTTATTTTTGGGTACGGTTTTTGTAGGTGTGCACAGTATATTTTACAGTTTATTCTTTACTGTAAAAATATGGGTTTGCCGAACTGTGCAATATTTTTGTTCGTTTATCTCGGGACATGGATTAAAGCACGAAATATGGACTAATTTGAATGGTTTGAATGACTGCTCAGGACTCTTGGTGAATTTCTGGATTGTACATAAGTCCAAGAGTTAAAAAAAGAAAACAAATGAAGGTAAGAAACCCGACTTATTTTTAAAATGTAAATTTTTTTATAAAAATGGCAATTGAATTAGGGAGAATTTTTGTCAAAACCGGCAAGTAAGGAGTTATAGGAGAAAGGGTAGATTTGAAATGGAGGATGTGTGCAATATTATCTTGGTAGTCTGAAGCCACCATCAACTAATATTGTTGAATTGCACCCAATAGTCGCTCAGACATTTCCTTTGTTCTTTTTGAAATTCGTGGGTTCAGACTACCAGTTAACTTTGCTCCTTCTCAAAATTTCCCAAAAATGATAGAAGTTAGGAAGTGGTTTACCAATAGATTTGTTGAAGGAGTTGTGCCATCCCTCTATTGCATTATTTGTTTTTGCTCCTCCCTCTAAGCAGGTCGAGTAGCAATTCCACCACTTCACATGGAAACATGGCTTCCTCCTGTGACCTGACCTGCTTAGATGGCCAATCCATGTGTCTTCAAAGTAATTTAGAAGGGGTGCCAATTTGTCTTCGTTTGCTGTAAAGTATTCAGATCAGTAATAGATGTGTAGTATACACTGTCAGGAGGAACAAAACAAAGTGAAGTTAGCTTTTTTAATTCAAATTGCAGTTTACTGTCTGATATATAATCCTCAACTAAGGATGTTTTTTGTTTTTTTCGCCAATATGCCTGTAAAAAGTGAAAAAAAACATCCTTGAATTTGGGTATCCGTGTACATTTTGGTAATTGTGTTAATTATAGGTAATTCAAAGTCAATTAACACTTTTCTTGGTCTTTTGTTCATGGTTTTAGCTTTTATCACTGACAAAAATTCAGTATATGTTGAGGAATGTTTATCAGAAAGTAAACTGTAGACTAAGGGCACTACTGTTTGATTAATGTAGGCATGAATAGTGCATATTTGGGTGAATGGATGGGGTGTGGATTTAAACGTCCCATCCATCATCCAAATATCACTACTCTCCAACTTAACAAGATTATGGGGTGTGCTAAAGATTAGTATTCTTTTAAGAGGGCTTTTGTTGTCATGTAAGAGAAAGGGTTCATTAGTAATGGTTACAGAAAGTTCAGGTGGAATGTAAATGTCAGAAAAGGTTTGGGGTGTAACACGTAGGGGGTTACTTCCCTGTTTTTACGCTGTATAGTTCTGCGTAGGTTGGGGTTTGTGGGCATACAACTTGCTATATGTGATGGAATGTGTTGTAAAACCTCCCTCAAAACTGAGCCACAGGGTTCATTGGAAGTGGATGCTAGTGCTTTAATTTCATTGATATTCTCACACACCTCTATCTCCATTGCAGAGGCAGAGTGGTTATGCTCTGTGGTCCTTTCAACAGAGTCACCAAGAGTAACCGCTCTGCCTGTGCAATGGGATGAGTAGTATTGCACACACCTCCAATGACACCTGGGCTCAGTTAATCTCTCCTTTACAATAAACGTACCCACTGTGACTTAATAGTCTCTTTCCTCTGCTGGACTTGATGTAATTGGCTTGTTTACTGGATGCCATTATCTGAAAGAATTTGAAAAAAAAATGTGGTTTAATTGATTTGAAATGTTGTTGTTTTCCTAAAAAATGACATGCTAGTGAAAAGTTAATGCACAATATTTTGCAGCACGAATATTAGCTAGTATGAACCATGGTTTTATTGTATTTGCTTGTTGAAGTTGGGTTTAAATTGTTCTCTTCTGTTTTTTACCTACAAATGAATGAAGGTTCAGTTTGAATACACTAGAGTTATTTGCAAAGCTTACCTTTTTGAGGGTTTTCTTTTGTAAATTCAGAAAGTTATGTTGTCCTTGGTGGTTGGATTTTATTTCCTAGGCCTTTTCCTTGTGTTATTTGTTCTGAAAAAAGTGAATAATACTTAAGAATTATTTTATGGATTTTTAAAGATTTACTATTACCCTGCAATTGAAACGATTAGTGGTTTTCAATGCTTGTGCACTTTAAAGCTGCAAATTATCTCAAAATATATTTTGGATATCTTTTTAATTCGCTTGGCTTCCTTTTTTCTGTCATTTTGCTCTGGTTTGTGAGTTTTACTTCTTTGGAGCACTTTAAACTTTATTTAAAAATAAATATGGGTAAAATTTTACCTTGGAACGATGGTTTACTTCTGAGGGGCTGCCCTTTATTTAATTTGTGGCTTTAGGGTGTTTTCTGTAATATCCTGCAAAAAATGGATTTTCTTTTTTAAATATGATTAAAAGACATTTTTGTTTTGTAAGTGATTTTTATAGTTGCGATGCAAAGTTACATATACACCACATAAAAATGATTGTGCACTTCTAACCTGCAAATGAAAAAAAAATGAGAATATGTTTACCTTGCTTTCTTGTTTGTTTTCTAAGAAAATTGTGGCGTGTTATTATTATGGGCTGGAGGGTGTGTCCCCCTCTGTAGGTGTTGTTTATCCTTAGTCTGTGGAGAAGATTTACTGTTAACATTTTTTTTTATTGTTTGCATTTCACATATTTGACATAAATATGCTAATATAACTGCTTTAGTAATTACCAGCTTTAATTTGCGTACTACAACTTTGTCCCCCATCCAACACTTTCCCTGAGGCCAGCACAGGTCGGAGTAGGAATAGTAAATTTGCCACCACCACCATCCAGCACTTTCCCTGAGGCAAGCACCTGTCGGAGTAGGAATAGTAAATGTGCCCCTAACCACCATCCAGCTCTTTCCCTGAGGCAAACACCTGTCGGAGTTGGAATAGTAATTTTGCCCCTCACCAACATCCAGCTCTTTTCCTATGGCAAACACATGTCAGAGTAGTAATAGTAAATTTGTCCTCCACCACCATCCAGCTCTTTCCCTGAGGCAAACACCTGTCGGAGTTGGAATAGTAAATTTGCCCCCACCACCATCTAAGACATTCCCTGAGGCAAGCACAGGATGGAGTTGGAATAGTAAATTTGCCCCCACCACCATCCAGCTCTTTCCCTGAGGCCAGCACAGGTCGGAGTAGTAATAGTCAATTTGCCCACCACCACCCAGCTCTTTCCCTGAGACAAACACCTGTCGGAGTTGGAATAGTAAATTTGCCCCACCACCATCCAAGACATTCCCTGAGGCCAGCACAGGTTGGTGTTTGAATAGTAAATTTGCCCCCATCACCATCCAGCTCTTTCCCTGAGGCCAGCACAGGTCGGAGTATGAATAGTACATTTGCCCCCACCACCATCCAGCTCTTTCCCTGGGGCAAATACAGGTCGGAGTAGTAATAGTAAATTCGCCCCCACCACCATCCAGCTCTTTCCCTGAGGCCAGCACAGGTTGGACTATGAATAGTAAATTTGTCCCCCAACACACAGCCAGCTCCTTCCCTGAGGCAAACATAGGTCGGAGTAGGAATAGTAACTATTGCCCCCATCCCCATACAACACTTTCCCTGAGGCAAGCACAGTTCAGGGTAGGAGTAGAAAATTTGCCCACCACCACCATCCAGCTCTTTCCCTGAGGCAAACATAGGTCGGAGTAGGAATAGTAAATGTTGCCCCCACCCCAATCCAACACTTTCCCGGAGGCAAGTACAGGTCGGAGTTGGAATAGCAAATTTGCCCCCATCACCATCCAGCTCTTTCCCTGAGGCCAGAACAGGGCAGAGTATGAATAGTAAATTTGCCCCCCACCACCATCCAGCTCTTTCCCTGAGGGAAATACAGGTCGGAGTAGAAATAGTAAATTCGCCCCCCACCACCATCCATCTCTTTCCCGCAGGCAAACACCTGTCGGAGTTGGAATAGTAAATTTGCCCCCACCACCATCCAAGACATTCCCTGAGGCCAGCACAGTTCGGGGTTGGAATAGTAAATTTGCCCCCACCACCATCCAGCTCTTACCCTGAGGCCAGCACAGGTCGGAGTTGGAATAGTAAATTTGCCCCCACCACCATCCAGCTCTTTCCCTGAGGCAAACATAGGTCAGAGTAGGAATAGTAAATTTCCCCCCCCCATCCAACACTTTTCCTGAGTTAAGCACAGTTCGGGGTAGGAATAGAAAATTTGCCCACCACCACCATCCAGCTCTTTCCCTGAGGCAAACATAGGCGAGAGTAGGAATAGTAAATATTGCCCCCATCCAACACTTTCCCGGAGGCAAGCACAGGTCAGAGTAGGAATAGTTAATTTGCCCCCCACCACCATCCAGCTATTTCCCTGAGGCAAGCACACAGGTTATCTCTTTAACAATTTGTTCCCAGCAGTTTTTTAACATAATATTTTTAATTTAAATTTAATATATATATATATATATATTTTAAAAAAAGCTTACTTTAATTTATTTCTTTTTAAATTAATAATTTTTTGTTACTTACTGAGTAAGGGTTTTACTTGCTGGGTAGTATTTCTTTTTAATTTCTTGCTGGTTTTGAAATTCAGCAAGTGCTGTAAAACATTTAAAAAAAATACTTGTTAGTATTTCTGAATTATGTGTTAACATTGTGTTCCTTAAATACTTAAATTGTACACTTACTTCTGTCTGTAGCTGGCACTGTTTCGCTTATCAAATGCTCTATTCTTATCTGGTTCAAAAATACGTATGGTCACCGTGGAAGTCAGTTTACCACTGTACTTAAAATAGTGGACGGCTGCTTTTATATGTATTTTGGATGGTAAACGATAATTTAAAAGAAAATATGTTTTGAAAACAGTTTTTTAGAGTGATTCAGAAGCTGACAAAAAGTATAATTAATTTGTTATGTTTAAAAATGTTCGTTAAATCATTTATTTATGAAATGTCAGCCATTTTGGCAAGTTGCGGATTAAGGGGCATTCATAAAAATAGATGATGGACTTTCGTTTTTTCGTTGTTGAAAATGTTGGCTTTAAAATCTCACTTTCTCTCTGTTGGTACTCTGTAAAAATTAATTATTACGTTTTTAAAAAAGTTTTGTGTACTTTTTGATATTAATAAACGGGTATTAAATAGGATCGGGACATTCTAAAGCACACAGGTATTAATATTAATACCCAAGTATTTATTTTAATACCCGGGTAATAATACACTCCCCATCCAAAACCCCTATTTCCCTTGCATCCCGTTCCAGGGGTTAGTTATACTTTTTAAAAAAAATAAAGGAAAATATATTTTTTTTAAAAATATGCGTAGTAATAGTATGCGTAGTATTACTATGCATTGCAATGGATTGCATTGTAATGGTAGTTTCAGTGTATTCCTATAATAATGTGATGTAATGGCATGCGGTGTAAAATCATGCGATGTAATGGTAGTTGCAATGTAAAAACCACGTTGTAAAAGCATACGTTGTAATGGTTTGTGTTGTATCATCTTATATTCAGGCGTACAGCACCGCTAGCCGTGCTCTGCATCTCAGTCCATGCCAGGCCCAGACCGTGCATCCAACAGTATCAACCTGCGGTCGCGGCCTGGTCTGAGCTCTATATAGGGTCTTGACCAGTGGTGTCGGCATTGCCTGATCGTGTTCCGGTGCCGTGTGTGCAGTTAATTGCGTGGGGTATATCCAATGAAAACTAAATTGAGCTTGTGCGCAATTATGATAAAGCTCCATAGCTAGTGCTCCTAATCCACCCAGCTTGAAGGGCAGGGTTAAGGTTTCCCAGGAAACCTTGGGTTGTTTGCCGGCCCAGGCAAGAGATATAAGATTTGATCTCAATCTGCATCTAAAGGCGCTACTGAGGGGGATTGGGAGGTTGATGAACAAGTAAAGAAACTTGGAGAGGATAACCATTTTTGCTATTGCCAGCCGCCCCACCATGGACAACGGCATCCCCCCAGCTCCTCAATCGGCCCTCCATCCATTCCATAAGTCTGCCATAGTTGAAACGCCATAGTTCCTCAGTATCGCGACTCAGCCAGAATTCCAGGTATTTCACTGGGCCATCCGCCAAACCGAGTGGATACTCCGACTGATATTGCTCAGTGGCAGCTGTCAGTGGAAATATCACCAATTTCCCCTAGTTGATGTGTATGCCCGAGGATCCTCCAAACCGTGTGAACTCTCTAAGGAGAGGGTCAAGATTTTCCGCTGGGCGCTTGACATACAGGGTGACATCAACAGCGTATAATGATACCAGTATCACCTGCGGCGTAAATGGCAGCCCGCGGTGTGCATGATGCTGTCTCAACCCGACCACCAGGGGCTCCATGGCAATGGCAAATAACAGGGGCGACAGCGGTCATCCCTGACTTGTGCCCCGGGTCACCAAAAAAGGGGGATATATTACACCATTGATTCAAATCCTTGCTGTGGGATTAGTGTACAGGAGAGCGATAAGCTTGATAAATTTGGAGCTGATCCCTATTCTCGATAACAGCGCGAATAAGTAGGGCCATTTGAGGGAGCCAAATGCCTTAGTAGCATCCAAGAAAATTGCTATCGCCTGGAGAGATGGGTCTATTTCCTGCATTATAGCAAAAAAGGTGCACAGGTTGAGACGTGGCCTGTCCAGGGACAAAGCCACTCTAATCCGGTCGCATTATGACAGGGAGTAGTGGGAAAAGTCTTGATGCGATGAGTTTGGCTAAAAGTTTATTGTCTAAATTAATCATGGACAGCGGCCTATAAGAATTACATCTCGTCGGGTCTTTGTCCGGTTTTAAAATTGTGGTGATGAGCGCCTCTCGCAGCGACTGGGGGGAGCTCACCCTTCTGCATCGCCTCCTCGTACATATTTAAAAGATGCGGCACTAACAGTGTTGCATATTCTTTATAAAATGCTGCAGACAGGCCATATAGACCAGGATCCTTATCCCCGGGTAAAGCACGGATGATCCTAACCACCTCATCTTCTTAAAATGATTCATCCAGATATTTCCAATGTCAGTTCTCGAGCCACAGCAACTGGATTGAGTCAAAAATCTCATTTAAATCTAAGGGAAGGTCCGTTTGAGTTGCTGTGTATAACGAGGAGTAGAAGGATATTATCTCGGCCTGGACTGCTACTTGGCCTATCGCCGCCTCGTTGTTAGAGGTGTGGAGCTCGCTGATATAACTACTTGCCCAGGGCTTCCTGAGTAGACCCGCTAATGTCCTGCCAGCTCGGTCTCCCTCTCCATACCTTCTGGCTCTAGCATCCTTTCGAAGAAAAGGGAGACTCTTGATCGGTGGCCTCCTCAAACTCCCCTATTTTGCTCCTTATTCATCCCAAGTCTTCTTTATCATTAGTGGCAAAGAACTCACTCCCCAGACCCCTTATCTCCTCTTCCAGCCATTTAGGATCAGCCCGCAATGACCTAAGAACACCCGCCTGCCTAGCAATACATTCTACCCTAATGACAACTTTGAATACGCTGATGATCTTGCCCTGTTCACTCATACAAGGGTAGCTCTTCAACGGCTACTTGATCAGCTGTACATCTATACAACTGTCAACAAATTAGAGGTGAGAATGACTTAAACCAAGGTCGCAACATATGGGCTAAAAAAACATCAGGGAGGAGGATGGTCCTACAGCGGCAACAGAATCACAACTGAACATTCCTATAAGTACCTAGGGGTGCACAATAACACCAAATGCTGTTCCGTGAAACAAAGAGAAGAAGTAGAAGCAAAAGTCCTGATTCTTCAGGTGACGCTATTGAAACTAGCGATCAAGTTACTGGGCTCAAGTCTCTCTCCACTAATGGCAGTTATGAGGGCTAAAATCTCCCCCTCTTTAAAACTATGACCAGGAAATTATGTTAGGAAGAGACAACAGCCTGCTGAATAAACTCGTCGTCAAGATCTACAAGCAAGTCCTTTGACTACCAAAATCTTCATCTCCTGCCCAGGTCAGGCTTGAAATTGGCCTGCCTGATCAATGGCGGCAGGTGCTGGTGCCTATCTCAACCTGTGCCACAAGTTACAAAGGGCTAGGGTCGGAAACCTGGAGGCACTGCTACGATCCAACATCAGCCACAGCTGGCCAGATCAAGCATGCAGTCAGTTTCTAGAAGATGGCCTGCAGCTCCTGCCGCTACAGCATCATATCTTCCCTGCATGTACACCGTCCATTGGAAGATAAGATTTATGGCCATTATACTAGAGGAGTGGCCCTTCCTTAAACATCTAGCCAGCTGGCGTCGTCTAAGTGAGAATACAACCTGCAGGGGCTGTGGCAGCTGCGAAGAATCATTTGAACACGTTGTATGCCTTTTCCCAGCGCTACTGGATGAACGCAGGGCTAGACTGCGAAGAGAATGGAACAATCTGGGAGTTTGCACTTGTCGGCAGGCAATCATTGCCTCATTAGATCCCGACACCACAGCCCTGAACATCTTGTTGACTAGGTTTGTTACCACCGCATCCAACATGTTTAGTCGGCGGGGTGTCCACAAAGCAGGTCCACAAATACCCCCCTGACCTAATGGTTACGAGTGAACAGCCACACCTAACTACAACTAACCAGTCCCTTGAAAGCTGCTAATTCGAGGGTGTTAGCCCTAGGGACTTCCATGCCACTCTTAAGGGCTGTTTTATTTTTGGATTTCAATTTTAAAAGAACTCGGCTCCATTGGTAATGAGGAACATCACATTGCTATTTTGGCGCAAGCTAACCAGATAGGACATATCCAAGGTATTGGAACTGTACTTAATTTTTGTGTTGTTTCCAATGAAGCACATTTAGCAGATGTTCTCTGCTAGCTAATTTACTTGTTGACCCTGATCCGCCACATTATTTTTTTGCAAAAATGCCTGTCTCAATGCACCTGCACTTTATTGAATTTTTGTGCTGCTTTAACTGAGGAATATTCTGCTGCTTTCTTATGTAGCTGGCCAATTGGTAACCTCCCCCACTGTTTCAATGCACCTGCACCTTACCTAAACCTTTTTTTGCTGCTTTAAATGTGGGATTACTACTTGACATCCTTATGTAGATAAACAATGTGGTAACTTTAGCATGCCTTCTTTTTATAGCTGAACACGCTGTTTTTATATGCATGAACTCGATTTTTGCTCAACTTATATGATTTCGACCCTGTGCTGCTTTAAAGGAGGAATAAGCAGTAGATACTAGTATGCAACTGACCAATGTGGTAACCGTAGCACGCTTTTTTTACCTTACTGGTTTTATATGTATGAATTCGACCTCTGCTTAACTTGTATGAAATCGCCACTCTTTTACTAATTGCACTTGCTGTTTTACATTGTAAAGGTTTTAAAATAACCATAAACAATAAAGTATTATTATTAGGTAACTATCAGGCCTGTCTCCCCCCCAATGAAGTTGCTCTATCTCCAGAGTAGGGCTGGCTGCATCTTGGAGTCTGGACCTGTTGTGTAGCATCAAAATAGCAAGGCAGTTCAATAGCCCAAATGGTCTAGCAAATTTGCACCAATACACAAATTAAAGGTGAGTCAGACAAAACATGATGGACGTATTTTAAGACCTTGAGTCTTATGGAAAGCCCAAATAAAACAAGAAGAAACATACATTTAGAATCTAACCAACCAAACACAGTTTTAAGACAGAGCCTTCAACCAGGAAAGATGATTGCAGACTATGCCCTTTTTATCCACAAAAGCGAAGCCCACAGAGCAGGTATAGCACAGACAAACAAACAGTGGCGGCTCCTCGAGGGAGTGCCTCGGGCGGTGGGGCGGGGAGGGGCAGGGTGGGGGGTAGTAAACTACGGCATACGGCCGAACAGAGTTGAGTAAATAAATAAATAAATAAAACGAATTACATTGCGGCGCTGCATCGCCATTTGGCGATGCAGCGCGCGCAATGTAATTCGTTTTATTTATTTATTTACTCAACTCTGTTCGGCCGTATGAAATGAATGAAATGAAATGGCATTTATATAGCGAATGGCTACCCGGGAGCATCCCAGCACTGAAGCAGAAGCTAGAGCGGACAGACGCCCAAAGGGAAGAGCCAGGTCTTTAGCTGTTTTCGGAAGGCAAAATGGTTGGATTCCCTACGAAGATACAGCGGTAGGGTATTCCAGAGCCTGGCGGCATTACACGAAAAAAGCCGGCCGCCACTTCTGGCTTTCTTGATCTTGGGAACCACTACTAGGTGGAGCTCATCTGAGCGGAGTTTTCTGTTCGCCCTATATGGGCGAATCATGGCTGTATTGATAGGTGGTCCGCTCCCTTCGAGAGACTTATGGACAACGCAGAGGGCATTAAAATTAATTCTCTCCTGCACTGGGAGCCAGTGGAGAGAGCGTATCGCGGGCTTTGCAGAACAGCGATTGGGGATCCCCATAAGCAATCTTGCTGCAGAATTTTGTACAGTCTGCAGTTTTGCAACCACTGGGTTTGGGGCACCTAAATATAGGGCATTGCCACAGTCTATCCTCGAAAGAATTTGTGCCTGAATCAACAAGTTTTTTGCTTGAAAGGGTAGAAGGGGAAGCACTTTGCGGGTCATTCTAAGCAAGCCGTAGCATGAAGCAGCAGTCTTCCTGGCATGAGCTTTAAAGGTGAGGTCCTGATCTAGCCAGATGCCCAGACTTTTTATCACGTTTTTTGGGTTGGCACCGGGCCCATACACGCTGGCCACATAGTGCTTGCTTTAAAGCCTAAAGGGTTGTCGAGAATCATAAGCTCGGTTTTTTCACCATTAAGTTTTAAATGTGACAGACTCATCCACTTGGCAACTTCCTCGAGACAGGAGTGGAGGCCATTGGACATCTGGGCAGCATGGTTCAATGCTACAACCAGCTGTGTATCATCAGCGTATGTTACTATATGGATCCCGAAGGGGGATACAATATCCGCCAACGGGGCCATATAGACATTAAAAAGAGTGGGGCTCAACTATGAACCCCGAGGAACCCCACACTGTAAGGGGATAGGTTTTGAGATGGTGTCACCTTCAAATACCTGGAAGAATCTTTCTTCTAGAAAAGATTGCAGCCATTGTAAAGCTGTGCCGGTTACTCCTGCGCTCCTGAGACGGTGAACTAAAATTCGATGGTTCACTGTATCGAAGGCCGCGCTCAAGTCAAGGAGAATTATGGCTGATGACCCTCCTGAATCAAGAATCTTTCTAGATTCTTCCACCACAGCTAACAAGGCGGTTTCAGTACCTTGGCGTGGGCGAAAGCCCGTTTGAGAGGGGTGGAGCAGATCATGGGACTCAAGGAACGCGGAGAGCGTGTGGTTAACATATTTCTCCGCGATCTTACTGATTCCAGGGAGGAGCGAGATGGGGCGATAGTTGCCCAAGTCGGCAGGATCCAGATTGGGTTTTTTAGCAGCGCTTTCACCATTGCCCTTTTCCACTCGGGGGGGACCGTACCTGTGGAAAGTGAGGCATTGATCAGGTCAGTGATAGTGGGGGCAACTGTCGATGCTCCCAGTTTCAGGATGTTGGGTGGTGCAGGATCTAATGGTGACCCACTTTGACCGATGACAGAATGGTTAGAAGCGATTCTTGGGTCAACGGGGTGAGGGTCCCCAAAGAATGTTCAGTTTTATGCGCACCCGAATCCGCATGCTCGATTATAGTGTCACTGTATTTATGGGGCAGGCACTTGAGGATATTTTGTACTTTGGTGAAGAAATACTCTGCATGTTCATTGCAGCGATGACCCGAGGTGTCCGGTACAACCGGAGGGGCGGGAACTTTGAGTAACTTTTTTGCAATAAGGAAGGTTTCTCTAGGGGAATTAGCAGCTATCTAAATCTTTTCCTCGTAATAGGAGGCCTGGGCTTTTTTTTTATTTCTGCCTTATACGTTCCAATGGCCTCCCTGTATTCCAGTTTCTTATTGGGTGAGAAATATTTCCTCCAAATCCTTTCCAGTTTTTTACATTGCTGTTTTAGGGTACGTAATTTGGGGGAAAACCAGGCGGATTTGTTAGGTCCACATTTCTTCTGGATCCATTTTTTTGGGAGCACCACGTTCAGTGATCCCTCAATCCAGTTGCTGAATCTTTCATTAGCTGCAACTGGATTAGAGTCAGGGTTCGGCTTGGTCTTTTCAAGTTCTTGAGCCCACCTGTCTAGAAGGAGTTTGGACCAAGGACGAGTTCGGGTTCGTATAGGCTGGGTTTGTGATACAGTGATTAGTGGGGACCAGAGAAAGGGGATCAGAAAATGATCCGACCACGGGAGGGGATAGGATCTTACCCTTTTAGGTCCCCCAAATTAGAAAAAATGGGGTCGAGGAGTTGCCCTTTAACATGGGTCGCTCGCGGGATCTTCTGTAGTAGTTGAAAGGCCGTGAGGTCTCGAGCTAATTCAGTTGCGGTCAGCGCTGAGGGGTCGTCAAAATGCAAATTAAAATCTCCTAGGAGAGTGAAATTAGCAGCAGTACTAGCGAGATTAACAACTGTTTCTAACAAGGATTTACAAAATCGGCCCGTCACCCCAGGTGGGCGATAGATAAGAATACCTGAGAAAGAGAGGGTGGGGGTGAATTCTATTGAGAAGTAGGAATTCTCGCAGTCTAATAACGGGCTGCCTAGCAGGGGGCAGGTTAAATGGTCTTTGTAAATAATAGCAATGCCACCGCCCTTGCCTGTCGTTCTGTCCACCCTCTGAATTAAATACCCCGGGGGGAGTGTTTGGACGATATCCGGCTCCGAGCAAAAATTAAGCCAGGTTTCTGTAAGAAACTACATATGCCGTAGTTTACTACCCCCCACCCTGCCCCTCCCCGCCCCGCCTCACCGCCCCACAGCACTCCCTCGAGGAGCCGCCACTGCAAACAAACCCAAGATATCAAGTGTAGCCTTATGCAATGTACCAAAAATTTGCACATAATCACATTATACATCCCAAGGAACCTAGTGGCTTCACATAAAGACTGAAAAAAGGGGTAAGAATGGGACCTTGAGAGACTCCATGTGGGATTGTTGAAAGGGTGGGAGAAAGAACTGCCAATTTGACGGATTGTGATCTGTCTGATAAAAAAGGACTGGAGCCAATTACGTACTGTTTTTTCAATACCTGTTCCATAATTTTAGATGTTTAGGAGGATTTCTGTGTCAAAAGCCACTGAAATGGTGAGGAGGACCAGGATATTGATATTGAGAAGCACCTGCAATCGGCATATGGGATGTCACTAAGTACAGAGAGAAAATATAGTAGTAAGATGTCACATTAGGTGTAAAAGGTGTTCATGAGCATGAACTCACACTTGGGTGACAGCACATTGAGGTGCAACATCACCCTTTGTACAATGTTAATGTTATACAGATTTATAAAGCACTCTATCACCGCACGGGCATCCTGGCGCTGAAAGTACTAGTTTAACCATGCACAAAGGTTGCAGTAAAAAGCATTTGCTGGCAAAAACAGGCCTATGCAACACCATTAGGAAAGAGCTAGGTCTTTAATTTTTTCCTAAATTGCAAAAGATCTTCCATTTGTCTGAGGCTATTTGGTAGTGCATTCCACAACTTGGCGGCTGCCACACTGAAGGCTCTTCTTCCTAATTTAGTTCTTTTAAACTTGGGTACTTTTATTAGTTTGGCTGAAGATGAGCGCAAACTTCTGGTAGGAATATACCAGCTAAACTTGTGCCGCAATGGTTTAGGCCCCATCCCATAAAGGGCCTTAAAGACCTCACACATTGACTTAAACTGAATCCTCTGTGCCACGGGGAGCCAATGAAGTTCCTTGAGGGCCAGAGAAGCTGATGATCTACGTGATTTCCTAAGGGCTAACTTGGCCGCCATCGTCTGACTTCTCTGAAGTCTCTCTTTTAAGTACTTCGGGGCCTCCAGCAACAAGGCGTTGCAGTAATCCAACCGGCTCAGGACCACGCTTCTGACTATTTGTGCCCTAGTTGCGTCTGGTAGCATTGGGAGGATCTTCCTTAGCACCCTTATTAGGGAGAGACTGGTTCCAGCCGTTTTGTTAACTTGGGATTCTAAACTCAGTCTATCATCAATTACTACTCCCAAATTGCATACCGCCTTAGTCGGTGTTAGTGGCTTGTCCACTGGCAGCGGCCAAAAATTTGTCGGAAGTGGGCATGAGATTTTCTTGGCTCCACAGCATACAATCTCAGTTTTCTCCCCGTTGAATTGCAGAGAGTTATCTTTAAGCCAGCATACAGTTTCCTGCATACATGCATGGAAATTTTCCAGAGATGTTGATTGGTCTCCCTCCAGCGACAGGATGAGCTGAGTGTCATCCGCGTAATTCACCAGGCTGACATTGTGGGATTTAATAATAGCTATTAGGGGACTCATGTAGATATTAAACAAAATCGGACTGATTGCTGAGCCCTGCGGAACACCATGCTGGATGCTGATGAAATCTGATTGATATGGGGGTAGTGCTACCGCCTGTTGCCTATTCGCCAGGTATGATTGAAACCAATGCAGTGCCGTACCCTCCACCCCGGCATCATTCAGTCTCATCAGGAGGATTTTATGGTTTACTGTATCGAATGCGGCAGACAGGTCTAATAGGATCAGTATAACTGATTGTCCCTTGTCTGCTCGCATTCGAAGTTCATCCAATACAGTCACCAAGGCAGTCTCAGTTCCATGTCCCGGCCGGAAACCAAATTGTACATCCTCCAATTTATTGTTACTTTCCAGAAACTGTGAGAGTGTCCTACTAACCAGGCGCTCTGTGATCTTCACAGGGTAGGGTAAGAGTGAGATTGGTCTATAGTTATTAGGGCTCAAGGGATCGAGAGTAGCTTTCTTCCAAAAGCGGTGTTATGATCGCTTGTTTCCAACAGGCTGGTACTGATCCGCTACTTAGTGACTGTCCACAGATCTGTCGGAGCAGCGGAAAAAATTCAGTTTTTAATTCTTTCCAGATTCTATGGGGTAGCGGATCCATTGGGGAGCCTGAGGAAACACTTAAGGCTAACCTGCTGAATTCCTCTTCTGAAGGTATATCAAAGTGATCCAGAATTGCCGTTCGTTCCCTATCTAACCATACCTCCTTCTGAATCGCTGGTGGTGAGCCCTTATGAATGCGGCTAGGGTCTTCCACTTTATCTATCTTGCACAATCTAAGGCCATCAATGATCTTGTTAATTTTCTCCACAAAAAAGTTTGCCAGCTTGTCACAGAGATCCTGTGTGGCAATGATCTTATTTTTTGTGCAGTCTGGATTAGAGAGATCTTCAATATTTTAAAAACACTTTTAGTACTATTGAAGGCCTTCAAGATAATATCTGCATAATATTCCGCTTTAGTCATAGTGATTTCTTTTTTATAGTTACTTCTTACTTTTTTTAGGGCAACTTTGTCCTCCTCTGCATATTGTTTCCTCCACTTCCGTTCTGCCTGCCTGCAATATTAGCATGAGCATGGGAACTTTTAGTAATAAAATCCTATTTATGTGCAAAATCGCATTTAGGTATAAAATCACATTAAGGAGCATACTCACCTCTAGTATGGCATCAACAAGAGTGTGGAATCTCTTTAAGGAGCACAAACTACATTTTAGTAGCAAAAATGCACCTAGAAGCAAAATCACCCATGGTGAAACATCAGCAAATTTTGAAGTCAAAAGCTTATTTAAATGCAAAATAATAGTTAGAGGCACAGTCCCTGTGTGCAAATGGCCTACATGTGCACATCAAATTTATGTGCAAAATCATATTTGGTGCAACAGTAACAGGAGTGTAGAAACACTTTTATGTTCACTAACCTATTTAGGATCAAATATTTATGTAAGCACAACATCACACTTGGTGAAACATCAACAATTTATAAAAGCAAAAAATAATTTAGGTGGTAAAGTACATTTAGGTGTAAAATTATTTTCAGGTTCAAGATGCCATTTAGTTGCAAATCCCTCTCAGTGAAACTTCATCGTACATTTGGAGGCACATTTAGGCATTTAGGGAGAAATTACATATAGAAGCAAAAATCACATTTAGGTATGTCAACACATTTTGGGCCCTACTCACAAAGGCATCGTGGAGTATGTAAAGTAGTACTCCTGTAGTACTTTTTACATATTCTTTACATGTCTTCTTGAACTAGCTTAAAAGATCTAAAATGGGACTGTTTTGGGAACATTCCTATACAATTAGTGCAACTAGAATGGACTGTGCCCTCTGTAGTGTTACCAATAGGGAATTGCAGGATTCTGGCCCAATTTGCAAAGGCAAGTAAGAGTACGTAAAAGAGATCTCCTGTAGTACTACATATCATACTCGTGAATGTTTTTGTGAATTGGCCATTTATAAGGAAAACCACTATTAGAGCAATGTCAACAGGAGTGCGGTAAATGCGTGGGAGCACAAAACACATTCAGAAGCAAAAAAAACGCATTTAGGTGCAAAATTACCCTTGCTGCAACATCAAAAGGAGTAGGCAAACATTTCTAGGAGCAAAACTCAGATTCAGATGCAAAAAAATAATAATTAGGTGCAGAATCACTTTTAGTTGCAAAAGCACTACTGATACATTTTCAGCATGGAGTGTGGTAAACATGTATGTGCAAAACCCCATACACACGTAAAATCACCCTTTATGAAAAGATCAGCAAAAGTGTGAATTCACATTTAGGTGGCAAAGCAAGTAGGTGTTGACTTCATAGAAAGAGAACACAACATGTCTATCATATTTATTTTCCTTTGTGCTTTCATTTCACTTTGTTGTAAACTGCAAAGAACCAGAAAGAAAGAGATCTCAAGACAAAAAACGTCATACCAGCATTTATTTGCACATTGTTGTAGCCAAGGGGAAGATCACAAACGTGCACTGTTTCCTGCATTGGAATTGTCATTTATCCTCACAAATGACATATTTTGAAGAGGAAAGTGAGCAGGGTAAAAAGGCATGGACAGTGAGGCTTCTATTGTCAACGCCAAACTTTGTTTGAAATATTTTGAGAATAGAGTATTAAAATACCTCACTGTCCAATGTCTACCCTCTCCCAATTTATATTGTATATGCAGTGCTTGAGAGAGTTTCATTTGTAATCACCTCTGCGAAATATACAACTGCACAAAAGTTCTGAAGGCTGATACGTCAAGTAAATAGTAGTTGTAAAGGGTTGGTCTAAGCCCACTCTGTATTTATGTGTACTGACAGCATGAACTCAGGCAGACATCTAAAGCTTCTGGTAGCCGCTTCTTAAATACGTCATACTTTGAGGGATAAATAATTAAAATATAAAAACTTTTGTCTGGCAAAGTATTGTATTGTATTGTAATTGCATTTATATAGTGCTTACTACCCCTGACGAGGCGTCGAAGCGCTTTTTCGGCAAGTAGCACGCTACTCCGGAACCCATAAAGGATTAGTGTTGAGTTAGTATAGTGAAATATGAAAGTAATTTGAGTGGTGGGTAGGTTAGTCAGTTATTTGGATTGAGAAGGATAGCGGAGGGATAGAAGAGGGGAAAAAGGTTAGCATTTATATAGCGCTTGTTACCCCTAATGGGGTGTTGAAGCACTTTCTTGGCGAGTAGCACGCTACTCCGGAAGCCATAAGGATTAGTGGTGAATTAGTATAGTGAAAGATGAAAGTAATTTGAGTGTGGATATTAGTCAGTTATTTGGATTGAGAAGGATAGCGGAGGGATAGAAGAGGGAAAACGGTTTGCATTTATATAGCGCTTGTTACCCCTAATGGGGTGTTGAAGCACTTTCTTGGCGAGTAGCACGTGACTCCGGAACCCATAAGAATTAGTATAGTGAAATATGAAAGTAATTTGAGTTGTAGATATTAATCAGTTATTTGGGTTGAGAAGGATAGCAGAGGGATAGAAGAGGGAAAAGGTTTGCATTTATATAGCGCTTGTTACCCCCGATGGGGTGTTGAAGCGCTTTTTTTTGGTCAAGTAACACGCTACTCCGGAACCCATTAAAGGATTAGTGTTGAATTAGTATAGTGAAATATGAAAGTAATTTGAGTGGTGGATGTTAGCCAGATATTTGGATTGAGAAGGGTAGGAGAGGGATAGAAGAGGGACAAAGGTTTGCATATATATATATATAGTGCTGGTTACCCCTAATGGGGTGTTGAAGCGCTTTTCGTGAGTAGCACGCTACTCCGGAACCCATAAAGGATTAGTGGTGAATTAGTATAGTGAAATATGAAAGTAATTTGAGTGGTGGATATTAGTCAGTTATTTGGATTGAGAAGGATAGCGGAGGGATAGAAGAGGGAAAAGGTTTGCATTTATATAGAGCTTGCTACCCCTAATGAGGTGTTGAAGTGCTTTTTCGGTGAGTAGCACACTACTCATAAAGGATTAGCGGTGAATTAGTATAGTAAAATATGAAATTTGAGAAGTGGACATGTTAGTCTGTTATTTTGATTGAAAAGGATGATGGAGGGATAGAAGAGTGAAGGCTTTAGACGTTTTTAAAAAACAAATATTTATTGATTTATTTTTGGAGGTCATAGCAGTAGTAGGAGGCTTGGGATGAGTAAAAAGGGATGTGGAGGGGAAGAGTCAGAGGGAAGAGTTTAGAAAGGCTTGTTTTGGGGGATCAGTATAGTAAAAGAGGTGTCAGGTGGTGCAAGGAGGGGTAGAGTAGGACAGAGTCTAGAAAGGGCTATTTGGGGAATCATAATAGTGGTATGGGGTTTGGGATGAATGAGAGAGTGCAGGTAGTGGATATATTGATAGAGGTATAGGGTGAGAAATAGGCTAGTGCATTGGAAAGAGTAGTAGAACGAGGTTTGAGATGAGTCAGAGAGTTGAGGTAGAAGCTATATTGAGAGAGGTATAGGGTGAAAATAGGGTAGTGCATTTGATATGCTGAATTAGAAGAAAGTAATAAATATATAGATCCATAAGTACATGGAAAGTTTATAGCTGCATAAAGGAAGTAAGTATATGTAGATTATAAAGATATTGATAGAGGTATAGGGTGAGAAATGGGGTAGTGCATATAATATATATATATATATATATATTTGTTTTTAGGAAAGTAATAAATATATAGATCCAAGTACATGGAAGGTATATATATGCATAAAGGAAGTAAGTATAAGTAGATTAAAGATGCATTTGATAAACTCTGGTTTTCAAGTGTTGTACTTAAAAAACATTTTTTTTATTTATTTATTTATTTAAAAAACATAATTATTCTACATGTTAATACAAAGCAATACACATATATAGGTGCATATCTATGGTACAAATAAATGCTTATATACAGAGGGATATGCTGTATATTTCTGTTTGCGTATGTTGCTTATGTGGGGAAGAGCCAATTCTTGAGTAGTAATGTGGTTGTCGGTGGATCTTATGTTGGGGGTAAAGAGTTCCATATATATATATTTTTTTTCTGACTTATTTATTAAGCGCACGAATGCCGAGGCGTCTTGGCGCTGAGTGAAAGAATGCTGGGCACACTGATTAAACTGCCGGTTTGGGAAAGAGCCAGGTCTTTATTTGCTTCCTAAAAATAGTCCTGTTTGATTGTAGTCTGAGCTGTGCGGGGAGCGCGTTCCATAGCTTGGCTGCTTGGTACGAAAAACCCTTGCCTCCCCATCTGACTTTTTTTATCTTGGGAATCAGGATCAGACCTGTATTCGATGATCTGAGACAGCGTTGAGGAGAGTACCGCTTGAATAGCAGCTGCAGGTCAGCAGCTCCTCCACCATACAAGGCTTTGTGTACAAGGCAGAGAGCCTTCAAATCCACTCGCTGCCGAACCGGGAGCCAGTGGATCAGTTTAATGGTGGCTGAAGTAGGGTGATGTTTGGGAAGACCATAAAGCACCCGGGCCGCCGCGTTCTGAATGGACTGTAGTTTGGCAATCTGGCCCTTGTCTGCTCCCAGATAAAGGGCGTTGCCGTAATCAATTCTGGAAAGAATCAAAGCCCCGATTACCGTTTTCCTCATGGTTAAGGGAATGAACCGAAGGATTTTGCGCAAGTTTTTCAGCGTGTAGAAACAAGCAGATGATACCTGATTAGTTTGTTGGGCAAATTTTAGATTGCTGTCAAACATAAAGCCAAGATTCCTGGCCTTTGTTACGGGACTGGGGCAGTTCCCAGCCGCAGTGGGCCACCATACTTGGCTCCAGATTGAAGGCTTCAGCCCGAATTCCATCACCTCCGACTTTTCCGTGTTGAGCTTTAAAAAATTAGAGCTCATCCATTGCATAACATTCTTTAGGCAGTTCCTGAACCTAGCCGCCGTCTCATCCACACTTTGGGTTACTGATACCACAATCTGGGTATCGTCTGCGTACGATACAAGCATCAGACCATGATCTCTTATTAGTCTGGCCAGAGGGGTAACGTAAAGGTTAAACAAAGTGGGAGACAACGCGGATCCCTGCGGGACACCGCACGGGAGGCCGAATTTTGCAGACTTGAGACCATCCCAATCTATCAGTTGTTCGTGAGATGTCAAAAAAGATGTCAATAGGGTTAGAGCCGACCTCTCAATGCCTGCCGCCCTCAGCCGTTGCGTCACTACCTCGTGGTTAACAGTATCGAAGGCGGCTGATAGGTCAAGCAAGTTGAGGACGGCTCTTCCCCCACCATCCATCACTCTACGAATCTCTCCGGTGGCCATGATAAGTGCTGACTCAGTGGAATGTCGGGCTCTAAAGCCATGTTGGGTGTCATCAAGAATATGATTGCTATCTAGATATTCTGTTAATTCTGAGTTGATAGCTTTTTCTAAAATTTTCGAGGGAAACAGGAGACAGGAGATAGGGCGGTAGTTTTTCACCTCAGTAGGGTCTAAGGTGACTTTCTTCAGGATAGGCCTGATACAGGCCTTTTTCCAAGACTGAGGATATATCCCAGATTTGATAACCTCATTAAGGAGAGGGGTGAGGTGGGCACTAATTTGCTCAGGAGCCAGGGGCAGAATATACGTAGGGCAGGGATCCAGAGGCGAGGGATTTAGTTTGTATTAACAAATCTGATACTCGCTCTGTAGCTAGCCAGGAAAATTGCGCCAAGCTAGATTGGGTTAGAGTGTCCTCCGGCTGGAACCTCGTCTCCCCTGTGGGATCTGACAATGTCTTACGAAGATCGTTGTAAACAGTCTAGACTTTAATCTGAAAAAAGGAGGCGATCTTGTCCACAAAATTTTGGTCTGGAGAGAATTGACTATCTTGTGGACGTTTAGACAGATTTGTCACGACGTTGAAAAGCTCCTTAGAGGAATTTTTGGCCGTCTGACTTTTAGTTGTAAAATATACCGTTTTAGCGTTGATAATCGCTGCCTTATATTCCTCTAACGCTAAATGATAGTCCTTTTTTCGTTCCTGGCTATAATCTGTTCTCCAAAGCCGTTCTTTACGCCTACATTTAGTTTTTATCTGCCTAAGCTCAGCTGAATACCACGGAGAGGACGCATGATTCCTCCTGGAACGCTTGGTTGTTTCAGGAGCAAGATTATGTGTTGAAGTCCTAATCCAGTTTTCATAGTTAGTGGCTGCCAAGTTAGAATCAGGAACCAAATTAGGAGGATTAGATGCCAGAGCTATTATCAGATCATTTTTTTGTATTGATTTCCATGGTCGAGATTTAACCACTGGAAGTCTGATCTGATGTCGCTTGTTGGTGGTCAGTATTGATATATTGAAAGCAATAAGGTTGTGGTCAGACCAAGACACTGGTGTCACACTCACTATGTCTATATGTGAGTTGTTAGTGAAAATGCCATCCAGCGTGTGACCTACTGTATGGGTTGGCTCAGATACAATCTGGCTCAGTCCAAAACCTGCTAAAATATCGATCAAATTAGTAGTGTCAGGGTTATTATTTGCCTCCAACTGAAAGTTAAAATCCCCCAGTATAGTGAAGGTTTGGGTATCTAGACAGGATTCCATAAAAGTTTGTAATGAGCTAATAAAAGCTGGCCTTCCCCTGGTGGCCTGTAAATAAGTAGCCCTGAGAAAAGCTCCATGTTATTAGCTTTTATAGTAAATGTCATAGCCTCGGCTTCCAATGATTGAGCAGTCTCGGTCCTAATCCTATAATGAGATCGATAGATGATAGCTATTCCCCCCCTACTTTCCCCACCCTATCTTCATAGGCCACGTGGTAACCTGCCGTAACCGCTATATTCCAATCAGGCTCAGAGGCGCTATTAGCCCATGTTTCAGTTAGAAACACGAGGTCAGGGTTAGAGAGTTGGATCATACATTCTAGTTCGTATTTATGTTTGTTCAAGGATCTCATGTTCAGCAGTAGGCACCTCATGGGCTCTATACTCAGGCCCTGGGATAATTTAGGCTTAGTCTTAGAACCCTCAGGTCGATCACCAGCCCTTGCAGTGCATTGCAGGTTCTTCACAGGCAGATACAAAGGCCTAAGGCCACACGAGTTACACTTGCTGGGGGTATAAGTGGATTGATCAAGCAGTGGTGAGGGATTGGAGCACTCACCAATGTTTAGGTTAAGAAGTTCTGATCGCGAGTACCTTAGCGCTATTAGACGTGCAGGGGTTCTGGCGCTGGTCGCTCTCAGGGCGCTGACGGGCGCAGACGGGCTTGCCTTTGGTGCGCATTTGGCGCGCCGCCGGCGCGTCCGCTGCGCGTCCGACCCAGCATGCCAGATCTAGGCTGGGTCGGAAAAAAGCTAGAGCGCGTCGCAGTCTCTTAGGCAAGACCGGAAGTGTCAAATTGCGCAGCAGGAGGCAGGAGTTATTAGTAAAATGTTGCTTCACTTCCTCCGCAACAAATGGCAAGCCGCGGCGGACCGGGAAGTGAAGCAAGCCCTAAAACGATCGGTAATGCGCAGGAAAAGTAAAGCAGCCTGAATACATTTTAAATCCTAAAAACAATCATTAAAACAATGCCCGCTGAAAGTGGTAAAAGCAATAAGAAACACAGTAAAATAAAGTGCTCGAGTGCTGGCAGCAAATACAAGGACACAGCAGTCTATTCACCGCTGCGTGTCTGACCCAGCATGCCAGATATAGGCTAGGTCGGAAAAAAGCTAGAGCGCGTCGCAGTCTCTTAGGCAAGACCGGAAGTGTCAAATTGCGCAGCAGGAGGCAGGAGTTATTAGTAAAATGTTGCTTCACTTCCTACGCAACAAACGGCAAGCCGCGGCGGACCGGGAAGTGAAGCGAGCCCTAAAACGATCGGTAATGCGCAGGAAAAGTAAAGCAGCCTGAATACATTTTAAATCCTAAAAACAATCATTAAAACAATGCCCGCTGCAAGCGGTAAAAGCAGTAAGAAACACAGTAAAATAAAGTGCTCGAGTGCTGGCAGCAAATACAAGGACACAGCAGTCTATTCACATTTTGACTGCTTGAACAGAGAAGGATATGCCACCCATGGTTTTTTTCTTGTATCTTGGGATCTTGAGGCGAGGTACCACTCTAGAGCGGGGTTCCTATGATGAATGTGTTTGATGATTTTATTCCTGATGAAGAGCGGTCTCATTCCATGTATGGCTTTGTGGGTGATACAAAGCAGCTTGAACGTGGATCTTCTGGCAACCGGTAACCAATGCAGGGCTTTCAAGGCAGGGTAGATGTGGTCTCGCGTTTTGATATGCAAGAGTAGTCTGGCAGCCGAGTTCTGAATCTGTTGTAGTCTTTTCATAGTCGTTAAAGATGATCCGTGGTAGAGGCTATTGGCGTAATCGAGTTTGGACAGAACAAGGGAGATGGTAGCTTGGACCTTGTGTGGGAATCCCAAATGGGGGAATATTTGTTGCAGAGTTTTTATAGTAACAAAGCTTGATCTTGCTAGTTTGTCCACTTGGGCATTCATCGATAGCTTGGAGTCCATGGTCATTCTGAGGTTTCTTACTTCCTTCAATACTGTAGGGGGTGATCCCAGTTCATCAGGCCAACCGGCAAGCTGGTCATAATGTTTCCAATCGCCACACGTGAGTATTTCCACTTTTGAAGCATTCAATTTGAGATGGCTCCAAGTCATCCATTGATCCACGACTCTGAGACAACTGAAAATTGGCGAGTTTCCAATTTCTTTGGAGCATTCCAGTTGAAGGAGTGTTTGCGTGTCATCTGCATGATTATAGCACGTGAGTTGAAATTGATTCATCAGTACCGGTAATGACTTCACGTAGATGTTGAAAAGCATGGGTAAGATGATAGAGCCTTGAGGAACCCCAGCTTTTGTGGAGTACGGTTTGGACGAGAAAGGTGGGGTATGGATGACATTAGTTCTGTTTTGAAGGTAGGATGTGATCCAGTCTAAAGCAGTCCCCACTATGCCGGCTTCGTAGAGTCTTTGTATCAGAGTGTCATGGTCAACCGTGTAAAAGGCAGCCGAGAGGTCCAAGAGGAGTAGTGCAGCAACCCCGTTGCGATCAACTGTGTTCTTCAGGTCATCCCAGATGGCAAGGAGGGCAGGTTCTGTGCCTCTTCCCGGATGAAATCCTGTTTGGAAGTCTGAAAGTATGGCATTCTCTTCAATGAATTGTGACATCTGGGTGAACGCTGTTCTTTCTGTCAGTTTGCCCAGGAAAGGTCCATTAGTAATGGGTCTGTAGTTGTCAGGGTTCTGTGGGTCCAAGTTTGTTTTCTTCAGTAAAGGGCGTATGTATGACTTTTTGAGTTGTTCTGGAAATATTCCGGTAGTTAAGGAATCGTTGATGATTTTTCTTACTGGAGTGGCAGCAGAGGTTGTTAGAAGAATACTCTTGAAGGTTTGTGGTGGACATGGGTCAGAAGGGCTGCCGGCAGGCCTGCTTGCTTTGAACAGGTCCATAAATTCATCGTGTGAAATGTGTTGGAAGGAACGGAGAGGCTGAGTTAGAGTATTCTTGGATTGCTGTTTTGTGAAAGGGTTAGTGCTTGTGCTTTATCTCTGTTTTAAGTAGGAGTCCAACGTGTCTGCTTTGTCCGTGTAATGATTTGCCAGTTTGTCAGTGAAATCTTGAGTAATGGGATGAGTTCCTTCCAGGCAATTTGGTTTACGAAATTTATTGAGTATTTTATAGAATTCTTTATTTGCACATTTAGCATTTTGAATTCTGTCTGAATAGTACTTTTTCTTTGCTTTTTAGATAGCTGACTTGTATAATCTGTTAATTTTCTGTAGGTGAAGTTTGTCTTGTTTGTTTTTTGTTTTGAGCCAGGCACATTGCAGCTTTATAATTTGTAGTTTTATGTCTTTTATCTCTGTATTTCTCCAAGGTGCTTATTTTCTTTTGTTCTGTTGTGTGATTTTGAGTGGTATCAGGATATCAAAAGCTTCCTGTAGCCACTCATATAGTTTTTTAACAGCAGTTATTGTTTCCAGATCTGTACTGGATGTTAGTTGTGTTTCTAAGTGTTCCAAATTGAGTTTGTTCCACGGTCGATAGGTGGATGCACGTAAGGTGGTTTTAGGTGAGTCGCTTAGTGTTGTTTTATGTTTGAAAGCAAGCAAATGGTGGTCTGACCATGTGACAGGAGTTATAGTTTGAAAGGTAACTAGTTCGGTATTAGCAAAAAAGACATCTAGGATATGTCCAGCGATGTGTGTGGGTTTGTGGACAATCTGATGCAGGTTCAGTGCGTCTAGGCCAGTGTTTATTGTTTTTGGATGGGTCATATTGGGTTTGTCAAACCAAATGTTGAGGTCACCCTGAACACATAGGTTGAAGTGTATTGTTATCAGGTTTGAAACTGTGTCTAGAAGTGCGTCTGGGAATGTCGCCTTGCTAGGTGGAGGTCTGTAAAGGAGCAGGAAGTTACAGGAGGAAGAAGGTGTAGGATTGCATCTTGTTAGAAGAGCCTCACAATTCTTTATGGAGATGTCGTCAACTTTATTGATATGTAATGTTTGCTTGAACACAACAGCTAGACAACCTCCTTTTTTGCCTATACGATTTTGGGTGATCGTTTGATAGCCTAGAGGAACGGCTTTGTGCAGGACTGGAGCCATATAATCTCCCAATCATGATTCAGTTATGAATAGTATGTCTGGTTTTGCATCGGTGACAAGGGCGTAGATGTGATGTTTGTTTTTAGAGAGCGAACGAGCATTCATTAGTAGACAGTTTAGAGAATGTGTTTTGCTGACAGTGAGACTTTGTTTTGTAGAAGAGTTATCAGTATTGTATGGATTAGTAGCAGGTGTGTTTTTAGTGCTGGTATTATGAACATAAACTTCCTCTTTTGGTCCCACAGGTACTAAAGGTTAGTTGTGCACATGTCGGATAAAATGTATAGGTCTACTAAAATAGTCAGGCCAAAAACAATTACATCAACAGATTCTCAATTATGATCCACAAATTAATTCGTACTTATGAAGCTATGTAAAAAATTCAAGTTTTGAAAACCATGTGTTTTAATAATTCTGTTTCACTGCAGTCGAGCCTAAAGCTACAGGGACAATTACAAAGTACAAAATGTGTCTGGTTTACACTGCTTAACATAATTGACAACATCCAGCAGCTGTTTGCATTATGAACAGTGAGGTTTTGCCCACTGGTGTTTCTCAACTCAACTCCGCATGACAGCACTTTTGAAATACATAATTGATCAGCAGGGGTAAGTCATTCACTGCTACTGCAGACTTCTCGATTGGTTTCTCTCATAAAGACAATTGATGGAGCAGGGTTTTCGCGAAATAAAACCTGCTTGAATTGAACCCTCAGTAACATTTACTAACCGTGTGCGGTGAAAAACTAATGTGGAAAAGAGCCTAACATGAGGGAAAATGCTACTGCGCAAGCGCTTACTAAAGCACTGAAGTAGGCCGCAAACGCTTCTTGACAAACAAAAAATAAAAGACTAATGCTGCTTTTATGCACATTAATAACGTTTACTAGAAAAATAATATTAACATGGGTTGCGCATGGATAGATGCAACATGGGGTGGATGCGTAATGAAAAGCATTATAAGTGATTATTAATGCCTGTGTTTGTTTTTCATAGAAGCATGGTTTTCTGTTCTGCAGGAAAACACGGGGTTAATGAGAATAAATAAAATCTGCAAAATAACACCGAGCAAGACGATGGCAGTGGAAGACAAATGTCCTTTGCCAGTCCTGTGTACCTGCCAAGAGTCAGCGGATAGAAACAACATTTTCTTTGAGTGAAAGAACACTTCCTCTTCGTGCTGCACGAACGGAAAAATATGACACAAACTTTGCTACATGACTAGGATGGAGGAAACGAATGTTATGACAGAGGCTCAAATTTGTATTTCCTAGGGTGGAAGTAGATATACAGAATAAATGAACAATAAAGAAGATGAGCTAAGGGACATGACGAGAGTGGTGTGACAGTACACCCCCTACCTTAACCAATCACAAGTAGAGAAATCCTCTGTTCTGACACGTGTGGGTTGGACATTTGGGTTTTAGGGTATAATTTAGGTTCCTGGTGGGAGGGGTTAGGTTAGTTGGTGGCTTGCTTTCTTACCTGCGTGAGGAGAGGCCTTTCTTGCTGTCTCCTATTCTTGAGCTGGCTGTTCCTGTCTGCTTATTCCTGACTAAGGGGCCGATTCCGATCTCGGCCGGTAGGGCACCGAATCGGATTCGGCTTAACCGGATCCAATTCGGAGCCCTATTTCCCGACCGAGTCGTACGTGCGTCCGGGCGAGCGAGTACGATGCGTGTGCTCGTGAAATCTCCGACCGACTCGTTCGCAGGACCCGACCGCTCCGACCGACTCGCACGGGGACGACGCGCACCTCGCAATGGAGACGATCCCCGGCCGGGTAAGTACGATGCGCACCGGCCGGGTAAGTACGATGCGCACCTCGACCACTCCGACCGACTCACGCAGCCCGGCTCCAAGGAGCTGTCGGAGCCGCACTTTGGGGGTCCGTGTCGGACCCCCCTGGAAGCGTAGGCGCGCGAGTCGCACACAGGGGGACCCACGGGTCCCCCTACACGTGCATGTACGGTGCGACCCGCATCGACGCGAACACGCTGTAGGGGCGCCCTTGTTCGCGTCGTGCCCATTGAGTCAATGGGAGCCCGTGTACGCGTCATACGACTGGCTCCCATTGACTTCAATGGGAGTCCGACCGAATCCAGTCCGATAGCATACGTGCGCATCGTACTCATTCTGTCGGACTGCTAGGGTCCGATTCGGTCAGAAATCTCTCCGGGTCCGGCTCGGTCGGGGAGATTTCCGGCCTGAATCGGAATCGGCCCCTTAATCTTTGCCTCTTCAACTCTACTTGAGGGGCCTTACTGCTCTCATGGACAGGGAGTAGATTTCCTATTCAAATTGGGTTAGTATAGACAGAAAACTGAATTTGCATAATCATTTGCAAATGTATTTTGTCTCTGAACCTTTTGTCTCTTCGCCTTTCCACTCCTTTATGCATTGACAATTTGAGATGTTATTTTATCACCATTACTCTGATATTGTTGCTCTGTGATGATCTATGATTTGTACTGTATTTTGGTATTGATGAGCATTTCTTTCACATTATTTTAGATAAACGTTATAAATATACAAATGTGTCTGTCTTATTAGAGGTGTTTTTCTAGTTTATGAATATTCTAGAAACAAGTATTGGTTTGCCAAACCCTGTCAACTATATGAAGATCGCATCGCCATAATTGGTATAATAGAAATGAAGACACAAATTGGATTTTGGTAATTTGGTAATTTGTTTGGAAATTCACTAATCTCAGCATGAAGGGGCTTGTGGGTAATACAATTGGGCCTAGTTTGTGGAAAATTATTAGTCCCAGATCGCTGGATCAGTTTTGGTAGCAGCCTGATGGTTTATATTGAGTATTTTGGCAAATTAATGGTTGAGTTATTGATTTTGGCTACTAATATGAAAAGTTAGCGTCTTTGTTTTATGTAGTCTGGAAGTACGGGTACGGAGTTTATTTAAGATCCCGGGATGTTGATTTAGCCTCAGGGGCAGAGGAATAGTGTGGAAAAGTATCACACTGCAGAAGTACTTTGTCTGTTGTTGTAATATCGAACAGTGAAATGCTGTTGATGGTATTTTAAGGGACCTATTCTGATGTAAGAAGATTGTATGTAATAGTGAAAGATCACTTCCGAAACTTTGGCCTTACATCCCCGAAAGAGTACCAAGACCTCTTTTCTAAAAGTCCTCCTCTGAAACTTTGGCTAGTATCCCCAAAGGTGTACCAAGACCTCTTTCACTTGATTGAGAGAAGAGTGGCGCTGGTCGTTATTTTACTGGAAGTAAAAGGAATCTCTTTGAGTAATTGAACTATCTCTTTATTAGTGGAGCAGACAAAGTAGCAGCGTTTTGTGTCGTTTCTAATAAGAACTTATTTTTAAATACTTTTGTAGTACATTGCCGTATTATTTTGTAAAGGGAGGGTCAGTTGCAGGAGTTACACTGACGTCACAAAAAGCTGCGCTGACATTGGTCAGATAGCGGGCGTGTTTTGTGCTGTGATTGGTTGGTTGGTGTGAGTCGCGCTGGGTATTGGACAAGTGTGAGCCAATAGAGTGAGCGGAATTACGGAAGGATTTCCTTGATTTCTAAAGTATTTTACGAAAAGAGAGAGTTGAAAATGAAGTTGATAAAGATGATACAGGATTTGTTTAAAAAAGACAAGCCAATAGTTACTAGAGAGGGACTTCCTGTACCTCCTGCAAGAACGCCTGCTTATTTTATGATGATAGAGCGTGGATATCATACGTGTACATGGTTAGAGAATTGGGTGAGCTATACGGAGGATGATGGAGCTTTAGCTTTCCCAGAGCATGGTACATTCAATGTAAAGGTTTTAGAGAATTTGAGAAGACGAATGAATTCGTTAAAACCAAATACTAGATCCTAGACCTATGCAGTATGAGGCGCTTGAGGAATGGGAACATGAGGCATACAGAAGGGAGAGAGACAGGAATGGGATGAAATATAGGAATACAATGAGATGGTATTCAGAGGCTAAATGGGATGCACAGTTGAAAAAGTGGAGGAGAGATGTAATGATAGATGAATTATACCCAGTAATGGTTGCTGAGGGACAAGCTAGTGGAAAGTGCAAGGAGAAAAAGAATAATGTAGAGACTTCAGAACTAGATATAGATCCGAATGAAATTGATGATGAGTTATTAGATGAGATGCTATTAAAGAGACCTCCACCATATCAGGAGAGTCCGGAAGAGGTTACTCCAAGTGCACCATTAACTGATATAGAAGTTCCACAAGCTCCAAAAGTTTCACAGGTACCACATGCTTCACAAGTTCCGTTAGTTTTACCGTCTTCATCAGCTACTCGAGTCTCACAGGAGAGAGAGATTGAAATGCTTAATAGAGCAAAAGAAGAATTGACTCAGAAAATTAGTCAGATGAGTTTAAATGCTGAAGCATTATCAGTCCCAGTAACAATTGGTCCTATAGTTCCATTGTATAGTGAGGGTCAAAATATTTCAAGAGTGCATGTATTGACAGTTCCAGTGAATAGTGCTAGGGATATTAGTGGATCAGAGTCAAATGAAATGAGTACGTCACTGATTGATATTCCAGCAAATGGAAGTGTGACTGAAACGCCAAAAAGGAATGTACAGATTGATCCTAGAAAATTATTGTCAAATGTGAGAGAAACGAATTCAGTATCAGGGAGTTCAGTGGGACCTTCGCCAGAAGAGTTGGATGATTGGATTAGAGGAATGGCATCTAATAAGTCCAAACAGAGTATAGATATAAGTAGGTTAAGAGTAGATTTGGAAGAAATGATTATTGGTACAATAAATCCGGAGAGACTGAGTAAATATCAGGATGATGATTGTTATTCTTGTGTAAAAATATTACATTGAAAGCGAGAAATTTGCATGAGAAGTTAGCAGAAGCAGCACAAGAATATGGAGTGGACATTGAGAAATCAAAAGCATTACAAAAGACATATAGGTTGGAATTTAGTGACAAAGATTTAGAGAGTTTGAATGCATCTGGTAAACGATTGCAAATAAAAGAGTTAATTAATACTTTGAAAAAATGGGGTGACCTGGATCGATGGAAAGGTAGATGGGCGAGAAAGAAAGAAGAAGCACTTACAAGTAAGGGTGTGACGGTATCTTCTTTGCTTTTGTTAAAAGAAGCAGAACCTGTTGAAATGATATACCCAATGAGAGAAGTTCCGGGTGGTGGATATGTTCATATTCCTTGGTCAAGACAGGACATATTGTCTTTTACAAATGACTTTCCAAGGTTGAGAGAAAAGCCTGTCGAGTGGTATAAACAGGTAGAGAGGTTTGTAAAGGTCTCAAACGTTTTGTTAAAAGATTTGGAAGGTTTGTTTGACATTGTAATTCCAGCTGATTTATGGACTGAGTGCAAAATTGCAATTGACTGGCTAAAAGAGGAATATCCTAGAGATGTTAAGACTGGAGCACCTTCAGAAGAGGTGATGAAGAAATATAATCAAGTGATTACTTATTTGAAGAGTAAGATTTCCCCAAAGGAAACAGATTGGGTTAAGATTGACAGGATGACACAGGAGTCAAAAGAAACAGTACATGCCTACTATGAGAGACTTTTACAGGTATTTAAACAGTATAGTGGTTTTGAAAGCATAACTGACAAAGATATGGTACATTTTGTGTATAAGTTTGTGTTTGGATTGAAACCAGAAATTAGTAATATGATTCAGCAGCATTTGATTTGTTGGCAGAACAAAACAGTGGATGAAATACTGAGGTATGCAAAGTATTCTAGTGATGATATTGAATGTAGGCATAAGAAATTGAAAGAGAAAATGATGTGGGCGCAAGTGAAAGCGGCACAGCAGAAAATTGGAAACTTTGTTGATTATTCTCAAACAGGTTTTCAAATGGAAGGACAGAATCAGAATTTTCAAAATGGTCAGGTATCTGGTTTGAGTGTTGTACCGAATGGTGGTGTTCAAGTGCAATTACTGGGAAAAGGTAGAGGTAGAAATAATAAAGAAGAGATGAAGAGAAAATTCCCTTGTCATGTGTGTGGCAGGTTAGGACATTGGAAGAACGAGTGTAAGTTCTTGTTAGAAAATAATGGAATGGTTAAAAATTCAAATCCACAGATGCAGAATGAGGTGGTTGTGAATCAACAACAGCTGCAACAGGTAGTTTCACCACAGGTACAACAGGTGCAACAGGTACAAGTGCCTCAAGTTCCTATGCCAAATAATGTGAATGCTCAGGTACAGAGATACTGTGTGAATGTTGGATTTCACTCGAGTGAACAAATTGGTGAGAAGCAAAACGGACAAATGGTTTCGCAATATTGGTTGCAATGTCCTGAGAGTGATTCAGATTCATCTCAATGACGGTGCCTGAGGGGGGGAGGAAGAGTGCGTGCTTGGCGCATCTGTAGAGGTAGATCAATCAGGTCCTTTTGTGGATGGGAAAGTGGAAGGTAATGATATTACATTCCTTGTGGACACTGGTGCTACCCGTTCTACTGTGAAAGCAGCATGAAATTCCAAACCTACCCCTCTTGGGAGAAACAATCCAAGTCGTAGCAGTTTCAAACAAGTATATTAGAACTCCAGTGACCAAACCAATGTAGGTTCATATTGGAGAATTTAGAGATTTGCATCAGTTTGTGGTGTGCGATACGAGTCCGGTGAACCTTTTAGGTAGGGACTTGTTGTGCAAGATGAACTGCACCATCTATTGTACTCCAGATGGTATTGCTTTCCAAACACCAGCTGAGGATGTTGCTTTCAAGGTAATGTTAGCAAGGCAAGGGACAGAAGTGAATGATTTGTTTCCTTTATTTACAGTGAAGGATTTGCCTGTTGAGTTGAGAGATACTATGACAACTGATGTGTGGGATTTTTCAGGGAAAGACATCGGATTGATGAAAGGTGTTGATCCGATTCAAATTTTGGTCAAACAAGGTGCAGCATTTCTGAAATCACCACAAAATAAAATAAGTCCTGAGACTATTGAGGGAGTTACTCCTGTAATTGAGCAAATGATTCAACAAGGTATTCTGAGAGAAATACTAGGAAGTCCTTGTAATTCATCTATTATGGGAATTAAAAAACCGAGTGGCAAGTACAGAATTGTGCAAGATTTGCGAAAAATTAATAAGATTGTAGTACCTTGTTGTCCGATAGTGCCAACCCCAGCAGTGATTCTTTACCAAATTCCCTGTGACGCAGAATGGTTTACAGTGATTGATTTGTGTCGAGCATTTTTCTCGATACCCTTGCATCAAGATAGCCAGTATCTTTTTGCTTTTTGGTTCGGAGACCGTGTCCTGGCATGGTGCCGATCTCCTCAAGGGTATACAGAGAGTCCTTCAATTTTTAATAAGATTTTGAAAAAGTGTCAGGAGTCATTGGTTATGCCAGAAGACTCAGTATTAGTGCAATTCATCGATGATTTATTGGTGGCATCAAAGACACGAGAAGCATGTGTGTCAGATACAATTGCTCTACTGAACCATTTGGCAGTAGGTGGGCATAAAGTGTTACCAGCAAAATTGCAGTTTTGTCAAAAAGAGGTTCAATATTTGGGACACAAAATTGAGAAAGGAGTCAATAAAGAATCACAAGATCGAATTGCTGTGATCTTGTAAATGGGTCCTCCCAGAACACAGAAAGAAGTTTGAATGTTTCTGGGCATGGTTGGATACTGCAGACAGTGGATCAGTGGTTTCTCACTGATAGCCAAGCCATTACAGAGATTGACGCACAAAGATGTAGTTTATCCGATCGAACTGGATGAAGAAAGCATGAAGGCTTTTGTTGAGTTGCGAGATAGGCTTTGTTGAGCACCTGCATTGGGAATGCCAGATTATTCTAAAGAATTTGCATTGTTCTGTTGTGAGAAGGATGGATGTGCAATTTCAGTTTTGACGCAGACACATGGAATGGCGCGTCGTCCAGTGGCATATTTCTCTGCTACTTTGGACTCAGTGGCTGCAGCGTTACCAGGTTGTTTGAAAGCAGTGGCTGCAACTTGTGTGAGTCTGGAGCAGAGTGAATCAATTGTGATGGGACATCCATTGAGAGTGTATGTGCCACATTCTGATGAGATTTTGCTAACAAGGATGAGGGCACAGCACATGACAAGTAGTTGTTTGACTAGATATGAGAGAGTGATCTTGGGTGCTGAGAATGTGACAGTAACAAGATGCACGACACTGAACCCAGCAACTTTGTTGCTGAGTTCGAGTTGTGAAGAAGTAAAGGATGAAGCAGATCATGATTGTCTGGATGTGACAGAGTTGTGTACGAAACCAAGGCCTGACATAAAAGATACACCATTGCCAGAATCAGATTGTGTGATGTTTGTAGATGGTTCGTGTCTGAGAGATGAAAAGGGTGCGTTGCGTGCTTCATATGCAGTTTTACAGTGGCCATGGTTCTTGAAGCATCTTGTCTAAGAGGGATAAATGCAGCTCAAATTTCTGAGTTGGTCGCTTTGACCAGAGCTTTTATAATTGGCAAAAATTTGAGGATAACCATATTAACGGATAGTCAATATGGTTTCGGGGTGGTGCACGATTTTGGTCAATTATGGATGCAACGTGGATTTCTGACTTCTTCAGGATCCCCGATTAGAAACAGCAAGGATGTAAAAGATTTGCTGAATGCATTACAATTGCCTAAAGAAATTGCAGTGGTCAAATGCCAAGCACATAAATCAGGAAATGATTATGTGACTAGTGGCAACAGATACGCAGACCAAGTGGCTCGTTTCTGTGCACAAAATTCGGTTTCAATTAATAAAGGAGCAGAAAAAAAGAATACAAATTGTCACTTGATGTTCTCTTCTGTAGAAACATGGGATGATGTTAGACAATTGCAAGAAGAAGCTAGTGAGGAGGAGAAAGAAATTTGGATTAAAGAAGGATGTACAAAGAGATCTGAAGATGAAATATGGGTATACATGGATGATAGACCAGTAATGCCAGACTGTTTACTTTCACAATTTGCAAGGATGTACCATGGAGTGACCCATGTGGGAAGAGATGCTATGATGAGGCTCTTCAAACAGTCATGGTACAATCCAAAGTTCAGGGTTATTGCAGAGAGTCTTTGCCAAAGTTGTGTAGTGTGCCAGCAGCAGAATCCAGGTAGAAAGACTGTTGTCAGTTGGGGACACATTGGAAAAGCAGCAGGTCCTTTTACTAGATTACAGGCAGATTTCATAGAGCTGCCTCCTTGTAATGGACTAAAATATGTCTTGGTTGTTGTCTGTCTGTTTTCTCGTTGGGTAGAAGCATATCCAACAAGAAGAAATGATAGCTTAACAGTTGCTAAATTGCTTTTGAGAGAGATCATCCCTAGATTTGGATTTCCACTATCTTTAGAAACGGATAGAGGTACTCATTTTAATAATGAAATAATTTGGATGATTTGCGCAGCATTACAAATTGAGCAAAAGCTGCATTGTGCCTATCGACCAGAAGCCTCAGGTGTGGTCGAGCAAATTAATGGCACTATTAAATCGAGACTGTCAAAAGTATGTGCATCCACAGCACTGAAATGGCCAGATGCTTTACCCTTGGCATTAATGAGTCTGAGAAGCATTCCTGATAAAAAGACTGGATTATCCCCTCATGAAGTTATAATGGGGAGAGCAATGAGACAGCCGATTGTACCAGCAAATCAACTGATGAATATAACTGATGATTTGGTGCTTGATTATTGCAAAGGATTGGCTGATGTGGTGCGTATCTGTGTCTCATTAGGTTGGAGAAAGTGCAACCACAACACAGCAAGAGCAAGCACATGATTTAAGTCCAGGGGAGTGGATCCTGGTGAAGAAACATGTGAGAAAGTCGTGTTGGAGCCTAGGTGGCATGGCCCATATCAGGTAATACTGGTGACAACGACAGCAGTGAAGTGTGGAGGCTTGCCGAATTGGATACATGCAAGTCACACAAGAAGAGTCCTAAGTCCACTTGAAAGACAAGAAGAAGAAGAGCAGAGAGTCAAGAAGAGCCAGAAGCTGTAGAACGTGAAATCATAGAGTCTGAACCTACAGATTCTGAGAGTGTTGAACACGTGGATGATCGAGAACAAAGTCGAATAAAGTGGGCACCAGCTGCTGGGTCTTGTGAGACTGTTGTTGAAAGTAATGATGGAGGAGTGTTAAATGAGAATTAAGAGCAAGTGCAACAGAGAAAAGAACTGAATAAAAGAACTTGCGAACTTGACACTGAAGCAGAGGGAACTGTGCAAGTTAAGAGAGCAAGAAAAGGTGACGTGTGGCCAAAAGGAGTGAAAAGACTGGAATACACTCTGAAAAAGAAAATACCAGACACGATAGTTGAAGTACCAAATAAAACAGAACAAAGTGAGTCAGAAGAAGAATTAGTTTGAAAAACTAAGAGAGTATTGTTCCAAACAGGAAATACACAGCTCCAGAATGGACATATGTGGTGTTGGAAGAAATTGAGCATACAGATCAGAGCAAAGACGATACTGGTACAAAGCAGAGTGAAGCAAATGGTTTTGAACCACCCTAAAAGAACTGTGTAAACTAAAGGGTGCAGAAAATTTAAGAATTCACTCAAAGAAGAAGAAGAAAAAAGAATTAAAGAAGAAATTGAATTAAAGGCTGTGAAGAAGATATAAAAAAAAAGGAAAAAGAGGGGGTGAAGAAAGAAGAAGAAGGTTTGAAGTGTTTGGATACACTACATAGATAGTTTTTATAGTTTTTCTTTTTCTTTTTGAATTGATACAAATTGTTTCCTTAAAATGGCAAAAATAACAGAGATTGGATATCAAAATCGTAGTTTCAAACGTAGATGTATTAATGCTTGCTTATTTAGTATTTTATTACTAATGTTGGTGTGGTTAACACTAATTGTTATTGTGCCTGTCTTAATGGTAACTAACCATAAAAATAATACTAATGGTGTGACGAGTGATAAAGTAGATTTTAAAAGTCTTAAAGAAATCTCACATACTAATATAGAAAAGATGGAAGGTGATAGCATCTACCATCAAGATAAATCAATTAATGACTTTTCGTTAAATGTTTTCACTAAGTTATTGTACGAGTATGTTGACACGAAGGATGTGAGAGATTGTTATGTGTGCATGCAATTACCATTGTCTGTCTCAGAGGGGGTGACTTATCATCACCTACCTTTAACATATGGTGTGCCCTCTAGTGTACTCATGAGTTTATTCTACAAGAGAGGTAGCTTACAATATTACTATTCTAATATGGATTTAGTGTTTTCAGAAATTCCTATTAGAAAGAACATGAATAGAGTAAGTAGTGCTGAAAATGCAGACTATATGGGGGAATTTTTCCATCCAACAAAAACAATTGATATAGTATACGCTCATAGACATAATTTAACATGTAGACTGCGGATTGAAGAAATAGAAGTCATTAACATGGTAGAGGATAGAAGGCAGGATTTTAAGAGAAAAGCTGCTGAGCAAAAGTCTCATGTACCTCCATGGGCTTTCAGAGAAGGAGATTACAAAAAGGGTGAGACATACGCTGCCATGACCCTGGACTGGCATCATAGAGGGAAGCTTTGTTTTCTTAGACTAAAAACTGATTATAACATTTATTTCATTGGTTCTAGTGAGTGTGATCATACTTTCCTAATTACGGGAGGATGGGGAATAAAAGGAAGAACTGATCCTGTCTTTCCAGGAATCAATTATGTGTGTGGTAAGAATGCCTACTTTATGGTGGCCTGCACATTGGTATGGATGTTGCTATATTGGAATTGTATTTCCAAAGGTGTACCACTTGGATAAAAATGACATAATCAATAAAGTTAAGAATGGACTAACACGTAATAAGAGAGGGGCGAGTTTTTCAGAAATAGTGGGAGATATTTTTGGAGCATTGATACCTTCAGTTGGAGTCATATTAAACTCACACAAAATTAGAAAATTGTCCACAGTGGTTGATCGTTTATCAACAGATACTGCTGGTGGTTTCTTGATGATTGATACTGAAATGGTTGCGATTAGATCAATGGTTTCGCAAAATCTACTTGCCCTTGATGTATTATTGGCCAAAGGGTGGAGGGTGGAGTCTGTAATATGTTAAAGATTCAACAATGTTGTACATATATACCTGACAAGAGTAAAATTTTAGAGGGGTATATTCAGAACATTATGAATCTTCAAAAAGATTTGGTTGAACTAGAGGTTGATGGTGCTTGGGAAAAGCTTAGTAAGAGTTTTTCCTCCATGAGTAATTGGTTTGCTACTTTTGAGAATAGTGTATTAGGAAGAATACTAACGCCTATCATTGCAGTAGCTACAGCAGTACTAATGATTTTTCTGATTTATAAATGTTGTAGATGCAGAAAGGAGACATCTGATGTAAAACGAAGAGCAAGAAAGAGAAAGAGAGGACAGAGAATTAGAGGACAAGAAAGGGAATTATTATGAAATAATGAAGGATTTAGATGGGATAATGATAAAGAGAGAGAGAACAACTGCTTTCTAAAAGTGATAAATTGTATTGGTGGGTATTTTGGTGATGGCTCAAAACGCCATCAAAGGGGGGATGGATGGAGCAGGGTTTTCGCGAAATAAATCCTGCTCAAATTGAACCCTCAGTAATATTTACTTACCGTGTGCAGTGAAAAACTAATGTGGAAAATAGCTTAACATGAGGGAAAATGCTACTGCGCAAGCGCGTACTAAAGCACTGAAGTAGGCCGCAAATGCTTCTTGACAAATGAAAAATAAAAGACTAATGCTGCTTTTATGCACATTAATAACGTTTACCAGAAAAATAATATTAACATGGGTTGCGCATGGATAGATGCAAAATGGGGTGGATGCATAATGAAAAGCATTATAAGTGATTATTAATGCCTGTGTTTGTTTTTCATAGAACCATGGTTTTCTGTTCTGCAGGAAAACACGGGGTTAATGAGAATAAATAAAATCTGCAAAATAACACTGAGTAAGACGATGGCAGTGGAAGACAAATGTCCTACGCCAGTCCTGTGTGCCTGCCAAGACACAGCTGATAGAAACAAAATTTTCCTTGAGTGAAAGAACATTTCCTCTTTGTGCGGCACGAACGGATAAATGTGACACAAACTTTGCTACATGACTAGGATGGAGAAAACGAATGTTATGACAGAGGCTCGAATTTGTATTTCCTGGGGTGGAAGTAGATATACAGAATAAATGAACAATAAAGAAGATGAGCTAAGGGACATGACGAGAGTGGTGTGACACTACAGCCCCTTCCTTCACCAATCACAAGTAGAGAAATCCTCTGTTCTGACACAAGTGTGGGTTGGACATTTGGGTTTTAGGGTATAATTTAGGTTCCTGCTGGGAGGGGTTAGGTTAGTTGATGGCTTGCTTTCTTACCTGCGTGAGGAGAGGCCTTTCTTGCTGTCTCCTATTCTTGAGCTGGCTGTTCCTGTCTGCTGATTCCTGACTTAATCTTTGCCTCTTCAACTCTACTTGAGGGGCCTTACTGCTCTCAAGGCCAGGGAGTAGATTTCCTATTCAAATTGGGTTAGTATAGACAGAAAACTGAATTCGCATAATCATTTGCAAATGTATTTTGTCTCTGAACCATTTGTCTCTTCTCCTTTCCACTCCTTTATGCATTGTCATTTTGAAATGTTATTTTATCACTATTACTCTGATATTGTTGCTCTGTGTTGATCTATGATTTGTACTGTATTTTGGTATTGATGAGCATTTATTTCACATTATTTTAGATAAACGTTATAAATATACAAATGTCTCTGTCTTTATTAGAGGTGTTTTTCTAGTTTATGAATATTCTAGAAACAAGTATTGGTTTGCCAAACCCTGTCAACTATATAAAGATCGCATCGCTATAATTGGTATAATAGAAATGAAGACACAAATTAGATTTTGGTAATTTGTTTGGAAATTCACTAATCTCAGCGTGAAGGGGCTTGTGGGTAATGAAATTGGGCCTAGTTTGTGGAAAATTATTAGTCCCAGATCGCTGGATCACAATTAATCCAGGTTTTGCAGTTATTTCAAGCAGGGAGAGGAACACTGGCCATTCCTTGTGTTGAAAAGTTTCGGGTATCATGTATAACAGAGCCATAGACAAAAAACTGAAGTTATTGTTGCTGCAACAAAGTAGTAGTAGTAAAAAAAAGTAAAATAGAGCCTCGCTACAATATGAAACTCGATAGAATAAACACGTTTCACATTTCAAAAAAATCACTATACGTATAGAAATAATGCCAGTAAAATTGCAGGCCTCTTATTGAAATTTCGGTGATTTTAGTAGCAGCCAAGCACATCTTTTAGACAAATACATATATATCAGAAAACGTCCTCAAACCCAACATAAATGTAAACGTTAAAGATAGTTATCAGTTTCCTATATCAAATGTTTAAATTATCCTTAACATATGCCATGCTCTTAGACAAGTTATAAAAACATTAGATGGCAGAATCAGCGGCTTTCACAGGCTTCCTGGATGAAAAGTATAAAATGACCTGTAGAACTGCCCAACCTGGAAATCAGAGACACTTTATCCCAGCACCCAAATGCTACTTCCAGTCTTCGTGCTTGGATGTGGGATACATCTTTTTATTCTCCCACAGCATTAGGTCTGGTATTGCGGGTGAGTACATAATAATGTGTACCTCCGTGACAAATTATTTCTTATAGAGCCTGCTGCACAAAGGAATGTGTTCCTGACTGTCTGAAAATAAGCTAAGTCACATCCCATATGTAGAAACACTCAGCTGATGGTCATGGCTTTAATAACTTCTGCCATATCTCAGGGTTACTTTTTCTAGTGAAAGTGAGTGAAAGCTGAAAAGCTTCTTAACTTTCTTACCACATTCAGTCAAACAATCTCCTGGATAAATATGGATTCATACAGGGCTGCAGAATAGAAAGTGCTCTTCTACAAACTGTTGATGATGCACTCTAATAATTTGACTCTAGAATATCATTTCTACAAGTCCTCTCTGCCTGCACCGCTCGCCGCAGAACTACCAGGGGCTCGAACCCCCAGCAGCCAGTGCGCCAGGAGGCGCCGCAAGTCATCGACCCCCGCCCGGAGGTGCATAAAGACTCCCTGGGGCTCCCGCAGTGCAGGAGCCCTCTTTGCCTGCACCGCTCGCCGCAGAACTACTGGGGACTCCAACCCCCAGCAGCCAGAGCGCCAGGAAGCGCTGCAAGTCATCAGCCCACGCCCGGAGGCGCATAAAGACTCCCTGGGGCTCCCGCAGTGCGGGACATGCACAGGCGTGCCTGGGCCATGCCCTGGCTAAACGCGGGCCCATCTGCGCCCGTCAGCGGCCGGAAGAGGCTGGGCTGGGCCAGGCCCTTTGGCTTTTAACTCGGAATGACTGGTCCTTGGGGGTATTCAGGATGTGGCTCCCTCATCTCTTCTCACTACGGTCAAGAACAAGGTACTTTGTATATTTCGTTTTTAAGTCTCTTTTTATGACTGACTTTCCTGGCACCCCTGCCACTAAGCCTCCCTAAGACTTTATATTAAGGAGAGTGTTACCTATTTCCCCTGACCTCCCAAGTGGTTTATAGCTGTGGCACACATAAACCCGGGGAATCTAACTTACGCAGCCATGGGCAAAAGGAAAATGACTGCTGGCTAAGGGGAGGCCCCCAGGAGGTAACACAGTAGCAACCATTGATTCTTTTTTAACCAGAGCAGCGCATGTGATAACGAAGGAGATTGCTCTGTCAGAGAGAAGGCTTTCATTGGAGACAGAGAAACTTGTCCAGGGCTCTGCCGTGGCCAAGAATGGAGAGGCGCTGGAGACGACAGGGGTCATAGCGGAGGACACAGCGGGGATTTCAAGCCCTCCAGAATCTGTGTTTACACCCATGGTGGCCCCCCCTGTTGAGCTGGCAGCACCCATTAATAACTCGACAGTCAAACCGCCAGTGGGTGATGATTTAATCTTGGACCGTCCCCCCACCAAGAGGAAGCAAACCGGCTGTAACAGAGTCACAAGGAAGTCTCCGCGGCCAAAATCTCCATTACCAGCCAGGCCCAACTTTGAACTGCTGCTGGATACCTCATTCATAAGACTATAGTCAATGACTAAAGTCCTCTTAGCACCGATAACACTAAAGTTGGAAGGGATTGAGACAAGACTTAATTCTTTTACTCTCGTGTGTAATGACTGTTTTATAAGGCCAAAGCTAGTGGTTGGGGGGGGGGGTATCATGTTTTGTGCCAAATAACATGAATCAAGTTCTGCAGGTGAGATGAACCCAAGATCCAGCAAGCGAGGTATTGTCCTGTAGATCTAAAAACAACTGCACACCTGGAGAATCGATCCCTGCAGCCCAGGTGGCTCAAATGGTAAGGCCACAAATACATAAAGAAGGCCCATTATCTATACGCACCTCTCCTCAACCTATAATGTCTAAGGATGAAAATCAGTGTATTCTCGATCTGCCCCCGCATCTGCTCCCCTAGTTGCTGTTTTAATGGGGGTTCCCCCACTATCACAAGGCCTTAAGGAAACTTCTCTGAACCTTATTCACAAGGCCACTCACTGGTGCAACAATAACGTGGTAAATGGCCCAAACATAACCTCTGATATTATTATGGTAAGAAGAGTGGGATGGATTGGACTTAGGGCAAACAAGAATATAGAGGGGGATTGCGTAGTGGTCAATTTCAAGCACCCTGCGCAGGCTAAGGTGCTAGTGGGATGCCACTATAGGAATAGCACCACCTCTACAATCAGAACTGCTTCCTTACAGTTTTTTTATCCCCCAAAGCAGTCCTCAGCCAATCTCCAATGACAGTTGCCCTTTAAACCGGTTAGGCCAGGTCAAATAAGAAATGAGGATACAATTTTACCCATGACCAACCGCTTTCAACCCTTGGCCAGTCTACAGGGTCTTGACGAAAACAACTGACTAAAGCCGGTGGATGAAAAGACTCAAGGCAACGAATTGCCACTTAAGGCCATTAACAACCCAATCCCACCAGTATCTATGCCTGAACCAATGCTTGATAAATCTCCTAACTCTCTTTCCACACCCATCATCTCTGGTGCCCCCTGTGTGAAGGTACTCACATGGAATATAGCTGGTCTTAGGTCAAAAAGGAGCAATATATCTTGGGAAAATCTTCTTTTAACGCACCCCATTATTGCCCTACAAGAAACTTGGGAGCCTAATGACAGCTTTTATTTGGATGGTTTTATCTCATTCTGTAAACATGCAACCCCTTTGAATATGGGAAGAGCAAGGGGGGGCCTGCTCTTAATGTTTTCACTTAAACTTTCTTGTAAGACTAAAATTATAGAATGTCGATCACCCCATGTGCTAGCAGTGGAATTGTCATTTAAGAATCTTCCCACCCAGCTAGTTGTTAATTTTTATAATTCCTTTTCCAGATGCCACGAGTTAGAACACCTTCTAGGTTTAGAGGAATTTCTGGAACAGTGTGTGGGGAAGGCAAACAAGCTTACCACGATTTGATAAATTTAGGGGATTTTAACTTTCATGAGTGCTATCTTAATTGCATTTCAATGACGGAGCAGGGGATTCCTCATCATCGATAAATCATTTTAAGCATACACCATCAGGCATTTCTTTAGAAGGTTTTCTCTCAGCCTACAACCTACCCTGTTTACAGCAAACTGATATGTCCGCCGTGGTTCCTACCTATGCAGAAAGTAGCAGTCCTAGACTTATTGACTATATCATGCTTTCTGCACCATTAGTTTTGGTCATAGAGAACCTGAGTGTCTCTTGGAACTGTCACAGCTTTCATAACCCCCTCACACTTGAGCTGTCTTATTCTGCAGCTCTAAAAAGTGTGACGACTAGCTGTATTACAAACAAAAATATTAGTATCAAAGATCAAGCATGCAGGCTGAAGTGGGATAGGATCACCCCGGAAAGTTTCTTGGGTAATCTGTATGCCGTTTGTGCTACAGAGGTCCAAGCATGTATGGACCCTACCACGCATGATAGAGCCATTTTAGAGGCCTTTGATAAAATAACTAAGCAGGTAGCTTCTAATTTAACCACTGTGAGCAGGATAAGACGCCCAAAGGCGAAGAGGTGGTTTGACGGCGCTTGTTCTGGGGCTCACAGGGAGCTTTTGCGGGCCCTTAAGCATAACCCAAGGGATGAAGCAGTAGTCAGGAGAAGTAGAAAGGCATATAAGCTTGCAGTGCTGGAGAGGAAGAAGCTGATAAGAGAACAGGCTTGGGAGGCCCTCGGGCAAGCAAGTGTCTTGGCAGATAGCTCTAAATTCTGGTCCTTGGTAAATAGCCCTTTCTTCTCCGATACGTCAAACTCCAACACAGACTGTACAATTCCCGCTGAGCTCTGGGTACAGCATTTTGGTAATATCTATAGCAGTACCAATGTAGGAGAACCTGAGGGACAAATGACCGGTGGCCTAGCTAGCACTCCCGTTCACTTTTGCATAGATGAGGTGCACAAAGCCATCATCTCGACATCCGGGGGTAAGGCTCCCGGTCCAGATGGGGTACCTGCAGACCTATATAAGGCCGACCCCAAGGTCTGGGCAAAGATATTAGCTTACGTTTTTAATGCGGCCTGCTCTTGTGGTTTCCCCCCTCGTGGGCTACGGCTGTTATTATTCCCATTTTTATGAAGGGAGCATGGGACAATCCCGCATGCTATAGACCGATCTCGCTTTCAGATTCTGCTGCTAAAATCATGGGCAAAGTGATATTGGATCGTCTAACAGCATGGCTCGATCATTTTAATGTCATTTCTGATTTACAGTACGGTTTTAGGCAGGGCAAAGGGACGCTGGATCAATGCCTTAACTTGCATTTATTGATTGGGAAGTACACTATTGCCAAGAAGGGAATTTTACATTTGGCTTTTATGGATTTAACATCTGCTTTTGATTGTGTAAATAGGTCTAAATTATGGATGATTTTACGTAATATGGGCCTAGACATAGGGTTGGTGGCTTTTTTACACACTGCCCACGAAAATACCACGGCTGCAGTTAGATACAATGGGGATGGTGGTCTGACGAACACCTGGGCGGTTAAGAGAGGGGTTCGACAGGGGTGCATCTTGGCCCCCTTGCTGTTTACGCTTTAGATTAACAAGCTAGGGGATTTTTTTATATCAAGCTGTAAAGATATCCCCAGGGCTGGTACCAAGATGATCCCTGCACTCCTGTATACAGATGACGTGGTGCTTCTTGCCAGAACCGCTGTGGGCCTCCAACAACTTTTAAATAGTTTTATAGCTTTTATGGATTCACTAGACCTGACTACAAACTTCATGAAATCGCACACTATGTCCATAGGCTCCCGAAAGGCTGTTAAGACTAAATTTTACTGCAAGGGGACTGAACTAACTAAAGTGCCTACATTTCCGTATCTAGGGGTTCCATTTGATGAACGAGGGTCCTGGTGTGCGCAAATAACGCATAAAAAGAATATTTTAGCCAGAGCGGCGGGGGCCCCTTTGAACTTCGCAAAAAGAATAGGGTCAAAACCTTTTCCTGCCCTGCTGAAGATTTACAAAGAAAAATGTATCCCCATGGCAACATATGGATGTGATGTCTGGGGTTACAAGGACGTGAAGGATATTCAGGGGGCTGAGAGTACATTTATGCGTAAGCTCCTTGCGGTCCCGCCCGCTACCCCGGCATATATTTTACACGAAGAACTGGGCGTGGGGCACTTCTCGGATCTGATAGCGGTTGCCCCTCTGCTGCGTTGGCTGAGAATCTGGGCCTGTCCCACCACTAACTTAAATCAACTTATAATCACAGACTGTACAACGCTGGAGGGGCCTCTACACATTCCTTGGCTAAAATATGTAATGGAACAGATAAAATGGCTTGTCTGCCCCGACTTGTACCTGAGCCCCAAACAGTTGGGTAAAGTAGCTGTTGCAAACATCAAACAGCTGTTCCTGGACAAACGGCAGGGGTCCAGGGAAGAGAAGGAGTTAGCAAAGCCCACTGTTAGAAGGTTTGTCACATTGACCTTGAGCCAACAGGTTTGTTATATTCCATATAGGTACCCTATATAGGCGCAGGTAACATTGCAACCTTTCACCTATATTCTTACCTACATTACATACATAACGGTTCTTAGGCACTGACCTTTTACCTAGATATGACACTGCATTCAGAATGCAGGTTTTTCCCTGGTTCGATTCTCATACATTACGCATGAGGCTTCTTGGAAGCACAGCAGGACTAACATTAGGATTACCATCTCCTGTATAATATCTCTGTATAAAGTTAAGGCCCAACGTCATCCTTTAGGCTTACACAGTAACACAGCAAGGACCCCTGGGGAGACCTATGGGTACATATGCAGCACATCTCGCTTAGGAAAGGGAGAGGAGACCGTGACTTCCCGGCTGACACACTGACCAGAGACGCTGAGGTTCCTGCATGCAGACGCTCCAGCTAGTAGTGGTCTAACATCCCTCGCGGGGTGTCCAACTCGAGACCAGGACGGGGTCCCACATTCTCTAACTCTCAGGTAATGGGGTTGATTAGATTCTAGACGGATTCTTGGCATAACACCTACATAGATGCTAGGTACATTTAGGTACATCTAGTTAGGGAGGCATCGTAGGAGTAGGCACTTTTTATCATGTGTTTTAGGTACATGTATATATTCATGATTTCTGCAAGATGGTAGAACTATACCATCCCTTTACTTTTGTAATATTGCTAATCATATATTGTTGCAGCTCATCTATGCTACACTAGAATAACAACTGTTTAATAAATCCTTATTGACAAACGCCCAGTATGGTTATTCTGTGTATCTCTGAGACAAACTAAGTGAGCACGAGTGACTGAGCGAAAGGTAGTATACTGTTTCCATGATCCTGGGGGATCAGGGTTGTCATGTTCTGAGGTTGCCAAGAAGTATTCTCTCCCCGATAAGAGGAGACTCTAGTGGCACTGTGAGCTAGCTGATACAGACAGGCTAACGTATCCGGTGGGGGTGCACGGAATCAGTCTGCCACCAAACCCACAGTTTATGTTATCCGAACGCGCAGATCCTGTATAGGATATATAGGAACTACACAACAGGTTCAGCCGTATTTACTCCTCGTTAGTAATGCGCACCACCGTTTTGCGTTGACTAGATTCCTTCTGCATCTGGTCCTCTGGCTAATGGTGTTCCCCCAAGGATTTACGAAACCTGGCACTTTAAAACCTTGCTCATGTGACAACTTCTCAGAGCAAGATGCCCTACACTTCATCTTTTTCTGTGATCACTATAACCTATTGCGCAGAAAGTTTATACTCCAGCTGCTCAGAGATCGCCAATTCACCCAAGTCAGGCCTGCACTTTTATACCTCCAAATGCTATATTCTCCCATGGTCTGCTTTGGGGTTGAAAGTTTCTTAACAGGGGCTATCAGACACGGGAAAAAGCCGCCCTTACCATAGCTAGCCTGTTTCTCCTGATTTGTGCTCGGGTTCTCATCGTGTTAGCATGTGCACTTTCTGTTAACCTGCCCATAGTATCTGGTTTTGTCTTTAGCACTGTTGCACTTTATATAATGTACCCCCTGTAAGTCTATAACTTGAACCTTGGCCGCTTTTATTGACACAAAAAGCTGTTCATATTTTATCTTTTTAAGTGATTTTGGTTTTATAAATTGAATGTACCCTGATGAAATGTATTCTTTTTTTTAAATGTCTGCTTTTATGGCTTTTAGTTGCCGAATAAAGTACCTTTTGACTTTGACTTAACTAGTACGTGTTGACTTATTAACCTCATTCAATTCTGTCAATCATTTCTCCTTGATCAACACCCTAAAACAGCGCATTGGCATTGAAATTGTTCATAACTGGGACATCTATTTATCAAATGAATCTCAAGAGAACACAATTTCTAGCTATATCTGTCTCTACAATGGGTTCCCCAGGGTTTCAGTTTGTCTCCGACACTGTTTAATCTTTACCTAAAACCTCAAAGGTTTATCAAAAAGAACTTTGGAATACTATATCACCAATATGTGGAAAACAACCAGATCTATCTTAAGGTTTCATACACAAATGATATTGATTTGTTTTCTAACACTATGGGTAAATTCAAAGATTAATGACAAAACATCACTTAAAACTCAACCCCTTTAAGTCAGATTTTCAGTTAATCTCCCCCAAATAATTTACCCTTCCTGGTCTCTCTTCAATTGAACTGTGCATTTTCCTGGACTGTAAACTGATCATTGTTGATGACACCAACTCCCTAGGTTTCTTCCTCAGTGATAGTGAAACCTACAAAAACAAATATATGCTATTACTAAGAGCTCTCTACCAACTTAGGCTGCTCTAGGGTAACCAGCAGTTTATCCCAGAACAACATCTAAAGAACATGGTTTATTCACTTGTTTTTTTCAGACTGGATCACAGCAGTATGCTTCTCGCTGGTTCACTTTGCCCCACTTAGAGCAGTGCTCCTTGTGTACACACTCTTTGTCCTTAGACACAAGACATTGGGTCATATCACACCTACCATCATGCCTCTACAATGGCTCACTATTGAAGCTAGTGCACAATTTAACACAGCTTGCATTACTCATAAAGGCCTACAGACATCCAATCCCTCCGTTCGTCCTGTACAATTAAAAATCCCTGGCAGTCAACTTGACTCAAGAAATGCTGTATTTATCTCCTAAAGCCTCCTTCATTCAAGCATGTGTGGTATGTGAGGCAATACATCTCTGACTGTGCCACAAAAATGAGTAATTAATTTTCACCCTCTCTATGTTTCACTCACTTTTTTGTAACACATCCTCTTGTTCAAAGGCACCTTGATTGAGACTGTAAACTGTATCTACTCTCTTTTTCCAGGTTTTGGATTGCTCAGATTAATCAGCCCCTATTGCTGGTATTGTGTTATTTTCTCATTTGTAAAGCTATTTAATGCCCTTGGCCATGTTTAAGCTACAGAAAACAGCTCAAAATAAATAAATGTTTAAAGATGACATCTTTTCCCAAAACAGCACAAACCAATACTGCATGCTGAGTATCTGAGCCACAACAAAATTATTCAACTTGGAGGAGACGGTATAGAAAGTCAGGATGTATAATATCAAAATTAAATAAATGGTTAGAGATCAGAGAATGCAGTTGATGTGTGAATGACAGGCATCTGGAGAGAGAGAGACAGCAAAACTATTATCTCATGACTAGCTGCAGAGAGGCACAGCTTTCTGAGACATCAGCCATTGGCACTCGCATTTGTCAGCAAGCAGGGTGATGATCTATCCAGAGGGGTACACCCAAATTAGAGCCATCATATGGTTTGGGAGGGTCTTCCATTGTCCTCACAATCGGGCCTTCTATATCACTTGATGATTGAAAAATTTTGAGAGATGACTGTTTCTCTCCTGTTGGAAGAATCAAGGGGCATATTATCAAGAACGGCGATAAAATTATCGCCGCTTTAACGGCAGAAAACTGCCGCTAAAGCGGCGATAATGGGCTTGATAATATGCCCTGGAGAATTCCAATAGAAGCCCATGTTCACACCAGAACATGGACTTCTATTGGAATTCTATAACGCATATTATCAAGCCCATTATCGCCGCTTTAGCGGCAGTTTTCTGCCGCTAAAGCGGCGATAATTTTATCGCCGTTCTTGATAATATGCCCCCAAGTGTCCCATTGCTGTGATTGACCGAGAATGACTAGGTTACAAATCTCACAAAGAATGCCTGTCTCCTCCCAACCACATCAACCTCTTTAATGATTGATGTTCTGGGAACCTCTAACTTTCACTGTACATTGGTGCCTCTAGATCAAGAACAGGTAGACCCTATAACAAAAAACTGGAGATTATGACAGCACCAGAATGACCCTTGATGGAACTAGGTGTGTAGGAGTCTCAAGATTGTAGAAGTGAATTTCAAAATGATAATTCTGTGCTTTAATTAACATTTTCGAGCAGCAAATGTAGTGTTTGAACTGTATTAAATACAATGGAGTTCTTAAAATGACATGAGCGTGCCTAATCAAGCTTTCAAATTCACTTTCATATATGTGTGATGTTCAAGATAAAAGATGTTATGCTTTCTTGTTTCTCTGCCTGTGCACTGAGAGCTGCAAATGAGACTTATAGTATTTTATTAATTTTACTAACTTCAGTCAGCTCTATGGTCGTGTTTGCAATGTAACATTTTAAAATTTAATATTTTCTGTTCATGGCCGTGCATTGGGATGCAAGTCAGAGCTACCTTACTGGCCCCTTAAAGAGCAGACTCCATTTTAGTATGTTTATCAATCTATACTTAGATTTTTTTATATTACCTTCTACTGTTTCACTAAACAGACATTATCACAGAATGGCTCATTATTTGCTTGGAGCTAGACCATATTCTTTTCTGGCAATTGTCTAGAGAGAGCTAAGCTTCCACTGCCAGTACTGATTTACATTTTGTTTATATTTTTGAGTATTTGGATTTGATTGACTAACCATAAATCTTTTTGCTTTCTGCAATGATTCTTAAATTTGACCTTCATGGTTTGTACTATGAACCTTTTCTTGCTTGGATGTTCCTGTTTGGATTTTCTTATGTGATTTCTCTGACTTTCCATAAAATATTATATTTATGTTTAGTGCTCTCATCTGAAAAAACTCACACGTAGACCCAATGCATCAACTGGCCCTTATAATGCCAAAAAGCAAAGACATATGTACGCAGAAGAGGATGGTTAGAAATTAGGATGCTTTTGGGAAACTGGATGGTTACACCAAACTGAATATGTTTCTAGCCAAACTGAATGATGAAAACTTTATTGCAATTTTATAATTAGAATTTTTCCAAAAAGAGGTAGGGAATACTTAAATAGCGCCTTAGTGTCAGTTCCGGATGTTTCATGGATATTTCTGGTGTGCTGATCCGGTTAAAAAAGTAGCCGGGTTTGCAATATGTGACTATAAATAGGGCTTGTCTAGTGTGTGGTGTGTGGTTTTTTATGAAGTTCGTTATGGTGTTGGCTGGCATCACACACAATTTCAAGTGAATATTTGTTTTGCAAAGGGGTGCAGATTGCATTGCGTTGGTGTCACTGTTAAATGTGTTTTGTATTCATGTTGCACAACACATCAACATTTTCAAGCATCGAATAAATCTGCATTGTATTGTATTTGTTGAAATTGTTTTGAATTGTGCTTATTGAATTTTTGCTTTTAAATATAGTTTTGGTTTTTGGGTTATGTGATTGGAAGTAATCCAAGATCTTGAGATATAAATATCTAAGTTGTCTGCTAAAGGCATGTGTCAACACATCAAAGATAAAAGGTACTTTCTTTTAAGAGTCCTTAATGGTCTAGTTGTGTTTGAATTAATTAGAAATGTGACGTTAATTTCTTTGTGCTCAGGAAATAGATACACTGGGCCTTATTTATGAGGCTTTGCGTCACTTTTACGCCGCCGGTGCGTCACATTTTATGACGCAACGGTGGCGTAAAAAATGCGCCATGTTGCGCCCTATTTACAAAGTGACGCAACTAGGCAGATGCGTCACTCTCACATGGGGCTTGCCCCATGTGAAAGGACACATTGCTGGAGTTGCGTCTGTCTTCAGACACACCCCAGCGATGCGTCACTTTTGCGCCTACAGATACGTCAGAAATACTGATGTATCTGTAACTCCTTGTGACATGATGCGTCATACAGTAAATATGACACATCCATCATGTCGCAAGGAGAGCACACTGAGAAGTGACGCATCGCTGTTTTCACGCAGCGATGCGTCACTTCTCATAAATAAGGCCCACTGAGAGGTAGATTGCTGCTCGTCTGAGATTTATCTTTATGTGGTTGAAAGTTGTAGTTTAGTATTTTCTCTGTTTGTGGTGAGTTTGATTTCCTGTCTGTATTCCGGTAGGCAGACAAAATTTATATGTTTTGAATTGATAGTGTCGTTTTGAAATTAAATACTTGTCTATGGCTTCCTGACTGGAAAGAGATTACTGCTGATAACAAACATATGAAATTTCCTGTGAATTGTACTTTTAATGTGAGAAAGATTTTATATCTGAGGCCTGCAATGTATGAGGCTAAACGGTAATTTCTTCCCTTACAAAATTGCTTACATTTTTAAAGTGCTCTTAATTCCATCAATTCTGGTTTGTGCTCAATAAAACAACAGTATAATTACCAATATAACGGGCTTATTTACAAGCCCCTGGCGCCACTGGTGCGTCACTTTTTATGTGGGAAAAAGTGACGAACCAGCGGCGGAAGGGGCTTGTAAATACGCACCTAAGTGTTAATCCTAAAAAAATAAAAAAATAAAATAAACCAGAGAGTCACAGGGGCATATTTACAAGCCCCTTGCGCCACTTTTGCGCCGCCGTTGCGTCACGCATGTGAGGCAGCGGCGACGCAAACCATGCGCCGCGTTGCGCTATATTTACAACGTGACGCATCTAGGGTAATGCGTCACGTAGTAAACCCCTGCGCCACATGAAACCTGCGTCAGGTTTCATGTGGGCGTACCGGCGCAGGGGGCGTTCGGCGCAGGAACGCCTCGGAAAAGTGACGTAGTGAAATCTACAAGATTTCACGCAGTCACTTTTCGAGCGCTGGTGCGTCAAATCCTTACGCCTGCTTCAAGCAGGCGTAAGGATTGACGCACCATGTTAGAGATAGGGAAGGTTGGAACAGTGCTGGAGTTGCGTCGCGCTTGCGACACAACTTCAGCACTGCGCCAACCTTCCGCCGGCAGAATGCGTCACGCATCTGCTTATCCTTGCGCCACGACGCGCCGCATTGTAAATGTGGCGCATCGGACGTGGCGCAAGGGTAAACTTGCGTGACGCATTTTCCCTGGCGCATCCCTGCTGATATGCAGGGATGCGCCAGGGAACGTAAATATGCCCCACAGTTCTTTTGCTGTGTATAGCTTCCGTAAACATGTGCAGTCCTTAAATTATTTTCAGATGGACCCTTTGAATTAAATGTTACAAAATCCCTTCTTATACCTTGCCTGATTCTCTCTCTGCTTACTTGATATTCCCTCATTCTCTTTTCCTGTGCTTCTCATTCAACTGCTATCTTTGGTCTTGCCACTTCTCATTACCCTCATTACCAATCTTATCTCTCTCTCTCTTTTTTTTTCTTCTTTCTCTCCCTTCTCTTGCCTTTTGGTGTATTGATTCTTCTCTAGGTGAGTACTTCGACCATACTTCTCTACTGTAATGATTTTCGCTACTATTCTCCTTTTTGCCCTTGCCTCTGTAATTTTTTCTCTCTACTCCTCTCTATTTATGCATATTTATCAATGCACTTTTCTATCCTGCGCCAATGCTCAAACTCCATCTATATTCTCTTTTAAAACCATCTTTCATCTGCCCTCCTTCGCCTTCCCTTCGCTTTTTCCTCTTCATTTCTGTCATCATTCTCTTTCTCTCTTTTTGTGTACTAACCATGTCTCATTGCAATATCCATCCTTTTTTATTCCTCCACAATCCCTCTTTGTCTTCCTCACAGACACTACCTCTTCTATCAATTCTAAGCTGTTTTTCCTTCCACATTTCCTGACCACTTTATATTTCCAAACAGTCCCTTTGGTCATTCTTTTCATATTAGCTGTCTACATACTTTATGACATGTTTGTAATACTGGTTGGGATGAAGGGAGTTCTTGTGGATCCTGGTGAGAGCAGAATTTGGAGGGAGAGGTAAATGATCTTAACTACCATTATAGAAAAGTGAGGTGACAAGTATAATCATAGTGAATTGCTGTCTCTTCTGAGATGGGAAATACATTTGGCCAACATCTCAAATACCTTCTCCGCAGCGATGTTCCCACACAGAAAAGTCATGTAAGATGCCAGCAGGAGACAGGGTTGAGTAGAAATGGTCTCCTTTGTGGAGAAAGTGTCTCTTGGAACACAATTACTACTCAAACCAGCCTATCGTGCTCAAAGGTCACATGAATTTCACACTTTGTAAAATGATGAAAATGAGTACAATGTGAAATTCAGAACTTACACACTATTATGAGGGCAAAAAGAAAACTTTTCACACTCCTAATTTCAAATCTAAAATTGGTGAGTTGGATGGAGACAGGATCCCTTTAAACAAGTTTATTGCCAGTGCGAAAAGCTTATTGCAGGGAAAGATATCACTAGATTTGATTACAAAATAGAACTAACTAATCAGTGATTTCACAAAGAAGCTAATGTAGAAGGTGACACTGAAGGGTAGAGGCATTTTGAGTATCTCTCATCAATTATATATTTGATTCAGCAGATCTGCACATCAGTACTATGGTTTTTGATAATATCCTTGAAGTCCTGCTTGACATAACTCATTGACACTTATGACATATTTGGTAAATTCCTTATGTTCCACAAACCCTAATTTCCTAGGAGGGAAATAGTTGCCTGCAATAGAAAAAGGATAACATTTGAGAATATCAATTCTCTGTGTGGTTTCTTTTGCATTAGATATAAATAATCCTTAAAGAGTCTGCATGGGATCTAGAGTTAATTTAGTCTTTTTTCAAACATATCATATTTATTTAATCACTCGTTTAATAGTTTTTGATGTAGCACTGCTAAACTTGTATTGCTTCAGCTCAGAATTTAGAAACTGCAAATTGAATTCCAAGTTCCAAGTCAAAGGAGTTTGATAGAGATTGAAATAAGGTACTCAAAACTTGTATCAACCCTTGATGTCTAGAACTTGTAGTAGAGAATAAATGACATACCTGAGGGCACTTTATCAAAAATATGGTTGCGTGAATAGTTGTCGAAGAGCTGATCACTGTTTATGCAGTCAAGGATTCCACTCTTTTTTCGAAAATAGTAAACAAATCCTTCTTATTCTCATTGCACTCTTGTGCCCTGGAAAAAAAACCATTAGTAAATCTTTGGACTGACCACTGCATGAATATCTATAGTGCTCCTAAAACAATAGGTACTGTTTAGGTAAGGCCGGCCTGTTGTAATCCGATTGTTTTCTCACAGCGAAAACTGCTGATGCAGATATTTCTAGTCCACTGAATAAAATCTTCTGATGGATATTTTTAAATTTAATATAGAGCCCTGGGCCCTTCTTTGCTCATGATTTATTGTACTTGAAATTGTGCAGCAGCCTTTACCAGACACTGGGCAGGAATTCACAATAATACCTATTTCATAGACAGTGCCAGAGTGGACATTCAAGAGGGGTATTCAGTCTAGATCTTATTAACGCTTCAGAGCCAGATGTGGCACTATGAATCACTGTCGCAATCTGGGCCTTTTGGTTTCGCAACATATTCTGGCTTAAGGGGGTCCATGCTAATGGCATTCATGGACCTAACCATGACCTTTAACTTTATCAAAAGTTCAGAATAATTTCAGTTTTTTGAGGCCACATATATGCAAAACACTTTACTTGATCTGTAGTGGCACATGTGCTTTCAACAATTTTCAAGAATGAGATACGTTACTGGATGAGAATGTTCTTCACAGTTGAAGTCCCTAAGGAGAATAAAGTAGGGTTGAAGGAAGAAGCTCAGGATTAATGAGGTCACTTAGAGTTCCTCTATTTAGAATGAGGGCTAGCACACGGTTTACACCAGTGTTAGATCTGTCATCCTTGGTGTCGTTTCCCCCTAACTTTTTGCCTTCAGACCTCCTGTTTGCTGACTTATCTTTTTGCTGGTTTTAGCACTCTGCTCACTTTACTACTGCTAACTAGTGCTCCAGTGCTTGATTTCTCTTCATAAAACATGGTAGAATTGGCTTATACCCCATTGGAATATTTAATTTACTTGTAGGTCCATAGTAAAGTGGCAGTACCTGTGGCAGGACTTGTAAATTTAATGCTACTAGCGGGCCTGCAGCACTGACTGTGCCACCTTTCAGTAACACTCTAAACATGTCTCTGGCCTGTCATTGTAGCCTGCGTGTGCAGTTTTAAACTGCCATTTCAACATGGCAAATAAACCTTTTTCCAGACCCAAACCTTCTTTTTTAATACATATAAGTCGCTCCTAGGGTAGTCCCTGGACAGCCCAGAAGCCAGGGTACAGTGTATTTAAAAAATAAGGCATGTGTTTTTAAGTTTTGCATGTCCTAATAGTGAAAAACTCTTAAACTTGTTTTTCACTACTGCAAGGCCTACCTCTCCTATAGGATAGCATTGGTGATACCTTATTAAATTTAATAAGTATAATTTCCAAATGGGAACAGGTGAGCAGTTCATGTTTGGTGTCTTTGGAATTGTAATCCAAAATCCTTACTCATGGTGAAGTCATATTTTAAATTACAATTGTGAAAATGGCAATTTTAGAAAGTTGGTATTTTCCCACCTAAACCATTTGGTGCCTACAGTCTGTCTCTGGGTCACCGGACTGGGTGTAGTTGGCTTTGTGTATTCCTCCTAGACTGTCACACAGAATAGGGAACTTAGGTGGGCCTGGGTGTGCCATCATGGGCAGGATGGGAGGGAGAGGCTGGGCACAGCCCCACTTACACTTGAATAGGCTGTCTCTTGCATCCACACAAAGGGTTGCATATCCCCTGCAGATAGTCTGGAGCCAGGGCAAGGAGGCACCTGTGCACTTCAAAGGCATGTCTCTAGAAGCTTCTCTCCACTTCAAAGGCACAACTGGGTATAAATACTGGACCTCAGACACCAACACTTCAATAGACTTCTGGACTTGTGGATACTCTGGCAGGAAGAAGGACGCTGTGCTGATGAAAGAAGTGCCACTCGGCTGGACTGCTGAACAGAAGGGACTGCTGCCCGACTGTGCTGACCTGCTACCGCTGTCCTCTTGCCTGGGTGAGAACGACTGGACCTGTATCTCTTGAACCCAAAACCCCAGAGTGGTTTTGAGGGCTAGTTGATGGTCCTCCTGATCTGAAGCCTACAGGGGCACAACAGGCTTCCAACAACCTTGCACCTGCACTTGGACTCTGCCATCTGTAATTCTACCCTGCTAAGTGGTGCCATCCCAGTCCTGGACTCTTGGAAGTGGGCTTAAGGGGCTCTGCCAGCCTCTGTGGATCCAGCAGAACCAACACATCTTCTCTACTGTGCAGCGCAACCTTGAGCAGAACCACTGCATTGCTGCTGCTGCATGGATCGGAACCGTTGCAAAGATCCACATCACCTCCGCAACCTCTTTGGGACTGCTACTGCACCATGCACCGTGAAACCCCAAAACCGGTCCTAGGATGCTTGTTTCCGGTCCAGGGAGGACTTGGCTTGGCAGTTCAGGCTGAACTGTTCCCATGAGGCACAGGGTCAAGACTGATTTGCATATGGTCAGGTCTAAACTGGGTTGGCATGGTGAGCAAAAGAATGATGGATTTAACCCAGATCTTTTGACTGGGGTGAATTTTTTGATTTGTTCTGCATTCCGTCCATCAACTGTGTGTTTTTTGTACCATGCATGCTCGGCACAGGACCTTGCATCCTTCGTTGATGGCAGCCTCGACAACAATGCCGGACACCGAATCACAGCCTCACAGCTCCTAAGAACCGACGCATTGCCTCAACAGCACAACGCAGCCTCAGCGTCAGACTTCACATTGCAAACCCTTGTCAATGGGATCTTCGATGATGATGCAGAACCTCGTATCGGAGCCTCCCCACACCTCAGAACCAGCGCATCGCCTTGGCTGCACATCGCATCTTTGATGCAGATTCTCTGAACACTCCACAAACCTGGATTTAAGGTAGTTTGTTCAGCAGGCCTAACTGCGTCCCTGTAGCCTGGCCCCACTTCATCATGAAATGAAATGAAATACCAGCATTTGTAAAGCGTACAGCTACCTCCGGAGAGGTGTCCCGGCGCTGGGGGCCCTCGGGAAGATTAAGCGAGCTATTGGCCAGAGTCACATGGTGCTGGGCTAACCTGTCACCGGCACCAGGGAGCGAACCGTGAACCCCGTGGTCCGGAGTCAGGCACCCTGGCCGCTGCGCTACACCTCTTTCACATGATTGGCCTGGTCTTGTGACTCTGTACCGGTCCAGTGCAACCAGATATTCCAAATTGGCAAATAGTGCTTTTTGGCACTATTTTCACTAAAATTGCCTATCTCCAGTTCTATTGATTGGATTTTTATCATTTTGGACTTTTTTTATTTATTAAAGAAAGATTTTCTAACTTGGTGTGGAATTCTTTTTGTGTGGTGTTTGTCACTTTACTACTGTTTCAAGTGTTGCACAAATACTTTAAACATTGGCTCTAAGTTAAGCCTGATTGCTTTGTGCCAAGCTACCGGAGGATTGAGCACCAGTTAATTTAGGGTTGGTTTGTGCCTTACCCTGACAAGGATTGTGGTTGCTGCTTGGCAAGGACTCACACCCCAGTCAACCAACAACCCAATGTCTTACAACCAGTAAAGACTCAGTGAACCACTCTGCCATAAGTCATTCACCTTATGGCCTACCCACCATAGTGCTGTCAGGTCATGGTAACAGTCATCCCACCCTATTAAGACCCTACTCGATACTGCAATAGGAGCAAGGCAATCCTAGATAAGGAAACTGTTCAATATACTTTCACTGGGAGAAAACTACCTGCACACCAGGGCCATTGTTTGTTTTATTTACTAAAAAGAAACTCCCACTTTGGGAGACTATTTCCAAAAACCAGAAACTTTTGCAAAGGGGTTGCATCAAAACCGATTAATGCTTGGCAAATCATCAGTGACTTCAATGGCATTGCTGCAGAAGCTGCTCCACTAAAGGTAGTAAGATCACCACCTGCCAGACAGGGATCGCTAAACATGGCTGGAGGTCCTCTGCCTCACGAGCAGATGCCATTGACTCCACAGACCTACTGGCCTGCCACCATGCAGTAAATGAGGCCCCAAATGCATTCCTTTATTATTCTACACCTAGTCAACCATCATTTGAAAAATACCAATACGGTTTCAGAAAATGATTAAATGTTTTATTACGTTCATGCAAGCCTTGGACCTTACTACTATCAATCAATCAATAAATTCTTTATTCGGTCTAAGTTGGCCATAAAAGCACATAAAGCAATAAAACATCCACAAATCATCTTTTATGTTAATTACACTCGCAGACATATCTAAATTAAAATACAGCTAATTTTTAAGGTGCAACCTTTGAAAAGATAAAAATGCATTGCTAAAAATACATACATACAGTAAAAAGCATCTTTAAAAAATACTGTATCCTAATAAAACCTAACAAACAAAGACCTCCATATAAGGGTCCACTATGTAAGTAGGGAATAAATGGAGCCACCTAAAACCATTAATCTAATCAAATTTTAACCAATTTACATGGATAGTACATTTATAAAATATCTCACTGTCATAGTTAATTTCTCAAGTTAGCAAAATACACCCCTGCCAAAAACCAGGATAAAAGCAACAGGTTTTTGACGAATCCAGAAGTTGCAAGTAAAGTAAGGCTGGTTTCGCTTGATAAAAATCCAGAGGAGCAAAAAGGGGGCGAATATACTTTCATCTTAAGGCTGACCAGTTAGGGCAAATAAAAACAATGTGCAAAGTGTCTAGTGCAGAAATCATGTCACTTGTGCAAAAAGGACAGTATAATGGCTTATGCCACCCCATCAACAGCTGTGGAAAAAGGTTTAAATGGAAGTAAGTTAGCAGCCTTCTATGATGGGAAGTCATGTCCAAATTTAAATACATTTCCATTTCATTTGTGGATTTCACCATCATAAATTGCTTATAACTATCTTTGGATTGAGCTACTTGTAGCCTAGCTTTGCAAGTAGATAATCTAAAAGCCTCTTTCGCCCAATCTAAGTCCGATTTACTGATCAGCTCTGGGGTACTGAACAACTGAGGTTTACCCAATACCCCCAGGGTTGTTTTAACGTAACTTAACCATGGTATGTATTGACTTAGTTCCAAATTCATCTAATCAATCACAATCCCTTACTACTAATTTACATACGTCTCATTCAATGGTATTAAGTCCAAGAAATGATAAAAGCAAGAATATGGGGTGATTCACAATAACATAGCAGCCATTTTTACTCTTATAGCAAAGTTTGGGCACAAACCCTTAAAGCAAATACTGTCTGCCAATACAAGTCTAAGGGGGAGGGTGGCTATTGGGAACACTGCAGAGGGAAGAGAGATGTATTTTGTAACAGAGTTTGGGCCTCTCCTAGCTTACTCCTCTTTTTCAATCCACTAACTTTAGGATCCTGAGAAGGTCTCAATGAAATCTTTTTAAGTAAGTGGAATCTCAAATAAACCTCCGCTACTGGGTATTCTATATATTGCTAGATTTTGTTTTGGAATTTTGACCTAATGTTTGCTTGCTGGATACTGGTTCAAGCTGAACATATCTTGTGGGAACTCTGAAACTAGAAGAGTGCCAGAGCCTGAGGCTACATACTTGCAATTTTTAATGCATGTCTTGATTGTATTTCTATTTGTATTGAAGATACCTTGAGCCTAGTCTCTCACATGATTTTTCTCTATCTTGTGTATAATTTTCACATGGGTGATCACCTATGCGAAATTTATATAATGTGTTTAACTTGCCCAAAATAAGGGTAATAAAGCATGAAAAAATGGTGCAGATTTTCTCACACTTAGGGGCCGATTCCGATTCGGGCCGGAAATCTCCCCGACCGAGCCGGACCCGGAGAGAATTCCGACCGAATCGGACCCTAGCAGTCCGACCGAACGAGTACGATGCGCACGTATGCTATCGGACTCGATTCGGTCGGACTCCCATTGAAGTCAATGGGAGCCAGTCGTACGACGCGTATACGGGCTCCCATTGACTCAATGGGCACGACGCGAACAAGGGCGCCCCCTACAGCGTGTTCGCGTCGATGCGGGTCGCACCGTACATGCACGTGTAGGGGGAGCCATGGGTCCCCCCTGTGTGCGACTCGCACGCCTACGCTTCCAGGGGGGTCTGACACGGACCCCCAAAGTGCGGCTCCGACAGCTCCTTGGAGCCGGACTGCGCGAGTCGGTCGGAGCGGTCGAGGTGCGCATCGTACTTACCCGGCCGGGGAACGTCTCCATTGCGAGGTGCGCGTCGTCCCCGTGCGAGTCGGTCGGAGGGTCGGGTCCTGCGAACGAGTCGGTCGGACATTTCGCGAGCGCACGCATCGTACTCGCTCGCCCGGACGCACGTATGACTCGGTCGGGAAATAGGGCTCCGAATCGGATCCGGTTAAGCCGAGTCCGATTCGGTGCCCTACCGGCCGAGATCGGAATCGGCCCCGTACTGTTGAATACCTGAAAGATATAATCAAGCTTACACCCATGCTGGTATGTCTTCTCGGTGGTTTAATCAAGCATTCATTTTCGATTTTATAATCCTGTCCGATTTTTGCTAAACAGCTGTAAAATCCTTTGGACCAAAATATTGAGGACAGTTGTTGCACCTTGGGAATACTTGAGTTTTTCGTGAATCCCTGCAAAATTGTGAAAAGTCAAAAACAGTGGCTAAAAAAGCCTATTGAGAGAAGTGCTGTCAGAGTAGAGATGCTGTTGAGAACACTAAACCATCTCTTAGAGTGTATTTGTCACAGATATCTAGAGTGGGCATGGGAGCCTACTTAATGTGAGGTAAAAACCTTTTTCAGTGATACAGTGTGATAAGACTCAGTTTTAGATGTATACATCATTCAGTATCCTCTACTAAAGGTATGACATTTCTAGAATCATGATCCTCCTATCTTTTTTAAAATAATTAATTGCAAGCTCCAGGGCATTGTTATTTTTTTAGCATTATTCAATTATGTGAAAGAGGTGTTTGATCCATGTGCTAAATAAAGGAAGCCTAGTTTATAGGCTGCAGGTCCGCTGTGTTCAATGCCTCTGATTTTCTCCTAAGACATTTTTTGATCCAAGAAGTGAATCACAGGTGCACTCTACTCGATGCTAAATGATCTGGTGTTCTTGAAGCAGATCTTGGTGAACAGGGTAACCCATTCTTACAGTGAATAGGGCACTTTCACTTAAAATGATGTTTGTCAATAATTTTACTAATGTTTGTAACTGTTTATAGCAGCGGTTCTTAAACTTTGGACTTCCGTGGACCCCCCAATGAATGACAACTGTAAACTGAGGGCCCCCACTGACAAATTTCTATGATTGGAACCTCAAAACAATATATATAAACATGTATACATCAAACACATGCCCAAATTACAGAAACGTTTTAATTACAAAACATGACAATGGAAATTTTAGTTCTAATCGGAAAGTTAGAGCTTTTAAAAATCTAGTTTTTTTTTTTTTTTTAATTATTTAAAAATATATATTTTTATTGAATTTTCATCCAAATACCATCACAATATGTAGCGATCGTGATTACCACTTGTATACAATCAGTCTATCCCATTACTTGAAAAAAGAACAAAGAACACATCTTTACATTCCTTGTTGTTGAGGATCAATTTAGAACGTATATCCAATACTGTACAGCTCCTGTTACATTGGGATATGAAAGAGCAATATCAGAAAACATATCTACATTTTTTAACTGTTAACAACCCACCCCCTTCCCCCTTGGGTCACCTAGGGATACACCTCCCGTAATCTATATACCTTGAAATTATTTTTAATACCAGGTGCTGTATCTCACCCGTGGGCCCACTAGGCTGAGATAATCTATATTCAATCTCTGTCTTCCAAGTCCTGGCAAACTAACTGCGCCCTCCCAGTAGCCTGTGAAGGGGAAACATCCACCCCACCTCTAGCGGGACCTCTGAAATCATACCCTGCCATGCTCTCACATTGTCCTCTAATTTTTTGTCCCTCCGGACTCGTCTCATGCGGACTAATTCCGCTGTAGCCCATTCCTCTAGGTCCCTAGTCCAGTTTTTCATTGTGGGTGGCTGTGCGCTCATCCAGCTAATTGCCACCCGTCTCTTTGCCAACACCAACCCTAGCTGCAGAAATCGTCTCGTAAGCCTTTTGCCCTTGGGCCTTGGGATAAGTCCCAGGAGTACCTGCTTGCTGGAGTGCTGAATCGACCACCCTGTTACGTGCTTCAAGTGGTCCAAAACCGCCTCCCAGAAGGGGGTCACTTTTGGGCAGTCCCAGGTCATGTGTAGGAACATAGCATCGTTATAACCGCACTTGGGGCAGTGAGAGGACCTGTACGGGTAGATTCTATGCAATGTATGTGGGGTCAGATATGTTTGGTGTACCATATTAAATTGAGTAAGCCTGAATCTCACGTTCGAGCTAATTTGTTTGACCTCTGAATGTACCCTCCTCCACTCTGTCTCTGTCAAGGGCTCTTCGAGTAATCCATCCCATCAGCCCTGTACTGGCAGCTGGTCTACAGCAAGGTCCTCTCTCAACGCCTTGTATATATGGGACACCAGTCTGCGGCCCCCAGCCATCGTGACAAGGGTCCTAAGTGTGGCGGATATGGGTGGCTCTCCAGGGAATGATGGCCATATCTCCTGCGCAATCGCCGAGATCTTGGCGTACTGAAGATACTGTGCCCGTCCTAGATCAAACGTCGATTCAGCTTCCTCTCTAGTGAGGAAACATTGACCCAGATATGTCTCCCATAGTGGCACATCCCCCTGCTGTCCATCGAGTGATGGGCATATGCTGGCTTATTTTCTTGAACGGTGTCACCGCCCATAGTGGGGCCTCCGGGGCATACGGTGCCCTTTTCACTACTGTTTTTACTGCGTATTCCCATGTAGTAGCCACCTGCCTAATGATGTTGGGGAGGTGCGCTAGGACCCCCGATCCCATCATGAGGAGTTCTGGGAGAGGAGTCTCCCCATAGGTACCCTCCAACAGCTGCTTCTCCCAATTGTCATTTTCGTCCAGCCAGTGTGTCGCGTGTTGTAGTTGTGTCGCTATGTAGTAGTGTGTGAATCTGGGTATCTCTAGCCTCCCCTGATCCCATGTTCTCTGCAAGGTAGTTAGCTTCACTCTTTTCCGTTTGGATCCCCACAAGTGTTCCACCAACATTCGATCCAGTCATTTAAAGTACACCCATGGGATACGATAAAGAGAGCTCTGCAGGACATAGAGGCATCGTGGAAGAACCACCATTTTAATCAGGGCGATCCTCCCCATCAGAGATAGTGGAAGGTCTTGCCAGAACCTAATGGAGTTTTGAACCCCCTCTATGCCTCTCCCGACATTATGTTGATGGTGTGCGTCTTGCGTGTGTGCCAGCCGGACCCCGAGGTATCGGACCGTGCCAGTGACCCAGCTCATTCCCACTACTGGCAGAGAGTCTATTCCCGCACCCCGTAGGTTTCCCATGGGGAAAGGTTTAGACTTCCCCTGGTTAAGACAGAGTTCAGAAATCATACCGAAACTGGTGAGTTCCTGAAGAAGCTCAGGGACCGCTGTTTTAGGATGTTTGAGATATACCATAGTATCGTCGGCGTACATAGATACGACATGTACCGAAGTGCCCAATCGAACTCCCCGGCCTTCCATTCGCCGTCTAAGGACAATCGCCAGTGGCTCCATCACTAGGGCAAAAAGGAGCGGCGACAGGGGACAACCCTGTCGCGTACCTCGCTGGAGCACTAGCTTATCCGACACCTGGCTTCAGAGGCGGATACGAGCCGTAGGGTTACAGTAGAGCAGCTTCAACCATCTCATATAGTCGTCTCCCAGTCTCATCCGGGCAAGAACCCGCCACATATACTCCCACTCAACAGTATCAAAAGCCTGACGGATATCCTGGAGACACAACGCCCAGTCAGACTCCCCAAGATCCGGCGCATACCATAGGTGTGCAAGTCTACACAAGTTGTGAGTGGTATTTCGAGTCGGGATAAACCCAGATTGGTCGGGGTGGACCAACTGGGTCATATACGGCAAGAGTCTGGCCGCCAGCACACCACTTAACACTTTCATGTCTATATTTAAGAGGGATATGGGCAGGTAGGAGCCCGGGGAGTGGGGATCCCTGTCTGGCTTAAGAATCATGGTGACCAACGCCTCCATCATAGTATTGGGATGTGTCCCCTTCTCCAGGACCTCTGTGTACACCGCAAGAAGGTGATCAACTAGCTCATTGGCAAAGGTCTTGTAAAACTCAGCCGGGAGACCGTCGCTCCCGGGGCATTTTCCATTTTTCAACTGTTGAATATGCGTCAGCAGTTCTTTCCTAGTAGGAGGTGCCCCCAGGGCCTCTGCCTCATCCTCACCAAGTGTAGGAAACTCTATATCTTTAAAAAAGTTTTGAAATGCGAGAGGTCCGTCGCGGAGCTCCATGGAACACGTGTGTTCTAAGTGTGTCGCAAATACTCGAACAATCGCCTCTTGTGTGTGTAGCAACACTCCGCTACTGTCACGGAGCTGTAATACCGGAGCATGTTCTGTCTCTGTGTCTTAATTAGCCGAGCTAGTAGTGCTCCAGACCTGTCCCCTTCCACGTGTAGTCTCTGTCTGTATGTGGTGTATTTGTACTTCTCTAGGCGGGACCATGCTTCGAGTAGCTCTCCCCTAACCCGCCCCCACTCCATTCTATTCTCCGAGGCCCGATGTAATGTGGTCTCCAGGGTCTCTAGGGAATCTATATCCGCTATGAGCTGTCGATGTACTCCGTAGGCCGTCTTCATACAGACCCCCCTAATGACAACCTTCATGGCCTCCCATTCCGTGGATCTCGTGTCAGTGGACCCCCAATTCTCCTCAAAATAATGTCGTAGAGCCTCCCTTACTGCCTGCACAAAGGAGGGATCCAACAGGGCCTCAGCTTGAAGGCACCATAATGGAATGGGCGGCATGCTCGGTCCAGAGATCAGGGTCAACAGTAATGGCGTGTGATCAGACAGATATCGTGGCAAGTAGGCGACGGCCTCTGTCATGGCCACCAGGCCGGCCGTGAGACAACAATTATCTATCCTAGAGAAGGTGTTGGCTGCCAGAGTGAAACAGGAGAACTCCCTTTTATCAGGGTTGCGTAGTCTCTATATATCTCGGAGCTGCAGGCCCCGCAGAATACCCCGAAGGGATTCCACCATTCGGGGTTTGGTTTTGTCTCTGGGAGGCTCCCTATCTAAGGACCCATCTAATACACAGTTAAAGTCGCCCATAAGAAGTATTCTAGCCCCCATGAACGGTATCGTGGCCTTCAGCACTTCCTGGTAGAAATCGGGGCAGTCTATGTTGGGTGCATACACATTATTGATACATAATTCTTTACCTTCCCACCTCCCAAACAGAACAACATAGCGCCCCCCAGAGTAGCATGTGGCATAAATTTGCCCCCTCCACCGCTTGCGGAAGTTTTTAATGGTATCTCCCCATATGTGCGTCTCCTGGAGGCTGCAACCGCAACCCCGTATCGCTTTAGAAAGGCGTGTACTCTGCGACGTTTGACTATTTTTGCCAGCCCTCGGACATTCCAGCTAAGGAACTTCATTGTTTGCACCGTCATGGCAAAGTGATGGTATGGTTGGGGCGCATAGCTCTTTCCGCCTCGGGCTCCTTCCCCGTCTCAACCAGCACTGGTATGGTATGGTGTCATTCCGTGCGACCCTGTGAATTCCCAAACAACAAACCAAACGTATATAAACAAAAACTTGAGTAACCCATCCCCCCACCCTCCGGGCAGCCATGTGAATGTGCAAATACAGTTCCATATAAGCCATCATACGAACCGCCCCAAACCTCCCCACTTCACCCATAACAGGAAATGCTTTGCAAGAGAGTTGGTTACCCCGGGGCGCGAGATTGCTCTCAAGCCTCCCCTGTGAACCGAGGCTCTGTTGGGGGCGCTGCTGCTCCGCCAGCAGCCCATATCGACCACTGTTTCATCAAGTATCCAGACCTTCGACGTTTACAGTGTCCAGACCGAAAGAAATATCCCCCAACCGGGGAAGGGGAGGGCGAACCCCAGTGATACAATAGTCTCGAGACCCTTTTCCCTTACTCATGTTGTGCCTCTTCCTGACCCCTCCCCCCGATGAACAGACCCTGCTTACAGGCCGCAGCTCCATCCAGGCTCCCATTAACTTAGCTCAACAGTACAGTAGATACTTTACAGCTTGCGGAGATCAGTCTCTCCCACTGCCAGAACCTCTCGTGCCAGGTACAAGTTCTGGCGTCGCCTCCACGGAATCCGGGACGATCTCAGTGTCCGAGGCGTGCAATGTGCCATCTCGCTGTACAGTGATCCGGCCCAGACTCATTGTTCTCCCTTCGTACTTCCATTACTGAAGCTGCCGCCGGCTCCGCACAGGCGATCTTGTGTTGGGTGAGCCTGCAGTGCCCATCGAGGAGACCAGTCTTCTTCCTTCCGGAGCTTTAGTGTCCAGCCAGTCTCTCGCCTCCTCCGCTGAGAAAAAAAACAAGACCCGGCCCTCACTCTCCACCCGAAGCTTCGCCGGGAACATGAGACTGTACTTCAGATTCAAATCTCTGAGTTGTCGCTTGACTGAGATGAAGGTCTTTCTCTGCTCTTGGACTCTTTGTGTGTAATCAGGGTAGATCGCGATGGAGTGTCCCTCAAAAAAGAATCACTGTCCGCCACAGGAAAGTTGGAGCAGGAGGTCTCTGTCTCTAAAGTTGAACATCTTAGCGATAATGGCCCGAGGAGTGGACCCGGGTCGCGGGGGGGCCACCAGCGCTCTGTGCGCCCTTTCCACGCTAAAATATTTCGACAGCTGCTTGGGTGCCATTTCGTGGGTAATCCATTCTTCCAAGAAGAGATCTGCGGCATCCCCCTCTGCCTTCTCCGGAAATCCCACAAATCTTAGGTTCCCCCTTCTTGACCGGCCTTCAGAGTCTTCGGCCCGGTCCTCGAGCCTGATCACCTGCCACTTCAGCTCCACCACCGTGGCGCTGAGACTCTTGACCTCGCTCTTCAGGGTCTCCGAATCCTTTTCTGTGACCGTCACTCGATCCGAGACCTTCCGTAGGTCACATCTCAACAAATTGACGTCGATAGCCACGGCGTCGATTTTCCGGATCATGTCGTCTCTTGTCGTTTGCACGGCACGGATCACGTCCATGAGGGTCAGAGAGTCTTCTCCAGCCTCCTCCGATGCCTCTTTCTCCGGTACCCTGCCATCACCTCGATCTTCCGGGCCGTGTGAGATAGGCTGGGCATAGTTCAGTATTTTATTAGTTTGGATTTTGGTATTTTATCTTTGCCCATTTTGCCTGACCAACTGGCAGATATATCTATCTCCGTCATGGCATGTTGTCTGTCTCCCAGCGCGGTCACAGTGAGTAATAATAGCTGCCCAAGATCATTGGGGGGGACTGACTCAGGGGATCAGCACCTTTCTACAGAATAATTTCAGGCCCCCTCGGCTGTTTGCACCCTGTATCTTCCTCCGTCACAGGGGCCTTGCATGGGCAAAAGAATCACTAGCTCCAACGGGCCGTCTAGCCGTCTCTCACCAGCCTGCAGTCTATGTCTAAGGCTCCGAGCGGCTACGCAGCAGAAGGCCCCGCGGCCCGACCAGCCGTCAGCGACCAGCCAGGGCCACCACCCGAGCCGCCACACCCGCCCGAGGCCTCTTACCGGTGTGAGGCCGGGGGCGTGATTCCCCCTTGCTGCCGTGATCCAGGAGTCCCACAATGTCGGCAGTCTGACTCCGTCGCCGGAGCTTCGTCAAAATGGCGGCCCCGGTTTCACTCGACCTGATCTCCCGGTCAGGGGGCCGCGTTCCGGAGCTCAGACCTCCTCCAGATCGCTGCCGAACGTCTTCCAGCAGCAACAAACTCGATTTAGTGGCTTATGGAAGCCAGGATTCCGCAGGATATACTGTAAGTACGGGCCGCCGGCCGGAGCTCTCTCAAAGCACGTCTAGGCGGCCATGTTGGCAAGCCACGCCCTCCTAGTTTTATTTAAAAAATACGAAGAAATATACAAGACTCTAGCATATCACTTTGTCTTTTTTGCTCCTAAGGCATGCCCTCTTTTTCTCAGTGGATTACATTGCTGCTTTAGTTGAAGCTACCAATGGTCCATACTAGATTCTATTTGCTGTACTTGTTCTGTTCCCACAAATAAAGTTAATGATGCCAACTTCATTTTAAGCTTTCAATTCCAAATGTCTTCACATATCCAAAATGTTTTAAAACTTTCTATGAATATGCTTTATCATTCAGCAAATGTTAATTATTTTTATGACCAGCTAAGGACCCCCACCACCCTGAATAGGTGTTGTGAACCCCCAGGGGTCCTCGGACAACAGGTTAAGAACCACTGGTTTATAGTATAAATGTGCTGGACACCATCCAGGTGATGTTTATATGATGCATTGAGTTTTCAAATGTACTTTCTGCTACTTTCAGTAAACATTGTATTGTGCGGTTTCAGAAAGTATTTAATGTTTATGGTTTGGCAGTAAGTGCAAAATAAACTATGATTTGATTGATTTAGTCTGAATAACCTTCATGATTCATTTGTGCAAAATTCTATCCCATTACATTTACTTCAACACAGATTTAGAATCAAGGTGGGAGTTGAGAACTTCATCTGGTCCAGGATAAAATAATTTGAAGAGCAGTTGGTGAGGATCTCACTATGAATAGGAATTACTTCCATAGCGGCTGCTACCGAACAGGGGTGGAGGGAGGAGATGGGAAATATTAAAAAATAAAAAAGCACTTACCTATGCCTCCGGCCGCCACCTCTTCTTCCTCCGTCCTCTTTCCGCAGGAAGCACACAGCCTACCAGAATCCCTTGACCAATCGCAATGCTGCCTTACAGAAGCGTTGTGATTGGTCCGAGAGCCATGGTTCGGTGCTCAGACAGGGGCGGGCAGGCTGTGCATGTTCTCCACACAGGCTGTAATATAACCTGCGTGGAGAACATGCAGAGTGCACATGAGGCTTTGGCTGGCCTGAGACGGCCGGGCACTTTAGGTGCTGCCACCATTCCTCCCCTTGTGATGCGGGGAGCTCAGCCCTACCCTTGGCTTCAGCGTTATTATCATTTTATTTTTTGCATTCAGCTTGCACTTCAAGCAGTGGGCCGACACTCCTCCGCCTTAGCGGAGGAGCTGCCAATAAATTACTTTGGGGTTGTGGAAAAATCTATGAGCAAAAGATAATGGGCATGATTTACGAAAATAAAATGTAAAAGTACAGGCAGCAATTTGCATGTCTTCCTGAACGTGTTTAAGGTTTTTTTGAATTCACAAACTTTGAGAGATGTACACCTGGAAAACTACACCAGGAGCAGGTTTTCAGGGGTACTAAGGTCGGAAACAGAACCGGGTGGAAACCAGGACTGGTCCTGGGCGCCAATGGCCCTGAGCCAAAAACTCTCCTGACGAAAATACACAGCTAAATCTAGAGTACACCTCGGGGGCGCTCAACAGTCTAAACCGCGGAGACACAATTAAGATCTGTTCATGGAACGTCCATGGATTTAGAGAAATGGGCCAAGACCAGGAAACATTGTCTTTCCTACAACACCATGATCTAATATTACTCCAAGAAACATGGAACACGCAGCCAGATTCAATCACAGGCTACGCAGAATACCATATATTGGCTGAAAAATACTCTAACTTTGGGTACCCAAGGGGGGTTTATCAATCTACGTGATGGTAAAATACGATTGGTCCACTGAAGAACTAGACGCCGGAGAAAACTGCTTCAAGTATTAAAACTCGTAGGTAAACCCTATTCTAAAGAATTAACCTGGCAATTAATTCTCATCAACGTATACATCCATCCAGAGAAAAGACGGAAGAAGGAAAAACTCTTCAGCCTGGTGAACTTGATAAAGGTTCTGTAAAGGACCTACTCGAAGCAATGATCGCCCTGCACAACGAAACATGGGCGAAGGTGAAACTCGGAGACGGGAGCAGAACCACAGCCAGGATAAACACCAAGCACGGCTTAAAACAGGGTTGTGTCCTGGCACCGAGCCTTTTTAATTTATACCTAGCTGACTTAGTCAATCACATGCTATCAGCCAAGAGTAATCCTCCCATTCTGGCTAAGGAGCCAATCCCTTACCTACAATATGCAGATGACGTCGTGGTGCTGAGTCAAAGCCCGATCGGCCTACAAAGAGCAATAAACAACCTGAAATCATACCTCGATCAGGAAATGCTTGAATTGAACAAAAAGAAAACAAAGGTTGTGCGTTTGGTTGACTCCAAGAACAGCAAATTCAAATGGTACGTCAACGGCGACCAAGTGGAAGAGACAGGTTCGTACAAATACTTGGGCATCACTCTGGGGCGTGGCTCGACTCATAAGGAACATAAAATGGACTTGAGAGCAAAAGCACAATCACTCATTTTTGCATACAAATTGTTGAACAAAAAAGTTTGCATACAAATTGTTGTACAAAAAAGCTTGCTGCCCCGATTATAGCCACCTCCTGAAAGTGATGGCAGCACAAACACTACCAACCCTATCATACGGTATAGAAACATGGTGTGGTAAGGATGGTGATTTGATGAACGAGCTCCAGACTAAGGTGTACAATGCCGTTCTTTGCCTCCCCAAATGCGCATCACCATCCCTGGTCTGTCTAGAATTTGGCCTCCTGAATCAGAAGTTTCGAAGTATGAATGCCTTTGTGAAGCTGTGCTGGAAGCTTTGATCCTCCGAACCCGGCTCGCTGAACAGCATATGTTGGGCTGAGATCCAGGCGCGAATGGCCCAAAAACCTCCAAACTCATGGGGCGCCCATCTAAGTAAATCCCTGGAGGAGCTAGACATCCGAGAGCTGTGGGATAACGTGAACGACAGGGCAGTATTTAATAAGTCCTGCAACAACTACGTAAAGAAGAAATCCCTTTTGGAAGACAAATTAATCCTGACCAAACGACATGGACAGTGATAAATTCATATACACACCCAAAGCCTCAAGTCTACCTGTCTTCACACTTCCGCACAAAGATAAAAAGGAGCTTCATCCAATACCGACTAGGAATGCATGACTCGAAGGACCTCCTGCCAACATGGAAAAGGAAAGCACAAACGACGAGCTGCCGTCTGTGCGGCTATTTTAATGAAACATTAACACATTTGCTGTGTGTATGCCCAAGCGTCAGTGACCTAAGGAAGATTCTTTTAAAACCTATTTTTAATGTCCTAAAAATTTGAACATGCAGACAGGCAGTGATCCGCTGGATGGAGGGTACATCCAACATCCTGACTTGCCATGGCGTAAAATTTTTCACTTGAGTAAACAAACTTCTTCGGGAAGCGGACACAAAAGCCAGCCACGGGAACAGTTCCATTTCAAAAACACAGGAAGAAGGAACAAATGCAGAACATGAGCCCTAACGGACTCAAGTCATGAGCCCGTAGACACAAGAATAATCAGTTTTAATTACACAAAAATGTATTTTAAAACTACTTCACACAGCACAGCCGCATTTTGACGATAACCGCACCCCCGATAAAGCCCAAACGCATCTTAAGACAAACGCATTCGCACTTTATAATGTCATATCAATACCAGATACGGTTTTTAAAGTGCTCCTACTTCATGAACACATACTCATTTGTTTTAATCGCAACTGAATTGCATTGTTGTTGCATATGTTTAAATACGTTGTAATGGTTTTAATTAACCGATACAAATAAAGTTTTGATTTGATACTGAGAATATCATGTGACATCTCACGATGTCACATGACATTTCACCAAATGGAAATCTGCATAGGATAGATTTCGGTAAAGGGGATTGCAGAGCACTGTGCAAAGCACTTTTTTCTCCTCTGCAGGAAAAGTTTTTGCCCTTGGAGAAAATACTTCCCTGTATCCACTCCAAATGTAGGGATGATCTGTTCACTTAGCTAGAGTAACTTTCTAAAAACTGTTGTGTAAGAGTAGGAGTCAGGGTGGAGTTTGTGAATGCTGAAAAATATACGAGGTATTTTAATCTGCAACCATATGTTTACAATCACAAATGCATTTGTGAATAAGTTCCGATAACTTTCAAACAGAATTATGCTGTTTTCCCTAACAGCACTTATGTTAGCCACTTTTTGAGATAGGCAGTAAAAACCTACAGAAAGGCTCTTACAGGACTGTAAATTAATACATCTGCAGCAAGGATACAAGCCATCACTGGGCCTGATTTTTCAAAAGTAAACTTTGCTACTTTTAGGTATTCTCAAACTATGTGTGGAGTTTTACGAATCTGCACTCCCTACATTTATGTGTGCAGATTTCTCCGCTCGGATTGCGGACTCGCCAGGTGGGAGAACTCCCCACACATAAGCATAGGGAATGCAGAGTCATAATACTCCGCAGGTACTTTACGAAAACCTAACATAAAAGTGTAAATTTACCATTTTGATTCAGGCTCAAAAAATTGTGTTTAGCGGCCAGCTCTTAGTGTGTTTTTGCAAAAAGAACAGTTTATTTATTTTTTATTTTTTTATTTATAAAGTTTTATATAGCGCTAGCTAGACCCGTGGGTATCAGAGCGCTTTACATACACAAAGGAAAAGAAAAGATTGCATAACAACAATTGATGGACAGAATGCTGCACAATGTCAAACATTCACCCCAGTACAGAGATCTGGGCATAAATCCATCGTTTTTTTGCTCCCCGTTCCATTCCAGTTCAGACCCAGCCATATGCAAATCAGTCTTGACCCTGTGCCTCATGGGAACAGTCCAGCCAGAACTGCCAGGCCAGGTCCTCCCTGGACTGGAAACAAGCATCCTGTTACCGGTTTCGGGGCATCACCCCTCATCAGCCAGACTAGCTTGACTCCAGTGGCATGGAGGGCACGGGACCCACGTCTGGGCATACCCGTCCCACTCTGGGTGACAGATTTGCATATAGCTGGTTCTAAACTGGGGTGGCATGGTGAGCAAAAGAAGATGGATTTAACCCAGCTCTCTTGACTGGGGGTGAATGTTTGATTTGTTCTGATTTCCGTCCATCATCTGTGTGTCTTTTGGTGAGTGGGTTTTGGCCGAAATATTAAAAAGAGACGTTTGCTGTCTGTGATACCTAAAAACGCAACTTGAAATTAAGCTCCACATGTTAAAGAAAGAGCACAGTTACTGTAAAACCAGTAGCAGCCAAATACCAGGAAATAAAAACTATGACAAGGATTGGAACTTCCCTAATGTAATCATCTGACCCCCAAAAAAAGTCCACAAAATGGTGTAAGGGGCGTCATTATCACTACGCCTTCTCAGTTCCGAACATATTTTATTGGCATTGATGGAAGGAATTTGAGTTTTCCTTGCCGAGAAAAGAGCCTTGCTCGGTTATGAAACAGGTCAACTTGTCAGAACGTTTTCAAGCAGCGAGTTACATTAATTTTCCACAGAAGAGAAATACATATTTCATTGCCACTTCCCACAACTGATGGAGTCGGCGGATCCCGTTTCAAAAGGCTCTTATCACTAAGTAACATTTATTCCCCGAAGGAATCCTTGGCAGCCCATGGGCCATTGATATAATTGAGCCAGGTACGAGCTGTCTGGCAGGGCCGCGGCTCTGCTCAATAGAGCTGCACGCCGAACAATGAGATTTCAGCAGACGGCGGCATTGTCAATACATTCCAATTACTCTAATTGCCAGGAGTTCAATGAATGCTCTCTGAAGGCAGGGGAGGGGCAGGCAGAAAAGCATATGCCATGAAAAAGAAGCCATAAGTAGCAATCTGTATTTTCTAATGGCCACATTAGTGCATTTTTTAACATGGCTTAACAAGATTTTAGAAGATGCACTGGTTTAACAGAGCCTGTTGTACAAATGTTGGTTTTCTGTCTTCCAGTAGCACACAATACACACGGTAACGCACACAATGCACACGGTAAACTATTGTGTAGTAATGAATGATACGAGTTGAGGTGTAAATATTGGTTCACGGACCCCTGTGCAGAAATCGTGAGTTTGCTGGTGGAAATCAAATGCTATGTTGCACAATATATGTTGTGGATACAATAAAAGTCAAACTGAGACATCAAGGTTTCTAAATGCATCATTACTATCTCAACTATTTTGAAAAGAAAACAATCCAAGAATTTTGCAGCTACCTGCTGCCATTCCACAATACAACACCAACGGCGATTCATCTATTTAAGTGGGTAGTAAATTAAGCTATTCTGAAAGTGAGACCAAATGAGATCTAGTTGCTGAGCAAGGTATGCACTAAGGGCCTGATTCACAAAGATAAATGTACACTTTTGTGCAATTTTATAATTGTTTGCTATTTACAAATGCATTTTGCAAGTAGTATCTTTACGACTGTCGAGTTTCCTTACATAAGAAGAAAAGACAGTCCTATCTTTTTATGTGCGGAGACTCCGCAGTCCGACTGCCGCAGTCGTAAAGATACTACTAGTAAAATACCTTTGTGAATAGCAAACAATCATAAAATGACACAAAAGTGTCATCAATATGAATGGGGTGTCATTCAGCTAAGGGCTCCTTGTGTACAATAGCACATTCTGGAGATGCATGCTTGGAACGGATCACTGATACAATATTGATCACAACAATATCGAAATACAGAAATATTGTGTCAAAAAAATCAATGACAAAAATGTTGTTTCCCTAAATTTATAATAGAAACTACAAAATATCGAAAAAATGCTGTTTCACACTAATATAGTTAGAAAACATACAAAAGTATCATTTTTTAATATATATAGTTTAAAATAGTAAATCTTGAATATTGTAATATTTAACATTAATATATTGTAAATTAAATACATTGAAATATTTATTACTATAGATTAATCTATACTTATATAAACATAGAAAGAGATATATATGTGCGTGTATGTTTATATATGCATATATAATATAACATTATATAACACTATATATTTTACATTATATTCCTTTTTTATTCTCACCAAAGTCCCCACATGGACGAAACGGAGCACCCCACGGTATTCATGCCTTTCATTTATTTTATGTTAAAATTGGCAGACGCGTTATGGCATTCCTTGCCTTTCTCAATGGCCATTGCATACACATAATTCATTTCCTCCGCATTAACAAAATGTTCATGGTGAGGGACGACGGACTCACATATCATTGAACTTGTATATCCTTCATGTCTGTCATTACTGCATGATTAATATTGCATTGTTTCTAAATGAGTGTGGCTTCATACTACTAATATCCTCAAACTGTCACTGTAGTAGTGAGCATGCAAGCCACCATTGTTTGTAATGCTAGTTCATTACTACGCCACCAATTTGCCACACTGCTGCTGAACAAACTCTTGGGCGGGTTTATCACTCAAGCGCTGAGATTAAGGAAGAAATATGTGTTGTGATCCATGTTTATGACTTTGATGCAGGTTCCCCTTGATTGCTTAGTATAGATTTGGTTGGCATCACGGCATTCCTACAGGCAATTAACTTTGTAGGGCCATTTGTATTAATTTAGCCTACTATTTTAAGGAGGGCAAAATATTTTAGCTTAAATGTGATATTTTATTACGATTTTATTAAAGTATGAAATATCTGTATATGACTTTATCGTGCTTTCATGGTCAATATTGACAAAATAAAGATAAGGATGTATATATCATAAAAAATATTGACAAATCAACAGCAAAATATTAAATAAATTACCAAAACAATTAAATGTAAAACCACCAAAAAATAAATTTCTAAAAACATATATATGTATAAAAAATAACATAAAATTTAACACATAAGCAATTATTAAAATTAGATATTTTTAAACAATTTTAAGAAAAGCATTGAAGTCTGGGAATAATAAATATACTATTCCCACTCCAGTCTCTGAAACAGTAAGGAAAGCATTGGACTTCGGGGAGTAAGGTTTGCAATTCTCACTCCAGTCTGTGCAACAGTTGGGATAGCGTTGGACTTCGGAGTGATTACATTTACTACTCCCACTCATATCTGTGCATCAGTAGGGAAAAAGTTGGACTTCAGAGTGGTTACATTTACTAGTGCCACTCCAGACTGTGCAACAGTAGTCAAAGCGTTGGACTTCAGAGGGATAATATTTACCATTCCTACCCCAGTCTGTGCAACACTATGGAAAGCATTGGACTTCAGAGAGGTAACATTTACTATTTCCAGTCCAGTCTGTGAAACAGTAGAGAAAACGTGGGACTTCAGAGGGGTAAAATTAACTATTCTCACTCCAGTTTGTGCAGCAGTAGAGAAAGCATTGGACTTCAGAGGGGTATGATTTACTATTCCCACTCCAGTCTGTGCAACAGTAGAGAAAGCTTTGGACTTCAGAGGGGTAACATTTAATATTCCCATTCCAGTCTGTTCAACAGTAGAGAAAGCGTTGGACTTCAGAGGGATTCAGTTTACTACTCCCTCTCCAGTCTGTGCAAAAGTAGGAAAAGTATTAGGCTTCAGAGGGATTAAATTTGCTATTCTCACTCCAGTCTGTGCAACAGTAATGAAAGTGTTGGACTTCAGAGGGGTTAAATATACAAATATACTATTCCCACTCTAGTGTATGCAACAGTAGGGAAAGCATTGGGCTTTGGAGGAGTACATTTACGATTCCCATTGCAGTCTGTGCAACAGTAGGGAAAGTGTTGGACTTCAGAGGGGTAATATTTATAATTCTCACTCCAGTCTGTGCAGCAGTAGGGAGAACATTGGACTCGGGAGGGGTTAAGTTTACTATTCCCACTACTTCAGTTCAAACACATAACATATTGCTAACATAACCCTATTAATTAACAACAAATATAAAACTCTTAATATGAACTTTATTAATTAATTATCCAAAACAAATTATATATATATATATATATATATATATATATATATATATATATATATATATATATATATATATATATATATATAAAAATAATTAAACATCCTTCATGATTATAAAACAATTTATTAATTGATTATCAATTCAAAAAGTTTTGTTTTCAAATTAACTTACAACACTATACCCCACAAACCTAGCAGCCCACACATAAGATAAATTATACCTAAATGTAATAAGTATAGCACAATTAACATTATTAACAATCAATAAAATATTTATTAATAAATCAATAATGAATTGGTAATTAATAAATTAATTATTACTTAATTTACCGCCTTATAACCCAACAAACTCAGCAGCCCACACTTAATATATAACTTAAAAAATTGAATTATTATACAAAGTACATAATTGATTATCAATGTAATAATTAATAATAAATTGTTAATTAATTGTTAATTGATTATTATTACGTAATTAACTTCCCACCCTATACCCCTACAAACCCAACAGCTCGCACCTAATATATAACAACAAATTCAGGCCCTCATTACAATGGCCGGCGGACAGCCTCCGACAGGCAGTCGGTGGCGGTCCGCCCGCGATCCAGGGCATTGGTTTTACCACTGCATTACAATGCAGCCAGTCGGACGGCAGAGGGTGAGGGTAGGATCCCCACCTCCAACAGGATCAAAGATCCCATCGGGATGGCGGTGCGATTCCTAAACCTACAATGAAGGTGGTGCCTGCACAGGCACCGCCGTAGGGATCAGGATACCCCTTTCCGATTGCCTGTTCTTGGCGGTCCCACCGCCATGAATAGGCAGACAGAAAGGGACTTTGGGAGCTCTTGTACCCCATGGGCCACTGCTAAGTGGCCTGGGGAGCACATATGGTGCCCCCCCACACATCCATGCTCTGTGTGTCAGGCACCACATGGTGCCTGGCACACGGTGCATGGATGTGCACAAAGCATCTTTTTCTACTGTGGCTTGTGGTGCGGCCCTTTTCCTGGGCCGCAGCACAAGCTGCAGTAGAAAAAAGCATTTTACGACCGTCTGCATCATACCCTAATAGCGCGGACGGGACAGCCGACTCTTTATTGGACGTTATCCTGCCCGAAACGATGGTGTTCGGCGGTCTGACAACCGCCATCGAAATAAGGCCCATATTTATTACATAATTTGCATAATTAATAATCAATTACAATTAGTATTAGATTAATAATTAATTGTTAATTAATTATTATTACATAACTTCCCACCCTCAACCCCTACAATCTCAGCAGCCAGGACCTTAAATCTAACTTAAAAAATATAATTAATACACAATTCACATAGTTAATAAACAATTAAATAATTATAAATACATTAATAATTAATTGTTAAATAATTATTACTTAATTAATTTTCCAACTTACATCCCTACAAACTCAGCAGCCTGCACCTAATATAAATTAAAAAATATAATTAGTACATATTTAACATAATTAATAATCAATTACTAATCAATAATATTGTAATAATTGACTGTTAACTAATTATACTTAACTAGCTACCCTACACCCCTATAATTCTAGTAACCCGCTATGACACTATAAATTACTAATAGCAATTAAATACAATTGTAAATCACTTAAAATTACAAACTATATTTGAAAATATTATTAACAATTATGCAAACAATAACACATAAAATTAATAAGTGAACTAAAACTCATAAAGATAATTTAAACATTATATTTTTTACAACTATATTCTTGAAAAGGATATTATCAACAAAAATATTCTTGACAACAATAATACTTACCTGAAAAAACAATATTTTTGCTTCACAATATTTTTGTATCACAATATTTTTTTTCAGATATTTCTGTAACTCAATATTTATAACTAAATATTTTGTCCAAATACCCATGGAACAGTAGACCTCTGTCTGAGCATTTAAACTTATATAAAAACCAGGGGACGTAAGAGGAAGAATAAGGTAGGGGCCCATCCTCCTACACATTGATTTGCAAAAAACAAATAGAAGGCTCGTCAGTTCTGAGTGAAATAACCCTTCACAGACTAGGGAGAAAACCTTTGGATTTCTTATAAAATCCTCACCCACCAGGGTTGCCCCTTGGTGGCATGCTTCATCATTGGGTTCTTCCTGTTCCGCTGTGGAACGGGACGTGCTGTGACCTGCCAGATACACGGAAGCACTGAGTGCTGTACTATAATGGAAGTGAATAGGAGTGGGAGAGGTCTTACATAAAAGGTTAAAAATACCTGCCTGGTAGGTAAGTTAATACTTTAATCTGTCCTCCCAGAGGTATGATTATAAATGGAAAGAGAGTAGAATGTTTAGGTGATAATGTACCTGTCATTCTAATGGTCTACATGTTTCAAGCCAATCCCCATGGCATTTCGTCAAGACCAAGGAATGAACTCCCTGATTCTGCTCCTAAAGAAGTGCTTACACAAAATACCAGCACACACTTTGCATGCTAATGATAGATTGATTGCACCTACTTTGTGTTACTGCTTGATACCTGCAACACATAATGGGAGAGTTAGGCTGCCATGTGTAATGACAGTATGCAGGGGGGAAAAACACACGCTTATGCCCTTAATTTTACTCCTGCGTGCTGAATAAACTCAGGCTATATTTGCAATGCCTTACCTCAAAGTGATAAATCATGTGAACTATACATTAGCTCTCATTGAGGTGACCTCTTGAACACACGGCATAGAGCATACTAAACATAAAAACACGTGGCACAAAATGTAACATACACATATATGGCAAAACCTATGCTTCATAGGACCACCGGTGGGAAGGCGCGCTGTGGGTATGGGTTGAGGCAAAGCTGTGCCTACTGTGTGTATATGGGTTCTCATGGTTATATACTGTTATATACTGAGGTTCCGTTCACCCGATGGAGAAAGGATACTTTGTAAATCATTTATTCATCCGTATGGTTAAGGAGGTGTAGGTGTGCTCCTTCTGACTTGTTATGTTATCTGGATACTTTCTTTAAACAACAAACATTTGTGGGGTATGTGGTGTTGTTTTGGAAAAGTTACACGTTCAACTGGAGATAATTGCCCGTATTGTCTCAGTGCTACATTTGATATCTCCTCTTCACATACAGTGTGAGTAATAGAGTCACAGGTGTCTTCGAGTGGTTGAAGACAGAATGCATGGGTCCAGTTCGGCCTAATTAGGCAGCTGATAAATTAGTTCGTATGTCTAGATCTCCTAACCGGAATGTGTACAGTCATACGTCCGGCAAGATATCGGGAAATATGCTTAACCTTAGATTTAAATCTTGTAACGGCAACTCTAACTCGGTGTATATTGCGCGCTTGGTTCGAGAGACCATCTTTGTCAAGGGTATTAACAGGGTGCCAACTGTTTGTCACACACATATTAGTAGCGCAGCTTATAGCTTTTGTATGTAAGGGGGAGCTAGCTTAGCTGGCATTCATAATTATTAGTAGTTTCCGCTTCATGCAATACATGTTTGCGACTTGTAAGCACGTTTACCTTATGAAGGAGATGTTAGTTGCTCCTTTGGGGATGGGAGTGGAGGCACAACCCTGTAGATACAATTCGTAAGGGGTAAGTTGTTACAAACGTTAGTTTACCTGGTTAAGCTGGTCGGCTTGGTGCAGAGTTTCTCACCTTTGTTGTGCCCTGGGAATCAAACGGGGGCCGGATGGAATGGCTTTTCTACTTTTTTGAGAGCTCGTTGACCTTCTTAGTGTGGGCGACATGGAAAGTATACTACTATTGTTATAGTCTATCTTTTAAAAGAACAGGGGTCATAAAGAGAGGTGTCTAAAAAAATGTATATTAAATAAATGAGGAGAATAATTTTATTTTCAAAAAGGTTTTTGATAAATTATGTATACCATATGAAATATAGGTGCATTTTTTCGTTGTCTCCTTAACTGTTGGGTAGTTTGTAAGGAGATGTTTGTTGTGTATGTTATTCTATGATTATCGTTAACTTGGTCTTATTATGGAATTATATTGGTAATTTAGAACAAGAGACCTTAGACATCTTGTGTGGCCTAGAAGTTCAGCATAGGCCCTATGTTCATTTTAATGTGAGTCCTCTGTTGTGTTGGACTTGGTCATACGTGCTCAGGAATTCTATATTCATAAGAATAAATTTGATATAGCTTGTTCTTATTTTTCTGACTTCGAGGTAGCCAGTAACCCCTCTTATTGCACAGGGTACAGCTACATGTTGTGCACGTGTTGGTTCTCGTTTCCAGAGGTTTTGATGCATGATGGAAAGCCAAGGTATGTTGTCATTCAGTCCTTGGTCATATGTCTTAAGGCGGTACACCCACCGCTGTTCCTTTTCGAAAAGGATGTGTTCTGCATTGTTGCCCTTTGTATCTAGAGTTTCTAAGATGACCCAGCTGATGTCATCGATAGTGTGTTTCAAGTTCAAGAAGTGGTTACTCATTCCAGTGGTAGATTTTCCGCATCTAATGTCACTGCGGTGTTCGCAAATTCTTTGTTTGACCTTACGGCAGGTCATTCCGATGTATTTCAGATTGCACGGGCAAGTGATCATATAAATCACATGAGTCCTGTTACAATTGGTATGTCGTCTCAGAGTCCACTCGAAATATTCAGTCAGTCTTAGGGCCTTGGTGACTTTTGTGAGTTTACATACTGACCAGGACCCACAGGGATAATGTCCGGTGATTAGTGTCATGCTCCAATTGCTTAGTACTGTATCTCTTGGAGCCTGGTTGGGTACTGGTCTAGTATGAACTAATAAATCACAAATGTTTTTGGTTCTTTTATTAGCAAATCTGGGTTTGGGCCATTTCAGGGTGCCGGAGGTCAGGATACGCCACTACTTGTTGATTGTTTTCTTTACTATATTGGTGGCTGTACTAAGTTGTTACACTGGTCAGGATGTCTGTGTCTGGCTCTCTTATATTAGTTTCCAAGAGGCTATCACGGTTTTGGTTCCTTGCTCTTTTTGGTTTTTCGAATTATTTTGTTCGGATAGTCTCTTTCTTTCAGTTTATTGCTCAAATCTTTGGCTTGTTTTTTGTAGTCATATATGTCACTGCAATTCCGTCTTAAGCATAAGAATTGACTATATGGGAGGTTTTCTCTCCTGGGACGGGTGTGGAAACTGTTGAATGACAGAAGACTGTTTTTGGCGGTTGGTTTGTAAAAAGTTCTCGTATGTATGGTGTCATTCTCTACATAAATGGTGATATCGAGAAAGTCCAGTTTCTTCTCATCTGCTGTATGACTACATTTTAGAAATTCATCTTGTGAATTTATCCATTCGTGGAATTTGGGAAATGTGGTAGGTGTCCCTTTCCAAATCCCCAGCACATCGTCTATATATCGTCTCCAGAATAAGATGTTTGTTCTGAATGGGTTGGTGTCACTTAGGATGTGCTTCTCCTCGAAAGTGCTGACATAGAGACCTGCCAGACTTGGGGCGAATGTGCTTACCATTGATGTTCCATGTGTTTGGAGATACATTGTTCCTTCATATTCGAAGAAGTTCTCTGTTAGCGCTAAGCGGCAACATTCCAGGATGAAGTGTCTTCGGGTGTTGTATGTCCATTGTTGTTTTAAAAGGATATCTACGAACTGGGATAATGGTTCCAGTATAGATCCTATTCCAGAAACGATTGGGCGTCCAGTTCATAGATCATTACCTCAGACCTCTAGTCCAAAGCACACCAACATACCTTAAAGATACTCTGGATCTACTTATTCAGCAAAAAGATCTAACATACCAAGGAGGAACTACATGCCTGGTAGGACTTGATATAGAGAGTCTCTACACGAGCCTACCCCAAGAAGCTACCTTGCAAACCATTGAAGATATCCTTTTTAAACAACAATGGACATACAACATCCCGAGGCACTTCATCCTGGAATGTGGCCGTTTAGCGCTAACAGAGAACTTTGCCGAATATGAAGGAACAATGTATCTCCAAAGACATGGAACATCAATGGGAAGCACATTCGCCCCAAGTCTGGCAAGTCTCTATGTCAGCACTTTCGAGGAAAAGCACATCCTAAGTGACACTACCCATTCAGAACAAACATCTTATTCTGGAGATGATATATAGACGATGTGTTGGTGATTTGGAAAGGGACACTTAACACATAACCTAAATTCCACGAATGGATAAATTCACAAGATTAATTTCTAAAATGTACTTATACAGCAGAGGAGAAGACACTGGACTTTCTCGATATCACCATTTACGTAGAGAATGACACCATACATATGAGAACTTTTTACAAACCATCCGCCAAAAAGTCTTCTGTCATTTAACATTTTCCACCTGTGTCCCCTGAGAGAAAATCTCCCATATAGTCAATTCTTATGCTTAAGATGGAATTGCAGTGACATATATGACTGCAAAAAACAAGCCAAAGATTTGAACAATAAACTGAAAGAAAGAGACTATCCAAACAAAATCATTCGAAAATGCCAAAAAAGAGCAAGGAACCAAAACCGGGATAGCCTCTTGGAAACTAACATAATAGAGCTAGACACAGACATACTGACTTGCGTAACAACTTATAGCAGAGCCACCAATATAGTAAAAAAAACAATCAACAAGCAGTGGCGTATTCTGACCTCCGGCACCCTGGATTGGCCCAAACCCAGATTTGCTAATAAAAGAACCAAAAACATTTGTGAATTATAAGTTCATACTAGATCAGTACCCAACCAGGCTCCGAGAGATACAGTACTAAGCAATTGGAGCATGACACCAATCACCGGACATTATCCCTGTGGGTCCTGCTCTGTATGTAAACTCACAAAAGTCACCAAGACCCTAAGACTGACTGAATATTTCGAGAGGACTCTGAGATGACATACCAATTGTGACACGACTCATGTGATTTATCTGATCACTTGCCCGTGCAATCTGAAATACATCGGAATGACCTGTTGTACGGCCAAACAAAGAATTTGAAACAACGCAGTAACATTACATGCGGAAAATCTACCACTCTAATGAGCAACCACTTCTTGAACTTGAAACACACTATAGATGACATCAGCTGGGTCATGTTAGGAACTCTAGATGCGAAGGGCAACAATGCAGAACACATTCTTTTAAAAAAGGAACAGCAGTGGGAGTTCCGCCTTAAGACATATGACCAAGGACTGAATGACAACATACCTTGGCTTTCCATCATACATTAAAACCTCTGGGAATGAGAACCAACACATGCACAACATGTAGCTGTATCCTGTGCAATACAAGGGGTTACTGCCTACCTCGAAGTCTTAAAATTAAGAACAAGCTAAATCAAATTTATTCTCATGAATCCAGAACTCCTGAACACGTATGACTAAATCCAACACAACAGAGGACTCACATTGAAACAAACATAGGGTTTATGCTGAACTTCTAGGCCACACGAGATGTCTAAGGTCTCTTTTTCAAAATTACCAATATAATTCCATAATAAGACCAAGTTAACGATAATCATAGAATAACATACATAACAAAAATCTCCTTACAAACCACCCAAGAATTAAGGATACAAAAAAAATACACCTATATTTCATATGGTATACGTAATTTATCGAAAACCTTTTTGAAAATAAAAGATGATTCACCTCATTTTTTTAATATCCAATTTTTTAGACACCTCTCTTTATGACCCCTGCACTTTTAAAAGATAGACTATCTCAATAGCAGTATATTTTCCATGTTGCCCACACTGAGAAGGTCAGCGAGCTCTCAAAAAAGTAGAAAAGCCATTCCATCCTGCCCCCGTTTGATTTCTGGGGCACGGAGGGCAGCGGCAGCAGAAGCTCGTAAGAAGCACAACAAAGGTGAGAAACTCTGCACCAAGACGAGCGGCTTAACCAGGTAACCTAACATTTGTAACAACTTACCCCTTACGAATTGTATCTGCAGGGTTGTGCCTCCCCTACCATCCCGAAGGAGTAACTAACATCTCCTTCATAATGTAAACATGCGTACAAGTTGCGAAAAGGTATTGCATGAAGCGGAAACTAATAATAATTATGAATGCCAGTAAAGCAAGCACCCCATTACATACAAATGCTATTAGCTGATCTACTAATATGTGTGTGACAAACAGTTGGCAGCCTGTTAATACCCTTGACAAAGATGGTTTCTCGAGCCAAACGCGTAATATTCATCGAGTTAGAGTTGCCGTTACAAGATTTAAATCTAAGGTTAGGCATATTTCCCGATATCTTGCAAGACGTATGACTGTACACATTTCGGTTAGGAGATATAGACATACGAACTAATCTATCTGCTGCCTAATTAGGCGAACTGGACCCATGCATTCTGTCTTTAACCACTCGAAGACACCTGTGACTATTACTTACACTGTCTGTGAAGGGGAGATATTAAATGTAGCACTGAGACAATATGGGCGATTATCTCCAGTTGAACATGTAACTTCCCCAAAGGAACCCCACATACCCCACGAATGTTTGTTGTCTAAAGAAAGTATCCAGATACCATAACAAGTCATAAGGAGCATGCCTACACCTCCTTAACCATACATATAAGTGAATGATTTACAAAGTATCCTTTCTCCATCGGGTGAATGTAACCTCAATATATAACCATAAGAACCCATATACACACAATAGGGACAGCTTTGCCTCAACCCATACCCACACAAAAACACTAGCAATGTAATGATCATTTTCTCTTCATGAATGACAAGTACCTAAAGCAACCAGTAGAATCATAACAATTGATAACTCTATTAAATATTAGTAGAACAGCATCACATTGAGTGTGAAACAAACGCATAAATACATGTAATAAACTGTAATATTTGTGTTGTTTGTCTATCTTGTTTTTCTTTCTTTCCCCGTTATAGGCAAAGTATGTATCTATAACACACTTCAGATCTTGAGCAACTGAGCTCACTGATGAAGAGGGGTAAGTGAATCCACTTACTCAACTAGAGCGACTTGAAAGGCAGTCGCCCTCACTTTGATCATGGAGAAGGCCCACTGACCCGTTTGGGCAAACAAGGGCTGAAACAGGTCGACCTATCACAACCTAACAGCAGGTGCGGTGGATCATTAATACATCCACTTGAGCACCACCTACAAACTTTGTTTAACATTGCCCCTTCCCTGTCAAATGAAAAACCAAACAAGGGAACAAAGGTCATTTTAAACTCACCCATTTTGACACTACTCACCTTTCTATCACAACTGTCTTGAAACCAGACGGTCTCCCTCAATCAATCAATCAATCAATCAGGGAATTGTATGCGCGCTACTCACCCGTGAGGGTCTCAAGGCGCTGAGGGGGGGGGGGAGTCCGCAGATCTGTTTAGCCGAAGAGCCAGATTTTGAGGATCTTCCTGAAGGTGTTCAGGGAGGGGGCGCGTCTGATGTCTGCCGGTAGCTCGTTCCAGGTCTTGGCTGCAATGTGAGAGAAGGATCTTCCGCCTGCTCTGGCTCTGTGGATGCATGGGGTTTCGGCCAGTGCGAGGTTGGAAGATCAGAGGTTTCTTTTGGGTACGTGGAAGTTGATTCTGTCGTTGAGGTATTTGGGTCCATTGTTGTGTAGGCATTTGTAGGCGTGAGTGAGTATTTTGAAAGTGACTCTTTTCTCCACGGGGAGCCAGTGGAGACTTCGTAGGTGTTGGCTGATGTGTTCGTGTCGGGGTTGCCGAGGACGAGTCTGGCGGCGGTGTTCTGTATTGTCTGGATTTTGCAGAGTAGGGACTTGTTGATGCCGGCATAGAGTGCGTTTCCATAGTCCAGTCTGCTGGTGATGAGTGCGTGGGTGACTGTCTTCCTTGACTCAGGGGGGATCCACTTGAAGGTCTTGCGGAGGATGCAGAGGGCGTTGAAGCAGCTGGAGGTGACGGCGTTGACCTGTCGGTTCATAGTGAGTGATGAGTCGAGTACGATGCCGAGGTTCTTGGCGTGGTCTGAGGGGGTAGGTGGGCTTCCGAGGGCAGTCGGCCACCAGGTGCTGTCCCATGCAGAAGGGGTGGTACAGAGGACGAGGACTTCTGTCTTCTTGGCGTTGAGCTGCAGGCAGCTGTTGGTCATCCAGACCGCAACGTCTTGCATTCCTTTCTGGAAGTTGAGTTTGGCAGTGGTGGGGTCTTTGGTGAGGGAGAGGATGAGCTGGGTGTCGTCGGCGTAGGATACGATGTTGAGGCCATGTTGTCAGACGATGGCTGCGAGGGGGGCCATGTAGATGTTTAAGAGGGTGGGGCTCAGTGATGAACCCTGTGGGACGCCGCAGGTGATTTTCGTGGGGTCGGAGAGGAAGGGTGGGAATCTGATCCTTTGGCTTCTTCCGGTGAGGAATGATCGGATCCAGTCCAGGGCTGTTCCTTGTATGCCTGCGTCGTGTAGTCTGGTGACTAGTGTGCGGTGGGAGACGGTGTCGAAGGCCGCTGATAGGTCGAGTAGGATGAGGGCTGCGGATTGGCCTTGGTCCAGGAGGGTGCGGATGTCGTCTGTGGCGGCGAGTAGGGTGGTCTCTGTGCTGTGGTTGCTTCGGAATCCAGATTGGGACGGGTCGAGGACGGCGTTCTCTTCAATGAATCGTGTCAGTTTCCTGTTGACTGTTTTCTCTGCAACTTTGGCTGCGAAGGGGAGGAGCGAGATGGGCCGATAGTTTTTGAGGTCGGTGGAGTCAGCTGTGGGCTTTTTGAGCAGGGGTCTGACTTCTGCGTGCTTCCAGTCGTCTGGGAAGGTGCCTGTTTCCAGATGGAGGAACGTAGATCACTTGGAGAACTGAAGTGATAAAGACCCAATGATTATGCTATTCAACTAACAGACAGTGCGGAAAATCAACATATACCGCACCCTGAGTTAGTGTGAATTAGGGTCTCCAGAACAAAGATCGTAAGACCCTGGAAAAGTAAGACATGTGATTCATTCTCCTCTGATTATGATCATAACCCTATGGAAGCCGAATGAATCTCTGCTTCTCTTTCACTCTTTTGATTATACGGAGGACAAAAGTAGCAGCAGCAGTGGTCTGTGGGACTTTTTAATTGGTGTTTTTAACTGGTGTTTTTAACACATATTCCCTAAATCCAAGTCCAGCCTTCTACTAGAAACCTTTGCAGCTACAGGCATGACACACACATCTCCACTCCCATGAATATGGCAGGTCATACTCTGGATTTACTCTTTGTTCATGCCAATGCAAGCATGTCATACGATGTCCTCCTTCTTATCTGGTCAAATCATAAGGTCATCACTTTCACATGGAATCAACTCCTTCATTGGTCCTTAAGCCAGATTTAAGAGTTCCTAAACATCCTTGGCACAAAGTGTCCTGCAGTCTCACATTCGCTGCTTCCTCTTTGGTGGGAGCATCTCTTGATGACAGTACTGTTAACTACAATACTTAGAGTCACTTTGCTGATGATCAGTTAGCTTCACAAAATGTCTGTTGCAGTCATCGCTCTAGAACCTCAGCCCCCCTGGTTTTCAGAATCCCTCAGAACAGCTAAGTTCATGTGAATAAAAGATTAGCGGGATTGGTGTGTCAACTATTCTTCAAACAAGTGGCTACTTTGCTTCCCAGAATGACCATGAACAACACTCCTGTAAGACTGTCTTTAAAGTGGTTACTAAACATTTCGGCCTTGACTGTTGTACCACATCCATCCTTCACTCTCAAGCAATATGTGATATTCTATTGATATATTTCTACAGTAAAATTAGCATTATTTCAGAGAGCTTGTCTAAATTTGCTCTACCACCAGACACCAACAGTTTAACTGGACCAGTTAACAGTCTTCAAGCTGTTTTTCCAGAATGTACACTTCTGACAATGGAACAGTTTAAAAAAACTTGCTCTTTCAATTAAACCCATGTCCAGACCATATTCTTAATTGTGTGCCTGATGCTCCCTCTCTCATTTATCTCTACATTCAATTTCTCAAGGAAGGCAAGGTTGCAACATCTTGGAAGAAGGCAATGGTAGTATCTATTATTAAAAACCCTTCTGCTGGCATTTTAATCCAATTATTGGCTTGGTTCCTGATTCCCCCTCCCAATTAACATTCTCAAAAAGAAAGTCAAAATGCAAGTCTCATCTTTCCTTGAACGTAATGGCATCCTGGAGCCCACACTATCTAGTTTTCACTCTTACCATAGTATTGAGACCTCTTTGGTTCCCGTCTTTAATGATATATGCTTTCAAGCAGATATTGCTGTTAATCAACCTCTCAGAGTCCTCTGACACAGTCACTCATAAAATTGTTTTAGTCAACCTCTCTTAAGTAGGAATAAAAGGTAAAGCTCTGACCTAGATCTCCTCCCATCTCAAAGACTGACCCCAAGTGATTTATCTTCCTTGTTTTCATTTAGAGTTATCGAAATGATATCAGGGAGTAGCCCTCAGCCACACACTCTTCAGTGTTTACGTCCATCCTCTGGAACAGCTCATCTGCTCCTTTGGTCTCTCTTTATGACCAATGTAAATGTTGTTCAGTCTTAGTGATTTTTCACACAAAGCATACCTTATTTTTTTTAAATGCCTGATAGCCTTTGTTGCTCAAATGAATAATACATTTCTAAAAATGAACATGAACTAGACAGAAATTATCCTGCTAGGATAACAGACATCTTCCTGGTCATTAAAGTGGTGGTTGGTGAAACTAGACTTGCCTACTTCTCCAGTAATCGAAGTCTGACATTTGGATTTTGGAAAGATCAGAATGTTTCATTGACTACCCAAGTCAGCAAGCTTTCTTTCACTTGCTTCTATCAACTTTGACTCCTCAATAAATTTGTTTTTTCTTACCTTGTGAATATAGTTAAGTCATAGTTCTAGCGCTTATTCTGTCAAGATTGAACTACTGCAATTCTCACTATCTGGCTTGTACAGCATCAGTTTGACATGAGTATAAGATGGCCCAGTTCTCTGAGTAGTACCATGCGCCAGACAAAGACTTTTTTTTTAAACATAATGCGTTTAGGAAGTGGCAACTAATGGCAGAAACATTTAAATGCAGAAGTATGGGCATTTCTGGGGAGGTAAAAAAAATTATGACAAATTGTAGCACTTTGAATCCATTAGAGAAGAGACAGAGATTTTGGAGGAAGCCCAAGGCAGAGAGCATTACAATTGTCGAGCTTGGATAATATTGTGACCTGTACCACTAGGCGTCTGACTTATGGAGGAAGAAAGCGAAACATTTTATGAAGCAGTCATAACTGATAGAAGCATCAGATCAAAAGCTTTTTAATTTGTGTAGAGAGGGGAAAGTTCTTATCAAATCAAAAAGCCATGGTTTTCTCTTCTGCGATTGAAGTGGTTGAGAGGCCTAATTCAGCTGGACACCAGTCACTGGATTAGAGTGCTCCCTGTTTTCCCAGAAGAGGAAATTTTGATTTTATCAACGTTGATCTTAAGATGGTTATTGTTCATACATTAGACAACTGTTAAGAGGCAGTTTTGGTAGTTCCTGTAGGTGCTGCCAATAGAATAAGATGATTTGAGTAGCATTACAGCCAATCAATCAAAATGTATAAAGTGCGGCTAATCACCTGATAGGGTATCCAAGCGCTTGCAGGTCCCAGAGGCTTATACAAAAACCAGGTCTTGAGGGCCATTCGAAATTCCGGGAGTGAGGTGATGGTCCGGAGTTGGATGGGGAGACTGTTCCAGGTCTTTGCTATGATGTGGGAGAAGGAGAGTCCTGGACTTCTGCTTCGATAGATGCAAGGAGTATGGACAAGTGAAAGGGTGGTGGAGCGTAGTCTTCTCGACGGTTAGTGGAAGTTCAGGAGGTCGTTAATGTATACGAGTCCTTGGTTGTGTGTATGGGTCAGCAGCTCGAATTAGCATCTCTTCTGTATGGGGAGCCAGTGGAGTTGCCTGAAGTGGGGTGTGATGTGGGGTCGTTGGGCAGGGCCGGCTTTAGTGCTGGTGACGCCCAGTGTGCCAGTCTTTTTTAGCACCCCCCATGTCCTCTTCCTCAGATTCCCTCACTACCACAGGCCTAAATAGCCCCTTATCTCTCCATAGCCCCTCTCTTGCATACATTTCATTTGTTTCAAAGCACTGACAAAGGCTGGCTTTACTAATCCACTCAGCTATCCACTTTAGAAACAGATCTGTTCTTTGCAGCAAGGCATATTAATCCCCTGCGCTACTTCATGGAGAGTCAAAACTGCTACTAGATAAAACTCTGATCTCTATCTCTAGCAGGAACATTAATCACAAGAGTTATTGTGCCATTTTTATTGCTGCCTGTAATATGGCCTCACAAGGAACTCTGCATCAGCTGCTTTAAAATCGTAAGCTATTACTAAACATAGTGCCCTCACATGAGGTCAGCGCCAAGTGTGGCCACACCAGTCGCACTGCCCTAAAACTGGCCCTGTCATCGGGCAAGGCCCAGGATGAGTCTGGCTGCAGCGTTCAGTGCTGTCAGGAGTCTCGAAATGAGGTGTGCAGCGATTCCTACGTAAGGAAGTTACCATAGTCCAGTCGACTGGTAATGAGGGCCTGTGTCACAGTGTGTCTCATGTGTGTTGGTAGCCACTTGAAGATCTTACGTAGAATGCGTAGAGTGAGGAAGCAGGCGGATGAGATGGTGTTAATCGGTGATTTCATTGTGAGCTTGTTGTCAGTGATGGTTCTAAGGTTTCTAACATGGTCGGAAAGAATGGGTGCTGGCCCTAGGTCTGATGGCCACCAGGAGTCTTTCCATGTGCTGCTACTGTTGCCGAAGAGCAGTTCTTCCATCTTGTCTGTGTTCAGCTGCAGGTAATTGTTCTTTATCGCATCACCGATGCTTGTCATGCATCTGTGGAAGTTGGTTCTGGTGGTGGCAGTGTCGTCGGTGAGTGAGAGGATGAGTTGGGTGTCATCTGCGTAGGAAATTATCTTGAGACCATGGGATCTGACAATGTTGGCCATTGGGGTCATATATGCATTGAAGAGCATGGGGCTGAGGGGTGAGCTCTATTTTGCTTGTGGATTTTGGTTATATAGGCGTAAAGTTTGGCTAGTATATTAATTTTTATCTGTTTTAATGTTTTTTTTAATTAATAATATTTGTTTAATTGATAAATAATTGTGTTGATTATGGAGCTACACTATTTTTTTAAATTTAGATGTGTGTTGTAAATTGTGTGGTGTTATAGGGTAGGTAAACAAATATTATATTTATGTAATAAATAATGTTTTTGATTATAAATAATTTTTATTACAAAATATTTATTTGTTTGTAAATTATTTTTAAATTTTTAGAAAACAATCTTTGTATGTCATTTTTTGATTTTTTTAACATTATATTATGTTTCTATGTTTTGTAATTATTTATATATGTTTTGTTTTTGGAATTGTTATTATCTTTTATATTGTAGTTGATATTTTGTTTGTTTTTAAATTTAAATGTTTTCAGTGGAAATAGTAATTTTTACCCCTCTACTATCCAACACTTTCCCTACTGCTGTATTTCGCAGGAGTGGGAATAGTAATTTATATCCCACCGCTACCCAACACTTTCCCTACTGTTGCAGTCACTGGAGTGGGAATAGTAAATTTTTCCCCTCCGCTATCCAAAACGTTCCCTACTGTTGCACTCGCTGGAGTGGGAATAGCAATTTTATCCCCTCCGCTATCCAACACTTTCCCTACTGTTGCACTAGCTGGAGTGGGAATAGTAAGTTTTCCCCTCCACTATCCAACACTTTCTCTACTGTTGCTCTTGCAGGAGTGGGAATAGTAATTTTTTCCCCTCCATTATCCAACACTTTCCCTACTGTTGTACTCGCTGGAGTGGGAATAGTAATTTTATCCCCTACGCTATCCAACACTTTCCCTACTGTTGCACTCACTGGAGTGGGAATAGTAATTGTATCCCCTCCGCTAAACAAAACTTTCCCTACTGTTGCACTAGCTGGAGTGGGAATAGTAATTTTTACTCCTTCGCTATCCAACACATTCCCTACTGTTGCACTCGTTGGAGTGGGAATAGTAATTTTTACCCCTCCGCTATCCAACACTTTCCCTATGTTGCACTCGCTGGAGTGGGAATAGTAATTTTTACCCTTCGCTATCCAACACTTTCCCTACTGTTGCACTTGCTGGAGTTGGAATAGTAAATTTTTATCCTTCGCTATCCAACACTTTCCCTACTGTTGCACTTGCTGGAGTGGGAATAGTAATTTTTACCTATCCGCTATCCAACACTTTCCCTACTGTTGCATTTCCTGGAGTGGGAATAGTGTTTTTTACCTATTCACTATCCAACACTTTCCCTACTGTTGCATTCGCTGGAGTGGGAATAGTAATTTTTACCTCTCCGCTATCCAACACTTTCCCTACTGTTGCACTTGCTGGAGTGGGAATAGTAATTTTTACCCCTTCACTCTCCAACACTTTCTCTACTGTTGCCCTCAATGTAGTGCAAAATGTAGGTTTAAAAAATATTAAATATTTTAATATTTTAATTTATAATATATATTTTTTTTAATTAACTTTTATGTTACTGATGTATGTATATATATTTATTTATAATTTTTAATATATGTATAACATTTTAAAATTAATTAAAATTATTATTTATTAATTGTTTTTAAGTAAATATATATATATTACATTTTATATATGTATGTTTAATTTTTTTTTACATTAAATGTATTACTTATAATTGTTAACATTTACAAATAAATGTAAATAATTTTTTGAAAGTTTAATTTATTATTTAATTTGTTTTAAATTATTTTTTATACATATACAAAACCGATATTTTATACATCGATATTTTTTACAACGATATTTTTACAACGATTTTTTTGTACTTACCATTATGAAGATAGGAGGTCGATATTTTTGACAATTATATTTTCGTCACGATATTTATGTAGGTCGATATTGTTGTTGTCGATATTCTGTCAGTGATCCGGGAAGTGGATCCTCTGGGTTCTTCGGGTAAGGAAGGAAGGAGGTGATCCATCTGAACGCATCCCCTTGGATGCCGATGTGGTGGAGTCTTTCGATCAGCATGCGGAGGGATACGGTGTCGAAGGCTGCCGAGGAGTTCAAGGAGAATCTGAGCTGCTGTTCTCCTCAGTCGAGGAAGGTTCAGATGTCATTGGTGGCTGCGAACAGGGCAGTTTTAGTGCTGTGATTGCTGCAGAACCTGGATTGGGAGGAGGCAAATAGCTGGTTCTGCGCCAGGAGTGTCAAGAGTTGCTTGCTGATGATCTTTTCCAGTATCTTCACTGGGATTGGGAGCAGGGAGATTGGCCAGTAGTTTTTGAGTTAATTGGGGTTGGCGGAGGGTTTTTGGAGAAGTGGTCTGACTTTGGCGTGTTTCCAGGCATTGGGAAATGTTGTGGTGGTGATAGAGGTGTTGAGCAGGGTGATGAGTTCCTGGACAATCCTTTGGTCTCCGAGGTTGAAGATGTGGTACGGGCATGGGTCTGTGGGAGCTCCAGAGTGATTGGATTTCATGGTGGAGGTGGTGTCCTGGGTGGAGAGGAGGTTCCAGGTGGTCAGTCTGTGATTTTTGTCTATTGCCATGGTGGGATATCTGTCAAGGACGTCTGTAGATGTGGGTTGGGGTTTGAGGTTCTGTATATGGTTGCGATCTTCTCATGGAGGAAGTCAAAGAGGTTGCTGCACAGCTCTTGTGAGGACATGTTGTTTTGCTGTCAGCCGGGTTGGAGAATTCTTTAATGATGTTAAAAAGTTCCTTGACGTTGTTGCTACTGGTTTCGATGCATACACCTAGGACTGTCTTCTATGTTGCCCTCAGCAGGAGGTGTTGGAGGTTTAGGGAGATCTTGAAGGCTGCCCTATCGGAGGTGTCCTTGCTGGGTCGCCATATCCTCTCCAGCTGTTTGCTGTCTCGTTTCACTGTTTTGAGTTCTTAGGTGTACCAGCCGTCCTTTTTGGATGATTTTCTCTGGATGTTACTCTTAATGGGGATGTTGCTGTTGGTGCAATTGGTGATCCAGGCATTGAAGTTCTTCACTCCTTGTTCAAGGTTGGTGGTAGTAGCAGGGTTAAAGGTGTTGAGGGCATCCATCCAGTTGGTCTCTGAGATTTTGTTCCACCTTCAGTGGGGGGCACTGGTCGTCTTTGGGGTGGCAGTTTGGGGGCTGGAAATGCTGAAGTGGACGATGGAGTGATCGGTCCATGTGAGTTCTGTGACGTGGCTGTATTTGACGTGGTTGCTGGAGGTGAAAATGGAGTCCAGCATGTGTCTTGCGGTGTGTGTAGGGCCATGACTGCTCATATTGTTGAGGTGGTATGCTATGTTTTTCTCATTGGGGCTATCAATGTGGAGGTTTAGCTCACAGAGGAAGATGTAGTCCTTGGAATCTAAGGGTAGGGGTGCAATGAGGTCTGCAATGGCGTTGCTGCTTGGCAGTGTCACTGGATCGGTATGGAATCCGCAGGAACTGGAGGCCACAGGCAAGGGGCAGGAAAGGTGTCCGGGTGCCTACTATGGGGCTGATTACGATGGCGGGCGGAAAAGCATTCCGACCGCCATGCTAGCGGGAAACTTCTGCCCGCAGGTACTGCGGCAAAACCGCCGGCCAGATTAGGATGCACCGACAGAAACTCCGTACCGCGGCGGTCGGATTCCAGGATTCAGCGCTGGAAAAGCTGAAAATCCGTCCGCGGTGGTCGGATTTGCTGCGGAAAGGCCAAAGACCGCCGTTTCCCCAGCGGTCTGGAACACATGGAGCTATCCGCAATATTGCCACCGCCATCCTCGAATGGCCGGATTCTCCGCAGCGGTGTGGTGGGCTGTATGAGGCATCGTGATTTGACCGGCGGTCCTGACCGCATTCCGCACAGCAGTACTTCTCATGTGTCTCCGTCCGCTACCGGTGCGTACGGAGATTTTCGGCGGAACCCGGAACACCGCAGCGGACGGGAAATGGGCTATCTATGCCCATCATAATACGGCGGATGCAAAGACTGCCGATGGAGTGCAGAAAAGGGCATTTTCCCCCACCGCCAGAACGGCGGATGTGCCTCCGCCCACCATCGTAATCAGCCCCTATGTGTAGAAAATGCAGAAAAGGACAGTCCAAGGGAGGGAATGAGTTTAGCCAATGGATGGCTGTACCCATTAAAAAGAGTTGAGCTGAGGGAGGACCCTTGAGAGAATCCCTATTAAATCTTGTGGAAACCAGTGGGAGACCCCCTGTTAAATCTTGTGGAAACCTGATCTAAAAGGAGGAAAGTGAATTGCTTACAAGTGTTCTAGTAGGAAAGATGAAATACAGTTGTACGCCTTACCTCTCAAATTACTTTGAAGAGAGGATGAAGCAAGATTGTATGAGACACTATGTTAAAGGCTGTCAAGAGATCAAGTAAGACCAAGGACACAGCATGGCACTGATCTTCTTAATTAAGGATGTCTTACAGTACCGAGACAAGCATTGTCTTGGTGTAGGGAAGAGCTTGGAAAACCTGATTGAGCAGGACTGAATATTTCATTACTTTCCCAGAAAGCAGATAGTTGTTTATTGATTTCCTTTTCCAGGATCTTTCTTGGGAAAGGCAGTAATGAAATAGATCTGTAATTAGTGAAAGAGGAGGCACCGGCTGAAGTTTTCTTTTCCAATAAAGGTAGAACTGGAGCCTCCTTTGTCCTCCTGGTCATAGTCCATACGCATGAGGTTGTACCCAAGCACAAAAACCAAAATGGCACAATTATATGCATCTGAATCATGTACAAATTTATTGACAACAATTAACTCATTGTTGTTTGTAAAACCATCTTACCAAAATTGTCCGAAGAACATGAAAACAAATCCAACTTGTAATGGGACAAAAAGGTATTATGAGTGGCCTAAGTAGCTGCCCTACATATCTCCTGGAGTGAAATCCCACCTGCCTAAGCCCAGAAAGCAGCCATTGCCCTGGTTGACCTTGCCACAACACCTTCTGGCAGCACCATATCCATGGAAGAATAGGCATGAGTAATCGCCTGCCGGACCCACCTACTGATGGTCGTACCTGATGCTTTCTTCCCTTTATACATAGAACCGTGGGACACAAAAAATGCCTGAGAAGACCGAAAAGATTTAGTGCAGTCCAAATACACTAACAGAGCCCTGCGCACATCCAATGTAGATGGAATTTTGTCTGTAGACTGAAACACTGGTAAGATGATCTCCTGCTAACAATGAAAAGCAGATTGAACCTTGTGACGAAAACCAGGATCAGGTCTCAAAACCACCTTGTCAGGGAAAAACTTCAGGTAAGGATAGGTGGTAATAAAGGACAAGAATTCACCCAGCCTCCTAGCAGAGGTGATAGCCACCAGGAATGCCAATTTAGCTGAGAGCCAGGCCAAGGAGTCCTGCTCTAATGGCTCAAAAGGGGCTTCCTGAAGACCTTTCAAGACCACCAATAAGTCCTAGGAGGGAACCTGACAAGAAGCCACCAGCTTTCTCAACCTAAAACTTTTCAGTAGTATCATGGCCAAAGGAACAACCACTGCTAAGTCACCCCCACAACTTCTACAGGATCTTATAGATGCCCACTGGGACGCTAAGGTAGAAGGTGCCAAACTTTGGAGAACCCATCCCGCAGAAATTCTAAAACATGAAATGGATCCCCAGAAGTGGGTCACAAGATTTAGTGGCGCACCAGGCAATAATATTCTGCCAGTGCTTAGCATATGCAGTGAGTGTGGATTTTTCCTTTACTGCCTGTATATCATAGGCCACTTCCCCTAAACAACCTAACTGCTGCAACCCAAGCCTCTCAACTTTCACGTCGTCAACTTCAACTTGGTGAGCTTCTGGGGACTGAGATCTAGGACCTGATGAGGACTGGGCGAGAGAGGAAAGCACAGAAGAGGTTCCACCCCAAGTAGATTCAACAAGGGGAACCATGGTTTCCTGGGCCAGAATGGATCTACCAGAATCACTGCAACCCCCCCCTCTCTGAATCCTCTGAAGTACCTTCGGGAGGAGGGGAACCAGAGGCAAAGCATACAGAAGTTCTCGTGGTCATGGGACCTCCAGGGCATATATCCACCATGTACCTGAACCTCTCCGATCAAAATCAAAGCACCAGAGCGTTCTCCGGAGATGCAAACAGATCTAGAAAAGAAACCCCTAGGAGAGATGTCACCATTTTGAAAGCCTGAATACTGAGATGGAAATCAACTGACGAAGGCAAGTTCCTGCTGAGGCTGTCCGCCTGCAGGTTGACCACCCCCGGTAGATTCATCCCTCTAATGGAGAACAAGTAAACTGTTGTGTAGTTCCTATACAACCTATACAGGATCTGCGCATTTGGACAACATACACTGCGGGCTTGGTGTCAGACTGATTCGCGACACCCCCACCGAGTATGTTGACCTGTATACCAGCTAGCTCACAGTGCCACTAGAAACTCCTCTTACCAAGGAGAGAATAGTTCTTGGCAACTATCGAACACGACAACCCTGATCCTTCAGGACGTGGAATCAGTGTACTACTTTTCGCTCAGTCACTCGTGCTTACTTGGTCTCAGAGAGATACACAGAATAAACAGTAGGGATGTTTTCAATAAGTATTTATTAAACAGTTGTTATTCTAGTGTAAAATAGGTGTGCTGAAACAATCATTAGACAGTAACAGATATAGATGATTAGAAGCACTAGGAAAGTAAAAGGATGGTATAGTTCTACCATTTTGCTATAACCATGAATACAGGTGAGTATATAAAATACATGATAATAAAATGCGTACTCCTACGATGCTACCCTAACTAGATGTACCTAAGTGTACCTAGCATGTATGTAGGTGTTAAGGCAAGAATCCCTCTAGGACGAAGTCAACCCACAGTACCTGAAGTGAGAAACTGTGGGACCCCGTCCTGGTTTCGGGTTGGACACCCCGCAAGGGATGTCAGACCACTGCGAGCTGGAGTATCTGTATGCAGGGGCTTCAGAGTCTCACGTCAGTGTGTTGGCATGGAAGTCCTGATCTCCTCTCACTATCTCAGCAAGATGTGATGTTTATATACCCGAAGGTATCCCCAGGAGTTCTACCTTGCTGTGCCACTGTTGGACTTAGGATGACGTTGGGAATGAACCTTGTACATAGTAATTATGCAGGAGATGGTAGTCCTGCTGAGCTTCCAAGAATCCAAGGATCCTCATGCATAATGTATGAGGCTATTGTTCAGGGAAAACCCCACGTTCTGTAAGCAGTACTGTAACTAGGTAAAGGGTCAGTCCTAACAGCCCGTTATGTATGTAGTGTAGGGATGAATATAGGTGAAAGGTTGGGATGTTACCCGAGCCTATATTGGGGTACCTCTATGGAATATAACACCCACTCCTCATCCGACTGGATGACATAATCTAATTCTAACGTACTACCTGTATAGGTACTGTTACGCAAACATATTTAGTAAAAACCATAGTTTTGCTAAAGAATAAAAAATATGTTAAAAATGTTTTAAAAACCTCTAAAAAGTGCTAAACAGAAAAATTGTCACTTAAGCCATAGCTCTAATATGTCCGTATATATAGTTCGAACAACTACAAGCATCCGAAAGCCAAGCCGGTCATAAAAGTGTCAATTTGTTATGGAGTTCCAAATTTAGTTCTTGTTTTCTTAAAAGCCAAATTGTTTCCCAGCACACGACGAGCCAAATGTTTATGTGTCCTGGCTGGTAGAGGCAACATCGCTGTTGCCTGCCTTCGCAGACGACGATCCCCGTAATACCTCGCAGAGTACGTCAATCGAGCACAGATGATCTTCCGTACTGCCTGCAGCCGATGCTGGGGCAGCCTGTGCTCCATCCAAGGCCTTGTTGTCAGTGGAGGAGCCGGTATCCATTCCTACAGGAGCAGAAACTTCCTGTGGAGGCTCTAAGAATGCCGCCATCAACATAGGAATACGCTGGGGACACGGCAGAACATGGGCCGTTATCGGGTCCAGTAGTGCATCAACGTCCGGTTGCGCAATCGATGGAAGTGTCAGACAGAGATCCAACAGGCATTCTTCTCTGCAGAACAGGCATCGAAGAACAGGTAAGATGCAGTCCATCCAGGCTGGTCTAAATGACAGAATCCAAGATGCACTCAGTTCCCATAGGTGAGATGTGCCCAGATGTTGTACCATGCGATCACGGTATCTACGCTCCAGGAGCACTGTTTCCATCTCCTTGGTGACTGGGACGTCCATTGCAGAGCAGAAAAATTACAATCAGGATACCTGCTATCAGAAACAGGATCAGCGGAAGTCCTCCAAAAATGCTTCCGAATACGGACTGTATAAAGTTTGGTATAACTCCGAGGACCGTCTGAAAGGTGCTTAACAGTCCTGAACCTATTGTCTTAAATAGGTGTACTATCCCCGTCGTATCAGACATGTTAAAGATACGATTTACCATTTCTGCGAAATGGAAGGGGCAGGTCGTACGTAGAAGTGCCTGTATCTTGGCCGAGGTCCTTGCGATCTGGAGATAAAAAGTCTCCTGGGCGGAGGTTAAGGGCACGGTTTTCTGTAAAAGCATGGCTTTCATTCTGCTCAAAGTATTAAACCGTATAAGAGAAACATTTAGGGGCCGATTCCGATTCGGGCCGGAAAACGTACCGACCGACTCGGTACGGGAATTTAGTCCGACCGTCCGCGTAGTACGATGCAATGCATGTGAAATACGACCGACTCGTACGGAACACAAGCCGAACGATCGAACCGCACGGAAACCAGCTATCCGGCCGGGAAACCACGCGAATCGAACCGACCGACACGCACCAGGAAAGAACCCGACAGAAACGTACCCGCGAACTCTGACCCGCGCAGTACGATGCAATGCGTGGAAAACCAGACCGAGTCGCACGGAGCTCAAGCCGTACGACCGACACGCATATAAAACGGAGCCGAAGCAACCCAATACTCCGCGACCGACGCGTACACCGCACATGAAATCCATCAGAAACACAGCGTGAAAGACTCGGAGAAGCTCGCACGAGCCAACTGCAGCGTCCGACTCCGTCAGAAGAACGTCTCCTACATGCCCAGAAACTACAAAGGAAAAAATACAAAAAAAAGGGCCAAACAAGCGACAAAGTCAATAAATACTGGGGGGGGGAAATGGGACAAAGACACACCCACAACTCCACCCATATAAAGGCCACAAATCCCTACCATGATCCTTTGCAAATTCAACTGACCTGCCAGCACAGAACACCATCAGACAGCAACCACAGACACACCCACAACTCATCCATCACACAAGCCACACACCATTAGCATCTCCCTAATAGCATCCTCACATACACCCAGCAAAACTGACACTCACCTACCGTCACTTGCACACTCACACACACATCAATCCCCACCACCACCCATCACCATGCTCCCAAAGAAGAATCCAAAGTTCCTAGACAGTGAATTGGAAGTGCTGGTAGATGAAATCCTCAGGGTAGAGCCACACTTGTTTGGTACACTGGTCCAACAGACCCCCATGTCGCAGAAAACCAAGATGTGGGAGAGGATCATTGACAGGGTGAACGCACAATCACTATGTTTGCGCACAAAGGAAGACATCCAGAACAGGTGGTATGATGTGCGCAGGAGGGTCAAGGCCCTACTCAAGAAGGATTACACCTTGAGCCATTGCACCGGCAGTGGCCCTCCTGCCAAACCAGTATACCTCAGGCCCTGGGAGGAGAAGGTGCGGGCCATCCTACCACCAGAGAGCGTACATGGACTATCAAACATCCCAGAGCCTGGTGAGTACGCAACCAATATACCCAATATCGTGTGACAATACACACACATCACTGTCAAGGGGATAGTGAAACCATGCACCATCAGCAAAGCCACAGTAACCAAAACATAATCATCCCAAGATATGTATGTTAGTTAGACAAACAGAATACCTGCCATCCCATAGTGAAATGTAACTGTGTCATGACATGTACAAACCCAACAAAAAATAGAGCAAGGCAGCGGCACAAATCTAACCAACAAACACTGTGAGACATTTTGCCACCACTAGAACACCACCTCACAGGGAAGCTCACTGAAAGGAAGGAATTCTGGGTATGCTGGTGAAGTCGGTGTAGCCAATAGCATGATGGGAGTTGTAGTCACAGATATTGGTCACCCTCACAATTGGCCCATCAACACCACTCTGAACCATGCTCACATCACAGGGAGTGGAAAAGAACTGACAAGATGGCTGACACTGGGTACTGCTGTGGGGAGCACAAGGCCCTGCTGGGAACTGTGCAACAACCAACAGCAGGACACCACTGACTGACATCCTGAAAGCAAACTTGCACTCCCTGCAATGGAAGCACGTTCCATGGTGGGATATCTGGCTGGGTGGGAAGGAGGACTGACAGCACTGACCATAGTTACCAGCAGCTTTTCTCACACACCCCCTTAACACAAACTCCACACAACTCACCTGGGAGAATGCATTGCCTCACACTCTAATTAAATATCCCACGAACAACAACCACACTGGGTTATGCTGTGTGAAGCACAGGGACACTTTTGTGACTTGTAGCCAAACAAACGCCAGGACAACACTGTCAGCCATCCTGTCAGCACAGGCACACTACCCCACAGGGAAGCAGAGTCAAAAGGAAGGAAGTATGGGCATGCTGGGAAGGGGGGTGTAGGCAATAGCATGATGGGAGTGGTAGTCACAGCTCAACATCCCCCACCCGCATGGCCCAGCAAGCTCACACTGAAGTATGCACACCTCACAGGGAGTGAAAAGCCAACTCAAAGATGTCTGACACTGGTGCTCTGTTGTGGGGAGCACAAGGCCCTGCTGGGAACTGGGCACCAACAAACAACAGGACACCACTGTCAGCCATCTTGCCATTGCTGTCACACTCACACACAGTGAAGTCCACTCAAAAGGAAGGAAGTATGGGCATGCTGGGAAGGCGGGTGTAGGCAATAGCATGATGGGAGTGGTAGTCACAGCTCAACATCCCCCACCCGCATGGCCCAGCAAGCTCACACTGAAGCATGCACACCTACAGGGAGTGAAAAGCCACCTCAAAGATGTCTGACACTGGTGCTCTGTTGTGGGGAGCACAAGGCCCTGCTGGGAACTGGGCACCAACAAACAACAGGACACCACTGTCAGCCATCTTGCCATTGCTGTCACACTCACACACAGTAAAGTCCACTCAAAAGGAAGGAAGTATGGGCATGCTGGTAAGGGGGGTGTAGGCAACAGCATGATGGGAGTGGTAGTCACAGCTCAACATCCCCCACCCGCATGGCCCAGCAAGCTCACACTGAAGCATGCACACCTCACAGGGAGTGAAAAGCCATCTCAAAGATGTCTGACAGTGGTGCTCTGTTGTGGGGAGCACAAGGCCCTGCTGGGAACTGGGTACCAACAAACAACAGGACACCACTGTCAGCCATCTTGCCATTGCTGTCACACTCACACACAGTGAAGTCCACTCAAAAGGAAGGAAGTATGGGCATGCTGGGAAGGGGGTGTAGGCAATAGCATGATGGGAGTGGTAGTCACAGCTCAACATCCCCCACCCGCATGGCCCAGCAAGCTCACACTGAAGCATGCACACCTCACAGGGAGTGAAAAGCCACCTCAAAGATGTCTGACACTGGTGCTCTGTTGTGGGGAGCACAAGGCCCTGCTGGGAACTGGGCACCAACAAACAACAGGACACCACTGTCAGCCATCTTGCCATTGCTGTCACACTCACACACAGTGAAGTCCACTCAAAAGGAAGGAAGTATGGGCATGCTGGGAAGGGGGTGTAGGCAACAGCATGATGGGAGTGGTAGTCACAGCTCAACATCCCCCACCCGCATGGCCCAGCAAGCTCACACTGAAGCATGCACACCTCACAGGGAGTGAAAAGCCACTTCAAAGATGTCTGACAATGGTGCTCTGTTGTGGGGAGCACAAGGCCCTGCTGGGAACTGGGCACTAACCAACAGCAGGACACCACTGACTGACATCCTGAGAGTCAACCTGCACCCACTGCAAGGGTGGCATGCTTCATGGTGGGATAACTGGGCTGGGGGGAGAAGGAGGGCCGGATGTCAACCAAATACCACCAATGCTGGCCATGCACACACCTCAACATTCACATTGAAATGCTTCAGGTTGGCAGGACAATGTGCTACACCAATATCAACCTCTGACTGTGACAACTTAGGACAATGCAATGTACAGGCCCGCATCCAGAGGTACAATCACAACTGTCAGGTGTTTGAACCATTGATGCCTGTAGAAACATAACATACATTGTGTGTCTCTTCCCAAAACAGGTGATGATGGGGACACAGCAGCAGACGATGAGGAGTCCCTGTCCCAGGCTCCGGGGGCCCCTGAGCCTCTGCCCTTCTCGGACGGCAAAGACCTACCTGGCCCCTCCAGTGTGAGTCCTCATGCAGCACCAGCAGGACCACCATCTGCACCCCCTGCACCCACTCCTCCAACATCTGCCAACACACAGACCACCCCCGCCGACACGGACAGACCAAGGACCACCAATGACAACAGCACAGGGACCCCGGCCAACCGTGAAGCAACGGACAACAACCCCAGTACCAACCCCCAAGGGGGCCTAGGCTCACCTGTGCGTGCCACCGCAGGTCCCGCACGTGTGGCCAGGGGTGGTGGGAGGGGTGATAGGCAGAGGTCGCTGTTTGCAGAGGGGTCTGGACTGCATGATGACCCACAACTGGTACGCATTGCTGATGCGTACCAGAATAGCACCGGAGAGGTCAGCCAGGTAGTGGGGATCCTCAAGGACATTCAACAGCAGCAGGCTGCCCATCATGCCCGCTTGGACTCCCACATGTCCCATGTGGAGACACACATGTCTCGCATGGAGTCCAAGTGGGACACATTGCAAGAACTGACAGCGGTGCATAGGGACATATTGACATGCCTCCACCAGATTAGCACCAACATGGCCACACCTCCCTGTGTGCCCACAACATCTGGTGCCGCAACAACTGCAACTGCCACAGGGAGGGAGGATGACTCTGGCGGAGAGTCCTCTGCACCGCAGCAGCCTGCACGTGAGGGTCCCCCCCGAAAGAAGAGGGGTCGTCCGAGGAAGGACAACTGAGAGGCCGATGGCCATGTATATCCCCCAGGAACCCAACACCTGTTCTGGAAATCCACCTTTGTGTGCAAACTGTTCACCCTGTCGAATGCAACTCAACTCTCTCACATGACATGGGGAGTTCAAGTTGGACCAATGTATCAGATGACTGTGGACTTCACTCAGGACATTTCTGCTACCAACACTTCAAACTCATCTGGGAACTTTGGATTCCAATCCCAATGTACAGCACCCACCATCCTGTGCACTATCATCACACATGTATGTAAATAAACTCACTAATACACCATACTTGCCTCTGTTGTGATTCCAAAGTTGTTTTTGTCATGGAGATGATGATCTGCTAAATGACACTGTGCATGCTAACTGCTACAGCAAGTTCAACACCGTCATGTGAGTCATGGCGACGTGACACATATGAGGGAGACACACCACTAGGGCTACACAACACATACACACCAGGGCCATCTGACTCATCGCCTACACTGATGTTGCCAGGAAATACAGTGGAATGCACAGACACCACACCTATTCAGAGTCTGTGTTAACTAGCCCACAGGTGAAGTAAGCTAATGTCAGTCAGATGTGTGACCACAGACAACGCACATCCCAAAGTGAAGCACAGGTTTATTACACATTTGCAACATGTTGTTTCCACTACAGATGCAAGGAAATCCCACGTGGCAGTGGCCACACAGTCACCAAGTGTAGAGGAAACAAAGTCCAGGGGTGTGTGGCACATCACCTGCAGGGAAACGACTGCTCCCACCCTGGAAGTTGAATCATGGTGTCGGGGGATCACAGTTGACCAAACAACTCTGAAAGTACCCTGTGAAGGACAGACATGACACACAGTCAAAAGCACTGAAGAACAGGACAGAACTGCAATACTTATGCCCAATACATGTCACAAGATACCTACACAAAACCAAGTTAACATGTCAACACTGTTGGGGAGTACAGACTACCTGTAAGGACACATTGCTGCACGCATACAGTCAAGTAGCACATGGCCACACTCAAACAGCAACAGAGCACCACCAACACATATCATGCAAACTCAAATCATTGACATACCAACTCTGTATACTCACATTCAGCTGAAGAAGTTGGTGATGAGCTGTGTGTGAACATCCCCCTCATCATCATCATCATCATCACTGGCATCGTGGCCCAGGCCAGGATCCTCCACAGGTGGCGGATGTTGGTCATCGTCATCCAAGATGAGAGGCAACTCCTTCCGCACTGCCAGGTTGTGTAGCATGCAGCAGATGATGACAATCTTGCACACCTTTGCAGGGGCATATGGGAGGGCCCCTCCTGTCTTGTCAACGCAGCGAAAGCGGCTCTTCAGGAGACCAAATGTCCGCTCGATCACTCTCCTGGTCCGACCATGTGCCTCATTGTAGCGCATCTGGGCTGGTGTCACAGGGTTCCTGAGGGGTGTCAGCAACCACGGCATGTTGGGGTATCCGGAGTCACCTACATACAGACAATTGCACATTAGCTGACTTGGAAAAGAGGGTGGAATACAACATTGCAAAACACACACAATGGTACAAAGTCAGTACACACCAACAAGCCAGGCACGCTGGTTCTGCATCTGTGACATCATCCTCGGGATGCGACTACTCCTCATCACGTAGGCATCGTGTGCAGAACCGGGGAAACGTGCACACACATGTGAGATGCTCATATCTGCAAGACATACCACCAGGGCATTGATAGAATGGTAATGTTTCCTGTTCCTGTATGCCTGCTCATGTGCCTGTGGTGGTACCAAAGCCACATGTGTCCCATCAATGGAGCCGATGACATGTGGCATCCTCCCCAGGGCATAGAAGTCACTCTTGACGTCAGTGAGTTGTTGACGTTTAGGGAAATAGATGTACTGGTTCAAGTATCTCAACATCGCCTCCAAAACATTGCGTAGCACACGGCTGAACATGGTCTGTGACATCCCACCAGCAGACGCCACAGTGTGTTGAAAGGTACCGGTGGCAAAGAAGTGTAGGGCTGCCATCACCTTCACCTTGGGGGTCAGCGCTGCAGGGTATGGCCGGCCAGGTTGCAAATGTGGGGCCAACTGCACCGCCAATTCCTCAATAAGCGGCTTGTTGAAGCGGTACCATCGGATGCAGTCACGTTCAACCATGGTTGCAAGGTCAGGGAATGGTCTATGGACAGCTGGTGCCCTGCAGTGCATAGGTGAACAAAGAAAGATTGTCAGTCACCCCACATATGTGGCATTGACCATACTTAATATCACATGATACATCATTACGAGACACAAGTACTTGATGTGTGTGCCGTTCTGTATGGACATATATGGCACCTACATGGCCAACATCTAACATCACAGTTCAACATGTGTTGACAACAAGTTCCAGGTTGTGCTATGGGAAATCATTCGGATGTGTCACAGTACCCATGTACTGCTGTCACGTTCCAAACACACACCACAGTGACAAGTGAGGACAGATGTGCCCCAGGCATCACAGCTCTTTGACAGGTAGATTCCCAGGGACCCTGTATTGCCACATGGACACTGGCATGACATGGCGTATCATGTACACGCCAGCAAAACAACCATGACTCCCACAGGTAGTGGCCCCTGTTGCCTCTGCAGGACAGACATGGACGTCTGTGACACACACACGCACAACATCAAAGTCGATGCACAAACAACGTGGATGTGGAGACTGTCTCCCATTGTGCACATGGAATCCGAGACATCTGACACACAACATGCACACAGACTGTGGAGGGCCATCACTATTGTGGCAATGGGTCACCCTGTGACGTACATACCTTCCCACATGGGACTCAGGGTGTATGTGACATGACATACACATACACAACCTGGAAAAGTGACCATGCCACATGCCCTGAACTGAACAGTTGCACATCACAGTGGTCATGTGCACAACACACAAAGGATTCTGTCCCCATGAACACGTGCACAGCCTGGGAGTGGCTGCCCCCAAGTGCTACCGAAAAACCACATGTTGACCCCCATACACACACAGGTAATGCAGCCTTACATGCCTCAGTATACAGTGTGGACAGGCTGTGGTGTCGTAGGTGTGCCCCTGAGTCCCTGGCAAGTAATTGTGGCTGGCATACGTTCACCAGTGACTACCATGGTGACATATGCGAGTGACTTGTACAGGGACGCGTTGTACAGCAATGGACCGATCGGTGTGCACGCATTGGCCATTGCATATGATGTGGACGGATGCGTGTTGTCATCCGACATACGCGTTGTACAGCAATGGACCGATCGGTGTGCACGCATTGGCCATTGCATATGATGTGGACGGATGCGTGTTGTCATCCGAAATACGCGTTGTACAGCAATGGACCGATCGGTGCGCACGCATTGGCCATTGCATTTGATGTGGACGGATGCGTGTTGTTTTTCGAAATACGCTTTGTACAGCAATGGACCGATCGGTGCGCACGCATTGGCCATTGCATATGATGTGGACGGATGCGTGTTGTCATCCGACATACGCGTTGTACAGCAATGGACCGATCGGTGTGCACGCATTGGCCATTGCATATGATGTGGACGGATGCGTGTTGTCATCCGACATACGCGTTGTACAGCAATGGACCGATCGGTGTGCACGCATTGGCCATTGCATATGATGTGGACGGATGCGTGTTGTCATCCGAAATACGCGTTGTACAGCAATGGACCGATCGGTGCGCACGCATTGGTCATTGCATTTGATGTGGACGGATGCGTGTTGTTTTTCGAAATACGCGTTGTACAGCAATGGACCGATCGGTGCGCACGCATTGGCTATGGCCTGGCATGGCAACGGACGCGTTTTTGAAGCTTTAACGAGTCTGATGCAGTGAATTCAGTTGGCCACCCACAACAATGTTGCAAATTCATGGGTGTCATGAAGTTGAACTTTTGAAGGATGCTGTGGGCGTGTATAAGTGGTGCAATTCCATGGATTGGCCAGATTCAGAAGATGCAAACGACTTGGACCTATCACTTTGGACACATGGGACAGTATCTGCCTCTGCAGCACACATATAATGCTGGCTGTTCCCATGAGAGCTCACTTGCCTGCACTACATGCTCCAGGACGACATCTGCCACCACCACTGCTGCTGTCTCTGCATCCTCTGGCTACTGCAACGGCACGTACTGTGGAGAGAGCCCCAGCCTTCAGCACTGAGGAGAACCAGGCCCTGCTGGACAGCCTCCTTCCACAGTACAGCAAGCTGTATGGGAAACCAGGGGAGCAGGTGAGTGTGCTGTCCACTGCCTTACTAAATGTGCATGTTGTCTGACTAGCAAGACTTACAGTGTGCACACCACTGGCTAGCATGCTCACTGAGTAGTTGTCACCCCCCAAAGTGTGTAGTTACATGCACTGAACAGGTATAGTGCAGTAACAGTGCATTCCAACAAGGTTTGACTTCCCAGGCAATGATACCATTTGGTAACTGCTGGCAAACTGTTCATAGCCATAGTTGCACTGCCTGTGTACATCATATGCCCCTGTGATTGAGACATGTATATCCAACTGTGTGATGCACGGATATGTTGCATGTGTAGTAATGGCCTTTTCACTTTGTCATCCTCACAGGTTGATGCCCACCAGAAGCAGGAAATCTGGCTGACCATCGCCCGGGCAGTAAGATCCGTGGGGGTCTACAAGCGCCGGATCTGCAACTGCCAGAAGAGGTGGCAGGACCTTCGGGGCTGGACCCGGAGGATCGCAAGGGTCTAGCTGAAGCTGTTGCCTCCTCGCAGGAGGGGCGGACACCGGACCCTGACCCCCCACATGCTCAGGATTCTGGCGGTGGTCTTCCCGGACCTGGATGGGCAGCTGAAGGCCAGACAGCAGCAAGGAGGGGGTGAGTCCATGACTGCACTGTGAACTTTGTCTGACATGCTATGTGCCCTCCTCTGGCCTGGTTAAACTTCCACAGTACATCAGTCTTGTGGTCCAGGACCCATGTCCCTCAATTGTGACATGCCCACTCCTCATCTGATACCCAGGTGTGGCCCTTACAGTCAGGAAATTGTGTCACTTGGGTACTGTGTCCTTGCATTTTGCTTAGCTCAAGGTGGGGGACAGCATTTGTTCCCGTAACTTTGTGGTGGGCTTCATGGGTGGGTCAATTGCTTACACAATGCCTGAGTTCTGACATGTAATCTGCGTGTAACTTTGATATGTGGTCCAATTGCTGATCTGACTCACCACATGTGCCTGGGGTATTTGGCACACACCCATGCTGCGGGTGGGAACAATGTTTGGGCCTCAGGAGTATGTATATCAAGTGTGTCACACATGCTTAGCCACCTGCCTACTGTCCAGGGCTCATCCCTCTTTCACGTGGAGCAGGACAGTCATGCCTACTCCAGGGCATACAATACACTCTGTACTCCCACTCCCGTGTATCAGCTGACACGTTGTGCTCAGTGAAATGTTCCCTCAGGTGTCTGCCTCTGTGTCATTGTGCTGTGGCTTCGTTGTCAGGACTACTGGGGTGTTTATCGGTTAGGGCTCAGCATGCCATCTGAGATGTGACCATAGGAGACAATACTTGTGTGACATATAGGTGTTTGATCACTTGACTGTGCAGACTGGTGTATGCGACTGTGAAGTTCAGGCAGCTGTTTTTCATTCACAGCAGACTGTGAGGTGCTCAGGTTCAGAGAGTTGTGTTTCATGTCTCCCATATGTCCAATTGGTATGACGTGGACAAATAAGAGTTCAGATGATGTGGTTTGTGGGGGATGGACATGTGCACTTGTCAGCTACAGAACTTGCATTCCCCATGACCTAGGATTGTGACACAGTGCAGACTGTTGTTGGCTGGCTGCCCTGCCCATGTGACTGGAGACAGTGATGTATGACTTTGCAGGCATGCCTGTGCCATGGCATTAAACTTCCTAAGAGTGATCCTGCAGGGGAGTGACATGTGCTACATGCACCCCATTGTGGCATTGACTATCAGGACATGGGTGCATCATGGTGTCTGGTGCTGGTATGCATCACATGCATTTCAAATTAGACTCTGGCCATCCCTTTATCCGGACACCTGTACTGACTCAGTGGCAAGAGATGTGATGTGTGCATGTTCACATACTTCACCGTGTTCTCTGCAATGTCCAACAACTGTGTAGGTGGTGCATGTGTCCACACTGGGGTATTACCATCCGACAGGCACCAGACAGATGGGTGCAAGGCCAGGAGGGATGTGAGTGCCATGGTTGACCATCAGACTGACAATTGGCTTCTCCTAATCTGTGTGAGCACTTTTGGCAATGTTCAACTAAGGATGCCAGGGCTTGCTCTGTAATGTGCTGTACTTACTGTGGTGTGTGCGGTCAGTGCAGGTGACTGATGTTTGTCTGTTTCCCTAATTGTTTGCAGATACATCCACGGCCACAGGAGGGGACAGCTCCACGGACCAGGAGGAGCTGCAGAGCCAGACTGGGTCAGCAGCCGATGAGTGGTCGGAGGGACCCAGTGGCACGGAGGGCGAGGGGAGCCACACCGAGGAGTCCTCAGCACCATCCACCTCAGCTGAGGACCACAGCAGCTCGGAGGATGACTCCCTTGTGGAGGCGGGTGTCAGCAGCCACCACACCCCAGCTAGTATGGCTGGCCCCGCCACCATCACCACCACCGCCCTCCCATCGGCTCCCATTCCAGAGGTCCGTGGAGGCTCCCGTGTTCGGGAGCGTGTCTCCTTCATGCCAGGCACCGCACCCCCTGCCTCTGTGTCCCCTGCTGCCCTGAGTGAGGAGTCTGTGTACTTACTTCGCCAGCTCCATGTAGGGCAGACATCAATGCTGAGTGTCCTCCATGCACACACCACTCTGTTGACACAGCTGGTGTCGTTCATGGAGGGCATCTCATCGGGCATGTCTGCCCTACAGAGGAGCAATAAGTCCATGGCCTCCTCCCTGACGGCAGCAGTGTCCCTCCTCCAACAGTCCCTCACCCCTCCTACCTCTGCCCCATCCACACTTCCTGGCACCCTACCTGTCCCAAGCACATGCACACCTGCACAATCACCCAAACACACAGACACGAGCAGCACAGAAACACCCAAAACAAAGTCAAAACGTGCACGCAAGCATCCTCAGGGGACTGATACCACACCCACAGGGGATGGGGAACAGACACACACACAGGCATCCACAGTCACTCTGCAGTCCTCCGATACCTCTACCTCCAAGACCCCTTCCCTTGCCTCACCTGCAACCCCACCTACAAAGCAGCTCTTCCTCTGTGACCTCGGCCTCTTCCCTTCCGATCCAGCTGATCCAGCATACAGGGGGAAGAGGAAGTCCACCCACACAGAGGGGAGTGCCCCTCACCCCCGGACACCCTCCCCCAGGCACAGACAAACTGAGGCCCCCACCCGCAAGTCCCCCCGGACCCGGAAGAGCAAGACCCCGCCACCGCCCTGCAGCTCAACCACACAGTCTCCTTCCTCCATCCCTCAGGCCCCCACAACACAGGTTCCCCCACCACACCCTGCCCCAGGTTCCCCCACCCACAGATACACCATCCCCAAAATGATCCAGCCTTCTCCCCCTACCACTTGCTCTTCCAGCCCCACACCCCCGCTGCGCATGTTTGTGCCACTGGTGTGGAGACCGTGTCCTCCCCTCTGTCCTGCCCACCTTACCTGAACCCCATTCTACTCCCCTGGAGATAGGCACTGCAGTGGAGTCCACTACCACCCCGTCTGACTTGGGCACTGCAGTGGGGAACCTGTCCACTCCATCTGGCCAGCCCACTGCAGTCGTGCCGGCACCCACACCATCTGACTCATGCCCCCCAGTTGTGCCGGCACACACAATGTCAGACACCTCCACTGCAGTTGTCAGTGACTCTCCAGCACCCACCACCCCTTCCCTGCCTCCTTCTGGTGAGCCCTGATCCTGTCCCTGCGGTGCCTGGCCTGCCCCCCCGTATGCCCCTCCGAGGGGAATGTCCCTGGTCCGTAGCAGTGCAGGCAAGCAAAGCGTGACATCTGCCACTGTCACCCTGTTCGGACTTTACTGATGGACTGGCCATTGGCCTTTGTGTTTTTTCAGGACTTTCAATTTTACACCCACATATGCTGAATAAAGCTACTTTCTGTTCTCTAGTGGTTTTGCTTCAGATGTACATGATGTTGATGATGCTAACCATGCCCTTGCTGCAGTGATGGTGATTTTTGATATCAGGAAAATGAAGTGTTACTGTGCAGGACCCCATGTGGTCCAGGGGGAATGTGTCCTATCCTGGTGTGTATCCATGTCATCCTTTGCAGCAATATGAGGGTGTCATGTTTTCAATATTTGCCAATGGGATTTCCTACTTTTATTTGCAATATCACATCTGTGGCTTACACCCCTGCACATCTGTTGTGCTTGCCATTGTTCAATTTGTCTATTTCCCTGACCGTGTGACCATCTCCACTGGACATGCAAGTTTGGGCATCAATGGGGAAGGACTCATCTGTGTTATCAGTGCAACTTGCTATACATGGGTGTTGGATCTGTGCAGATGATTTCGGTGACACTCCCATGACCAGGCTGATGTGACGAGAGCCTTCATTTTGTGCTAATTGTTGACTGAGTGACCAAGTGTTCTGCTGACATGATAGAGCCCTGCAGAGACAACGTATGGCACAGCTTTCCTTACACAGGAGTGGAGTCCCCTCATGGCAGTGTGTAATTCCGTGACATTGCCTGAGCCCAAGGTGTGTGTTGTGTGAGCATGTCTGTGTGTGTTCACTTCCATTTTGCTACGCAGGCTGGGATCCCTAGTGATGTTCCTGTTTGTGATGCTTGCTGAGTTGACCTATGTTCCCCCAAAATCTTCGCCCTGGGTTCTCTGGGATGTGGGTGCATGGCACATTACTGGTCATCAGGGTGTCATCCATAGGTGTGTTTGCTGTCAGGGCTGAGTTTGTGGGCAAACGCAGATGAGACACAGTCAGGATTCTCCTTGGCACTTGTTGGTTACACAAGTCATGTAATTTACAGTTTGTGGTAGCTTTCAGTGATTGTGACACATTGTGTGTGTGACTGCTGCCACTCCTCAGGGTCAGAGCTGCAATGTTGGAAGTTGTCTATGTGTGTTCTTTGTGGGTGACCTTGGCTTCTTCATTGGTGTGTGACTGTGGCCGGGATCCCATTGGTTGGTGTGGATTTGACGTCATGCCCATGTACAGCGTACTGTGCAGTGTGTCAGACATTCACGAGTCTTGTTGACTGGCCATGTGTGATGGGTTTCTGCACCTTAGTTCCCACCACCACCCCTGGGATTGTCATGGGTGCATGTGCAATGTCACCAGTCCATGTGAGCTTCACTGCTGCACATTGGTGGAGATCAAGGTGTGTGGTGTTGAGTGTGTGCAAATGAGAGTTGTTGCACGGCTAGACCCCTACCTCCATATTGGCCTTGGCTGACAGGCCGTGCTGATTGATTTGTGCTTGTGTAGGTGTGATGGTAGTTTGTTGCTCAGGACACATGACTGTGGTTCACAGTGTGAACGACATCTAGCTTTGTCATCACAGTGGGATTATCATGCAGGCCAGTGTCACCACAATGTGGGGTCCCTGGGGGTAGTGCTGTGGTGGGTCTGTCTCTTGCTGTGTTATTTGCTGTTCCTACAAGCTTGTGTGACATGTGTAATTTGGGCTCCCTCTCATCTAACAATGCCTGATTGCCCACATAGGGGAATCCGATCCATGAGTTACTTTTGTGTGGCACTGTATACACATCTGTGTAATTGGGATTCAGGCCTCCTCATGTGTTGTGTGGTTGCCTGGGGACACTGGCACACCCCCCCATCACCTGTTGTGTTTGATATGCAGTGTGAGGCTGCCTGTTTGTGTTTTTGCATCTGCACCACTGCATTGGCATATCTTTAGTGTGCCATTGGCTGTATGTTGTTTGGTGGGTTTCCCCTGCTGTCCCTGGGACTCCTAGGTCATCAGTCAGCACAATGATCATGGTTTGTATGTCCCATTGCTGCCATGGTATGGTATTTGTTCACCTCACATATACAGTCTCCACAGGATATCTACATTTGTGTGTCCATTGGTGCAGATATGTGGGTCTGCATTATGATGGTCACTTCTGTCATTGTGTTATTGATGAATGTTGACAATGTCAGCCCCCATGGGTGATGTTTGTCTGCACATGGCCAAAGGTATGTCTTATTTGCACTGCACTGTTTGCCTCACCCAATCTATGTTGCTATGGGACACACGCACTACTATGCCACTGATGTGTTTGTTGTTCTGTGACCAGGAATCATCCATGCTGTTTGGCATTTGCAGCTTTTTCCATGACAACACTTACATTTTGGTCACTGTGATGATGGGGGTTTAGACCCCATTGCCACAATGTTCAAAATGTGCTTCAGCTATGGACCCCCACACTTACATTTTGGTCACTGTGATGATGGGGGTTTAGACCCCATTGCCACAATGTTCAAAATGTGCTTCAGCTATGGACCCCACACTTACCTTTTGGTCACTGTGATGATGGGGGTTAGACCCCATTGCCACAATGTTCAAAATGTGCTTCAGCTATGGACCCCACACTTACCTTTGGTCACTGTGATGATGGGGGTTTGGACCCCATTGCCACAATGTTCAAAATGTGCTTCAGCTATGGACCCCACACTTACCTTTTGGTCACTGTGATGATGGGGTGTTAGACCCCATTGCCACAGTGGTGATGGTCTGCTTGCATTGTGGAGGCCACACACATTTATGTGTGACACATGTGATAGGGGTCACATTGTATGTTCAATGTCATATTCAGTGTTGTAGGCATTTGACACAGACTACACACGCTTGTCATGGTGTTGGGGGGGATGTGTTTTACTGACATTCCTTATGTTGGAGTATGCTGGTTGTGTCATGCATTACCCGTCCTATGAGTAGGGGTGGTGTTGGTGGTAGGCATCTATCCCCCTATGAGTGGGGAGGGTAGTAGTGACAGGCATCCAGGCCCCCCTGAGTAGGGGTAGTGGTAGTGGTAGGCATCCAGCCCCCCCTGAGTAGGGGTGGTGGTAGTGGTAGGCATCCAGCACCCATGAGTAGGGGTGGTGTTGGTGGTAGGCATCCATCCCCCTATTAGTGGGGATGGTAGTAATGACAGGCATCCAGGCCCCCCTGAGTAGGGGTGGTGGTAGTGGTAGGCATCCAGCCCCCCATGAGTAGGGGTGGTGGTAGTGGTAGGCATCCAGCCCCCCTGAGTAGGGGTGGTGGTAGTGGTAGGCATCCAGCCCCCCTGAGTAGGGGTGGTGGTATTGGTAGGCATCCAGCACCCCTGAGTAGGGGTGGTGTTGGTGGTAGGCATCCATCCCCCTATGAGTGGGGATGGTAGTAGTGACAGGCATCCAGGCCCCCCTGAGTAGGGGTGGTGGTAGTGGTAGGCATCCAGCCCCCCCTGAGTAGGTGTGGTGGTAGTGGTAGGCATCCAGCCCCCCTGAGTAGGGGTGGTGGTAGTGGTAGGCATCCAGCCCCCCTGAGTAGGGGTGGTGTTGGTGGTAGGCATCCATCCCCTATGAGTGGGGATGGTAGTAGTGACAGGCATCCAGGCCCCCTGAGTAGGGGTGGTGGTAGTGGTAGGCATCCAGCCCCCCTGAGTAGGGGTGGTAGTAGTGGTAGGCATCCAGCCCCCCCTGAGTAGGGGTGTTGGTAGTGGTAGGCATCCAGCCCCCCCTGAGTAGGGGTGGTGGTAGTGACAGGCATCCAGCCCCCCTGAGTAGGGGTGGTGGTAGTGGTAGGCATCCAGCCCCCCTGAGTAGGGGTGGTGGTAGTGGTAGGCATCCAGCCCCCTGAGTAGGGGTGGTGGTAGTGGTAGGCATCCAGCCCCCATGAGTAGGGGTGGTGTTGGTGGTAGGCATCCATTCCCCTATGTGTGGGGATGGTAGTAGTGACAGGCATCCAGCCCCCCTGAGTAGGGGTGGTGGTAGTGACAGGCATCCAGCCCCCCCTGAGCAGGGGTGGTGGTAGTGGTAGGCATCCAGCACCCATGAGTAGGGGTGGTGGTAGTGGTAGGCATCCAGCCTCCCCTGAGTAGGGGTGGTGTTAGTGGTAGGCATCCAGGCCCCTATGGGTGTGTATGGCATTGGTGATAGCCATCCCGCCCCTATGGTTCTGCTGTTGCTAGTGTGCGTCATTTCTGTATCCCTATGTGTGTGTGACATATGTCGGGTACGTGTCGTTTGTTTGTGTAGTGGGTGTTTGACTTACCGTCTGCGCCGTACGCGTCCGTACCTGTTCCGGTAATAGATGTAGAGTATTGGTAGGACCTGCGCGATGGGATTCATGGTTGGTTCGTCTCGTTCGGGTTTCTCGTTGCTTCGACTCGTACTCGTCGCTGGCTTGTTCGTCTCGGAGCCGTGGATCGTCTTGTGGTGCGAATCGGAGCTTATGTGCGGCTCTCCCGGATGCTCTGACGTGTCGGACGTAGCGACGGGTTCGGCGCGTACGGAAGGCGCATCGTACTAGTCTGTCCAGAAGGAGCTGTGTTTTTGCTTCCGTGCGACTCGATTCGGCGTTTACGGATCCGGCTCGGGCGGGGAACAGGAGCTGGAATGGGTACGTACGGCTGGGTCGGGATCTGGGCAGTTATGCGCATCGTACTTGCTCGTTCGTACGAATGTTCGAATCGGTCGGGAAACACGCGTTCGGCTTGTTTTTTTTCCGGACGAATAGTGTTAGGTGCGCTTCCGGCCGAGATCGGAATCGACCCCTTAGTGAAGGCCATTAGGCGCCTCCCTGACTGCATGTGTCAGTGAAAACAATACTTGCATACAGCAAGTAACCCTGGAGCTCACGGTTTACCTGATATGCGATGCCCGGAAGCATGCCACAACAACCTTGATCATTCAGCATCAAGTAACTCCCATTTGAAAGTAGCTTGAATACCGGAGTAATCACAGCTGCTGGGGTACCCCTCAAGTGGCAGGATAGTTTTGCTACCGAACCATTGCAGACTCCGTGCAACACAATATCCTGGCATATGAGAGATCCACTCAAAGCGCTCTCACAGTTTGTATCGCTTAGAAACACTTCTCGATCCCCCCTCCTGCATCGAAATCTATACGGTAATTCCCAAGATTCCTTGATGAATTCCCTACCCATTTCTTCATATCTGCCTGCTTGTTGTTGTTCTAGGCAATACTGAAACTGGAAAGTTGTGACCAGTAAGGTTATATGGCCATGGATTAACCACTCTCTGGACGGTGATTCTGCCACAGTAAAAGGTAGTCTGTCCAGTTTTTCAATACGCAGTATTGTATATTTTGCTCCCCTCTGTGCCATTTTCATCTGTTTTTCCGTTAGGTTGTATGTAGCAAATAGTGATGTACTGTTGATAAACGCCAAGGCACATAACCTGCGCGCAATGATTGCAGCGTCCAGCTCAATAACATAATAGAATGTAATTGTGACTGTCCATGCTGTAGTATGGACAAATCTTGTTCTAGTACATCAATAGCAGAAGATACAATGTTGCCCAGTAAATAAATCCTGGAAGTTAATGTTGCCATGCCATTGTCAACTACGGTTAACGCCTTTCCTAAATTGACCCTATCTATTTCTCGTAGTCTCTCCGCTGCTTCTTGTCTGGAGATTTTCCAAATTTCATTATAGACAGCATATTAGAAACGTTTCTGACGTGGCTTTCTGGGACCTCATAGTACATTCCGTAGGTCCACATCCTCTGTAAGTAAGGATAAGTGTTGTTTCACCTGTGGTAGTGTTGAGGTCTTTAGCCAATCGAGGCATAACTTCCCAACACTGTTGTGTTAGTCAACATATTTTTCTGTGCAGGTGTAGGTGCAATCTTATAGTAATATGAGGTTGGGTCTGAAATATTAAACCCTGAAAAATCTGAACATTTTTGTGCAAACGTTTTCGAACTACTTTTCGGCGGTGTTGGACAATGTTCCCATTGGTGATATGTGAAAACATTTCTAGGGTTACTTGATTTGTGTAGAAATGATGACCAAAATGTTGATAACAATACATTGTGTTAAAGTCTGATGTGTCGTCTAACATTTCATTGCTAGAAAATGCAGCAGATTGTTCTAAATCAGACAACATATTATTCACAGTTTCAAAATCCCAGTCATCGGAAAATGTACTGGAGGTAATGATATGATTCAAGGAAAATTTAAATAAATGTGGTATTTTTAAAAGTTCTTTCGGTCCGAATATATCATAATCAACCTTGTCCCATAGTATACCATCGGGTATAGGAACTGCTGTAATGTTCACTGATGACAAGTCTCTTTGTTCACGATGTGAGGAAACATGAGGTTTCAGGAGTAAGTTCACTTTTGATGCTGCAGAGCTCTGGCGAAGGTAAGTTCCATTAACAAGTAAGCAGAAGACAGCTACTAAGCCTAACTAGAAGAGAAAGAAAAGTATCCCGATGCTTATCCAGAGTTCTGTCCAAGGAGACACCAGGTACGTTTTTTTAGGAAAAATGTAGAAGTCTTTGATTAGTTGTTTACGAGAAATTGGGGCTGGCATTGTTTCAGGTTCACTTGGATCCAAAGAAAAGGTATCAAAGTCGATGAAATAGCCAGATGCAGTTCGATCTATTTTAGGTAGCTCAGCAGGTTTTGTTGAACTTGTAGATGGTGCTTGTTGAGGCATATTTATGTAGACATCAGTGTTTGATCGAATTGAAAGTTGTCTTTCTTCTTGATTTTGAATTCCTTGTTCAAGGGGAACGAGTTCCATTGCATTGTTGCTTAGTCCATCATTTCGTATGGGTGGCTCTTCGAAGGTGATGAGCCTTTCTGTTTGAACTTCCTGTATGGTAGCGAAAGGAGTGCGTCGGCTACCCAGGAGCCCATGTGGCCTACTATTCAGTATCGGCCACATAGTGTGGTTTTATCAGATCAATGGAGACGAATCTTTTCTCCTTTTTCCCGGCAAGAGGCGGCAGAAGTACAGTTCTTATTCCTGCAACGGCCAGGACAGACACGGGCGTTCTGTATGATGGCCCAAATTGTTTTTTGTCCGTTATTTTCTCTCTGACCAAATCCCCAACCTTAGGGACCCAGACAGGTCTTGCCGTGACTGACTTGACTTCCCCAGTGGTGAACCTTTTCACTTGGTCATTGCTTTATAGTTCCCGTGATTCATTCAGATTCTGTAAAACAGCCAAACGTTTATGAATGTCAAAAGGTTTTTCATCCGCCACTGTGCCTTCACAATCAAGATCAGGTACCCACATTCTTGTCCCAAATAGGACCTCATAAGGAGTGACACCCCCTAGAGAGCTTCTTGGCATGTTATTTAAGGCCCTCTGTACCCCATTTAAGTGATTGACCCAACTACAACCCGTGCCTAATACTCTGCTTTAAGTCCTGGTTTTTCCTCTCCACGACCGAATTCCCTCGGGATGGTACGGAGAGGATTACTGCAATGCTACACCCAAACCTCCCATGGCCTCCTTGTAAGCCCTAGAGCTAAACGCGGGGTCACGGTCAGAATGTAATGTGCCAACTGTGTATGTCCCTATAAAGACTCGCAAATCTTTGATAACAGTTCGAGCGTCAGCCGTGCGCTGAGGCCAGACCCATAGGAATCTCGAGCAGGAATCCACTGCAACCATTATGTACTTGTAAGCTCCATCAGATTGTAAGGGGCCGCAATGGTCCAAATAGACACACGCCAGAGGTCTGTCCGATATTAACAATGGTGTCTGCGCTGGACGTGTTATGGTGGAACCCTTCATCTGTTGACAGATGTCGCACTTCAAGACATAGGGCCCGATTCTGATGCGGTTAGGAAATCTTCCTGATCGAATCGGTTTGGAAATGGTTTCCGACCGACTCGGATCGGGAGAGTCCGACCGACCGAGTATGATGCATCCGGATGCTTCCAGATACGATTTGGTTGGACTCCCATTGACTGATATGGGAGCCTATGTTCCTACCCGCATCATAATCTGGCCCTCGGTTGGGAAGACACGTTCCCGATCCGATTCGGAAGGAGCAAATGCCATTAGGAGGCCTTCCTAACCGCATCGGAATCGGGCCCTAGGTGGGAATGCTTTCCTAACCGCATCGGAATCAGGCCCATAGTCTTTGGTCTGATTTGTCAACCTTGGCCACCAATAGCGTTGTTTCAATAAAGAAACAGTTGCTGGAACTCCTGCTTGTGCAGAACCCAAACCCTCGTGTGCAGCTAATATTAAGCCTAATCTGCGATCCAGGTTTGGTATTACTCTATCCCCCACTCCAGGGATCTGAACAAATGGAACGTTGTTTGCATTTAACTCGTAGTAGTACTTGAGTGGAAAACCTTTCGGAATGCTTTGTTGTCTTTGCGTGAAGCAATGACAGCTCCCATTATTTGTCCATCTATTCTCGTTTTTGAACGAGTGATTGCAGCTACGGACGCAGTTCGTACTGCCCCCTTCGCGGCTTCATCAGCCAATGAATTCCCTTCAACGTGATCGCCATCACGTTGATGACTCAGCATGTACATTACGTGAGTTCTTGGTAGTTCGTTTTTCAACTCAGCTACCTGTTCCCATAGCATTTTGTGCTTAATTGTGCCACCTTTTGAGTCTTTAAAACCATTTTGTCCCCAATAATGAAGATATTCATTGTATGACTGGGCACTGTAAAAAGAATCGCACACTATTAGTGTGGGGAATCCTCGATCCGTATTTATCAGTGCCAATAAAAGAGCTTTCAGTTCTGCTAACTGAGCCGTGCAGACCCTTAGAGACTGAGTTTTTGTACAGCTTGGGTTTAATTTACCATCTCGCGTACGACCTTTAACAATAGCACACGCGGCGTTGTATTGTTGTTTGCTTCCTGTAGCCGGTTGTGCAGATCCGTCAGTGTAAATTATGTATTCATTCTGATCTAGAGGCATTATTTCATTTGGGAGAGGATATTCTTGTTCATATTGCAGAAATGCTTGTGTTTTCAGATTTGGATCATATCTGTATTCTACATCTGATGCAGTGAGAGAATTAGCCCATTGTATCCATCTCGGATGTAACGCTTTAGCGTTAGGAACGCTTGCCTTTGTCGCAGCCTCTAAGGCTGGTACTGGAGTCACGACAATTATTCGTTTCCCCTGAGCCAGTGCTCTTTCTCTCACTACAGCAGTCTGTACTGCTGTCAGAATTTTTTCTGTGGCTGCGAAACGCATCTCAGCATTTGTGTACAAGTGTGATTTGTAAGCAATGGGTACTGTTTCGCCTTCATTATATGTGAGGTATGTGTACCCAGATTGACCCGCAACTATACGGATCACCAGGTTGCGGACATTTACGCGTGTCTGTAAGTGTTTAGACGCTATCATGTCAGCCTGGAGTGTACAAAGTGTATCTGTATGTTCTTGTGTCCATTGTCTAACTGAAAAATCAGGTCTTATGAGGTCGTAGAAAGGTTTAACCCTTTCTGCGTAATCCAAAATGTATGTTCTGCCGAAATTTAGAAATCCCAGTATGGATTGTAAATTTTTCAGTGATTTTGGAGGTTGGAGCAGCGCACATTTTTCTAAAACGTTAGCTGTCAGGCTTTTCCCTTCACTTGAAAGCTCATATCCCAAAAATAGGATGCTGAGGTGGGTTATTTTTAATTTTTGAAAGTTACATTTTGTAACCCTCTGAGGCGAATCCCAAAATTATGGTACTCACCCTCGTCAAGTGTTCCTCCAGGTCATCATCCGTCAGATAAATATCATCTACATAGGACAATGCCTCCTCATCTGGATTTTGAAGTAATTCAGGTCCTCTGGCTGAAAACAGCCCCAGGTTGTTTTTATATCCCTGGGCTAGACGACAAAATTGTTGCTGGGACCGTAGCGCTGAGAATGCCATCAAGTATCTGCTCTCAGGCGCTTTATTCTGGCAAAAAAATCCATTTGAGATATCTAGTGTTGTTTTGTATTTTTTCCGCACAATGTTATTCATTAATGCGCCACTGTGTGCATTTTGTACTGCAAATGTTTTTGTGCATGAATTTAGATGTCTGTAATCCAAAACTAGACGATATGTATTGTCAGGTTTCATTATGGGAAACAAAGGGTTATTCATTGAAGAGGTGCAAGTTTCAATCACCCCTTGGTATTCAAGTTGATCTAAGATCTCCCTGACCTGTTTTTTAGCTTCCTGCTTTATGGGATACTGTCTCTGTGGAGTTGGAGTAGATTTTAATGGTATCACGTGGTGGGTTGACTCTTCATCCCATCCAACATGGTTCTGATATAGTGCAGGAGCAAGGGCTACTGCCCATTCCGTGCATATGTATGTTCTAAATATTGGGGAACGAGGTCGGAAAAAGCTGGCATAATTACCGTTTCTCCTTTTGGGCAATCCATAACAATAGCAGGCGGCCAATCTTTTTCAGCTAATAAAATGTCATAGCCAAAAGTTAGGTTCTCCCAAAAGAGACCTTTAATTTTCCTGGGTTTGTCCCCTCCATCCGGAGTGTTATTTCATGTAACCTATGTGGGACACTCACCCTAGTATCAGTTGTTTCCACCGTGATATACTCACTCAACTCCGATGTCACCAGAAATTCCATCAGGTTCTGGCAAGCTATTGTTACTTCTGCTGCGCTGTCTAGCATCGTCAGAGCCCATTCCCCGTTCATTATTTGAGTCCTCAGAATTCTGGGCATGTCTGATCTTGAGGCCTGCTACTTTCTTCTTTTTGAATTGAGGTTTAGGTTTTTGTTTTTCTTCTTTCTTAGGTGCGTAGTCCGCAGTGCGTTGCGTGTCTCTGGACTTTATACACTCCTCCTGTCTGTGTTCCGACCGTCCTTCTCTCTCGGAGTTTTTCAAAGAGCCCTGAAAGGAACGAGAGGAACGTGTATCAGTGTCCTGATACCTGTCAGGTTTTCTAATGTTGTCCCTATTCCTAAGGTTATATCTCCTTTCTGAGGTCTCCTGTTGAGGAGATCTACCTCTGGATTGAGATCTATTGTCTTTATTCTTTTGTTGTTTGTTATTGTCCCATTTCTTCTTTGAAGAAACTGGTGTTTGCTTTGCCTGTTCTTTATCTGGACCCCCATTAGTTGAGGTTTTACTGGTCTAGCTCCCAAACATATCCCTGCCTAATTCTGCATCAAGCAGTTTCAATAATTTTAGGTAATTCTGTTTCCTGTTGTAAAGGAGTGAAATCTCTCAGGCGTTGGCGTATCGCCACTGATGCTGCTTTCCCTTTAATGTTTGCTAGTATTATAGCTGATACCTGGGCGAAGTTATTCAATAATTTCATCCCTAATTTCAGAGCAGGTTCTGCTCCGTACTCGTTCTGTATTTGTCTCAATACGTCTGGTATCACTGCTAATGAAGGGATACCATTAGTCCTGGTATATATTGCAGCGAAGACTGTACCCCAGGAAGTAAAATCCTCTATCGGGGAGCTATCCCCATTGGCAAGCAAATTGTTAGCATTCTATGCTTTTCATGTGGGCTGGTGTTTGGAAATACTGCCTCTAGCTGTGTTATTTTTTGAGCCACCCAAAATGGCATTTGTTCACGTTTAGTGGGCAATTTACCCATCACTGCGTGTAATGTTTGTGGTGTAATTTTAGTTGTAGAAGTTTGGACTGGTCCTGGTTGTGTAGCCGGTGTTGGCTGAAGTGTGAGTGTTCTCATCACAAACTGTGTCATGTTTCTGTAAAGTTTTATTAATTCTTTATGCTGTGTAAGTAAGTCTCCTCCTGGCATTGTGTCAATGTCAGGGTGTGGTGTGTAGGCCGCTAGTACTGGCCATGTTGCTCCGTCTCTTCCCAGTGGACCGAGTCTTACTCTATTTCTTGTATGGGGTAGGGCACCTTTAAACCAGTATATATGTTTGTGGTAAGTGAGTGGAATTTCAATGTCCTCGTATGGACAGTATTCGTTAGGTATTTCATCTTCTGTATAGTAATGAAATGTTTTTGTTGATGCATTCGCATGTGGGAATGTAACCCATGAATAGAATACCTCTGTTCTAAATGATTCGTGTGCCTCAATCACGAATGTTACCTGCCCACCCCTATATGTTAAACCGTATGCTGCTAGTCTTTAAGGTGATGGCAGTTCTAACATTTTCTGAAATGTGTATTGCATCTGCATCTTCTTCTTCCTGGACTGATGTATTCAGTTCGCTCACAGTGTCTCCCTGTTCAGTCATTGTTTTTTAATAAGAAGAGCTTTTCAAGGGAACTGAGATAAGGAGTTATGCACAATAGGAACAATGTATCCTTCAAGCTTGATTAAACCAACAGCCAATACATAGGATTTTGCCTACTCAGCTGCGGCAGATTTTTTGTTCCTTCCCACTCCAGACGTCTCTGGGGAAATGTGAGTAGGGGTCTCTGAGAATAGCATGACTGAACTACTCAGATTTGACCGTTAAATAAGTGCCCAACCCAAGTTGGCGGCGCCATGTCGTGTAGTTCCTATAAAACCTATACAGGATCTGTGCGTTTGGACAACATACACTGCAGACTGATTCTAGACACCCCCACCAGCTATGTTGGCCTGTCTACCAGCTAGCTCACAGTGCCACTAGAAACTCTTCTTACCAAGGAGAGAGTAGTTCTTGGCAACTATCGAACATGACAACCCTGATCCCTCAGGACTGTGGAAACAGTGTACTACTTTTCGCTCAGTCACTCGTGCTCACTTAGTCTCAGAGAGATACACAGAATAAACAGTAGGGATGTTTTCAATAAGCATTTATTGAACCCGCGTCATTCTAGTGTAAAATAGGTGTGCTGAAACAATCATAAGACTGAAACAGATAGAAATGATTACAAGCACCAACAGAGTAAATGGATGGTAGATTTCTGCCATAGTGCTAAAACTATGAATATATGTAGGCTTTCCTGTTTTCAGTTTCTATTTTTGGAAAGTTCTGGTGTTTTTTTTTCAGTGTTTTCAAGTGATTTCAATACCGTCAAAAAACAGTGGTTATCAGTGGTTACACATTTCCGCGCCATTAAAAACAATACAAACAGTGTTTTCCTGGTGTTTATGGAACTTTTTGCTTTTATTATTGCTTGCTTTCTGCACTGATAGTGCATGGTATATAGACAGTGTACGTACAGTGTACATGAGGTCCAAATACATTTTTACAAATCAAACTTACCGTAGTACACCATACAATACTTCTTCAGTGAGTCTTTGGTCATGCACGCTCGCTCTTTCCTTCCCATGTAAAGTTTTATCTGTGAAAAGGCCCTCTCAACATTGGCACGTGAGACAGGCAACGCCAAAATAGTCAGTACACAATTTGCTAACTCTGGCCACTGACATAGCTTTCCATGCCAATACTGGTGCACCTGAAGATTGTGATTCTCTGCGACAGGTTCTGCAACATATGCTTTGAACTGGGCGCATATGCCCTCAGAGTTATTGAAGCAGTCAAAAACGAGGCAGCACTTTTAAAACTCCGGAGAAAATTTCCCTTTACGGAAGGGATCTATAACTTGTGCAGAGTACCACAGTGTGGCTTCATTGACTTCAAATGCCATGGTTGGTGAAGGGCTATTTCTCATACATTGTAAAATAAATGTTCCTGAATTGCTCCTCAACATTTCTTTGCTTACCAAGTGGCAAGCACTCTAACATGGAACATGTTGCAGTGCCAAAGTCACTAAAATTGTCGCCCAGCCTACTCTCAAGGAGATGTTTCACATCTACACCAATTATGCTGAACACTTGATAGACAAGGGTGTTTTCAGTTTCTAGTTTTTTTATTATGTCCACTACAGCAGTCATGCTTTCCTGTAAAAATCTAAGAATGCAGTAGAGTGTACTTTTTTTCAAATCACTATCAATATGGGACCAAAGATCCTCACATTTCTTGCCTTTGGCATCATCACTCAGCAAAAGATCTGTAATCGGTTGCCACATGGATAATAAAGCATTCATGGCCTCTAGGACTGAGAACCACCAGCTAAGTGACACAGTTGAGTTGAATCTTTCTTTGATGCCACACAAAGCGCAAAATGAGAAATATTTGCGTTTTAGTTTCCGCGCATAACAAAACAGTGCACCAGAATGGACTAAAAAGTCAAAAGCATTCTTCATTAACTCTGAAGATTGTAAAGATGCTTTTAGCATACCATCTAAGAAGTGGCAAGTATCTCTTATAGGGAAGCGCTTCAGCTCAGGTATCGATTTTGACAGGTCATCACACAACTTTTTCATATACATAGCTGAATCACTGCAAATACAAACAATATCACTTCAATCTTTGTTGAACTTGGTAAGAACTTTTTGCAGCAGCATTCCAAGTGACACTGCATTCCATGTTTTCCAAAAGTCTGGTGTCATGTTTTCACTAGTATCCCAGATGCTTTGTGACTGCTCTCTTTTCACATACACCTGTCACTATACCTTGCATTAAATGTTTAAAGCCTGGGGTGTTCGGCAATTCACCTACTATCAATACTGACTCACTAGAAAAGGGGGCTGATGTTCAGGGTTTTTACCCATTCTCTGTGAGTAAATGTGATGGTACATATTGAGAAAGATTCTTATGAAACCTTCATTTTTCATATCAGTGAAAGACTCAAACGTAGCCAAAAAAGCAAATATGATTTTGATATTTCCTGATTCTCTACAGTTTATAAAATAAATAAACAACACCTAAAACATGCTTCTAACCCCTGTATCTTTGGACCAAATACCACAAAACTGAAAAAAGGAAGAAGAAACAATATTTAAGTGACATCCCTAAACAACAAAACTCAAGCAGAATAGTGTTAGCACAGTATTTCTTACTGCTACCTTATATAACAAAGTTACATCGTATTGGCCCCTTCAGGAAGAAATAAAAATGACTCTTTCACTCTCCTTTTCCTTTCTTTGAATGGCATTTAGTTTGTGGTTGTACAGGGTTTTTTTCAGTGTTTATATGTTTACACTGTTGAGGGCTATTCCCCTTCTGGTGGTGTTTTATCAGTTATTATGGATTTAAACCTAAAACCGGACAGCCTAAATATATGCAAGCATATAAATACATGACAATAATAATGCGTATTCCTTTGATGCTAACCCTAACTAGATGTACCTATATGTACCTAGCATGTATGTAGGTGTATAGCCAAGAATTATCCTAGGATAGAACCAACCCCACTATCTGGTGCGAGAGAATGAAGGACCCTGTCTTGGTCTCGAGTTGGACACCCCACGAGGGATGTCAGACCACTACGTGCTGGAGTGTCTGCGTGCAGGAACCTCAGCGTCTCCTGTCGGTGTAACAGCATGGAAGTCTTTCTCCTCTGCTCGCCCCAGCAAAGATATGGTGTATATATACCCAAAAAGTACCCTCAGGGATCCTACCTTGCTGTGTCATGTCGGCCAAGGATGTCGGAAGAGATGACACTTATACATAGTTATTATGCAGACAATGGTAATCCTGCTGTGATTCTGAGAATCAATATGCATAATTAAGGAGGCTAGTTTTCGGGGAAAACCACACAACATTTATGCAGCGCCTAACCAGGTAAAAGGTCAATACCAAAAACCGTTATGTAGTATGATGGTACGGTAAATGTAGGTGAAGGGTTAGGTGACTACCCAAGCCTATATTGGGGTACCCTACAAAACATAACACCTGGGCTCAAAAGATTGTAACTATTTGAAAGATTGACTTGGAAGAATAATTAGCCCACTCACATTGTAATACAAAATTAGATATTCATGCTTGGCAAATTTGTTTTTTGAAAGCTCATAGCATTTTTTTGTAGACCTGGCTTTCGTGTATAGAACAATTTTTTTGCCAGCTTCTTTCCCCTTTTTTAGTGTCCAGTTTGGCTAACCTGACAGTATCTAAGTACCGGAGGGCTGAAGGCCTAGTCTACAGGAAAATGGGAAATTTTGCTAGGATATTCTTGATCTGTTTTGGCTGACAGCCATTGATCATAATTGTTAATAGCACTGTCAATGGAAATGTCTGGGGGCAGAGGAGTAGCGAGGGAGTTGTAAATTGTATTATAAGCTATTTTGTGCCAAGGCTGTCTTAGCTACAACAAGGTAGTGGATTTAGCTTTTCATCTGTATGGAATTTTAAGTGAAAAATGAAGTCTGCATGGTCAGACCAGATATCTGGTGAGGAATTACAAGTGATGCTGACGTCTGTGTGTGCCAATAACAGATCAAGTGTGTGCCAGGCATTGTGGGTTCGTGAACTCACACTCTAGATTATATCAAATAATTCTAGTAGCGCTTTTGAATCGGTTCCAGATAGTTTATAGATCCAGATGTTAAAATCACCTAAGCAATTAAGATTCGAAACACTGAGAGAAATTAGGGTGATAGAATCAGGAAATGATTCTGTAAAGTTTTTGCAGAAGTGGGTGGTCGACAGACTACACAATAGTATAGGTGCAATTGCTAGACAAGATTAGCTTTAAGCCAAAGATATAGATTTCAGAAAAGGGGACTTGAGAAAGTGGTGTGAAAGAAATGGATTCTTTAAAAATGGGCTGAGACTCCACCTTTACTGCCATGACGTGACAGGTTGATTTCCTTGTAGCCAGGAAGAAAGGCACATCCCCGATCTGGCAGGAATGCCTCAAGTGTCCAAGTTTATGTGATAAATAGAATATCAGCACAAGAGTCTGTAACAAGATCAAAGAGTTCTGTCTTATGTAGGCTGACAGATCTCGCATTAATTAGATTAAATTTGCCTGAGGGTTCAGGATGAACCGGTCCATCTGGAACTAAAGTTGTCTGCCAGGTCCTGTTTATTTGAAATATATACGGTTTGGACGGAATCGACAAAATGGAGGTGGTGCCCTTAAGGGCGAATGTAGAAAAAAATGAGAGAGCTGAGAGGTAGGTTTGATGAATCTGGTGGGGGAAGGGAGGTGAGGAGGATGTATGTGATCCGATGTTTCTATACAGGCAATGACAACCAGGTGCAATATGTTTAAAGAGTGGAATAGTATCACGAAAAAGATTGGGAGAATAAATATTAGCATTGTGAAGCGAAATGAAGCATTTACAAAAGTAATGAAAATGATGAGAACTTCATTGGGCAGACGGGGGAGAGGCAATATGGCTAGTGCTGTGTGCTTCTGAGCCACAGATGGGCTTGCTGTAAGTACACCTTCAGGAGACCAGCATACAAGGGGGGCCTTCAAGCAGGTCATGTCAACCTCAGTCAACAGTAAAAACGGATTAGGCAAATAAAGCCCGAACTTTAGCCCAGTCTCTCCTGCACTTTCTCCATGCTCCCCCTGTAAGAAAAGCTCTACTTAGAAATAATCACAAAAGAAAGAATGCAAAATAAATCAATATAAAATAAAGCTAATTAAAATAACAACAGGCCAAACGTGCCAGAAGCAGAGTCATGCCTCACAAAAAATAACAAAATAAAACAATAACAGGAAGGAGTGGAGTCTAGAGCTCCAAATACAAGGAAAGTAAAAGGGAGTTTAAAGCGAGTTTTCTTGTGATGTCGCAAGGTAATGGACAGTGGTGGTTTAATACAAAGTTAACAGCAAAAGGAAATATCCTGAAAAAGTGACTATTGCACCTCTTAGTTCTTCAGAAGGACCTAGTAGCCAAGGGAGGCTGAACCATGAGTGAACATGCTTAGGTAGAAGTTGGCTCTTGAGCCGGTCAAAGATTTACTTCCTGACTTGGAAAATGTTTTGTAAAAATACATCTGTAAGAGATAGCTTTGAAGGTAATGAACATTTGACACATCCCAGCACTAGATTAGTTAACTGTTGATCTTTCAATGAGCACATGAAAGCTTTGCCCTGGTTACCAGGCCTTAGCAACTACAGAGGTAACATTTCCAGGAAATGTGTACACAAAACAAGTAACATTATTGCATACAACACCTGTACAGTTCTTACATTTCTAATTTTATACACAGCCAGGCAGAACATGTCCCACATGTTTGCAGGTTAACCACCAAAAGCCAAGACTTTGTTTCAATTTAACTATTTTTATGAGTTATATGCACCACGAAATATGCTTTGTAAACATCAGAACAAAGATGAACCTACTATCACTGTTGATCATTAACATGTCATGTCACTTCAACCAACAAAAGTGTCTTTGACATTAACAGATTCACTGTGACAATAAGACTCTGGTAGATGGATGACATAGAAAGTAAAGGCTCTGATCTACACTCTGTTTATGGAGGACCATTCATGATAGTTACTACCTTTTAGAGACCTGACCAGGCAAAATGTAGGCAATAAAGATCACCCGAAATATGGCAGACCTTTCACATATTTTGACAATGACCCTGGGATGAACAGACTGTCGACAAGAGATGCGAGGACCTGGGTTAGAGGTGCACCTCGCTGTCGGCGATGCATCGGTTCAGAAGACGCTAGGGTGCCAGGACCAATCCACACAACAGCAGCGATGTGTTTGTTCTGCTCGAGTATATTCCACTCAGCCGAGGAAATGCGTCAGTTCGGCTAGAGAATGCATTGCTCAGTAGAGAAGATGCATCGCTTTTGCCGGTAAGCACCTTAGACCCAATTCCAAGGGTCCAGGACTGGGGTGGCCCCACTTGGCAGGGTTTACTCTGAGATGGCAGAATCCAGGTGCAGTTGCCAGGTTGTTGGGAGCCTGTTGAGTCACTGAGACTTCAGATCGTGAGGCCAGCCAACTAGCCTTTGAGGTCACTCTGGGTTCTGGGGTCAAGAGAGTCAGGTCCAGGCCTTCTCACCCAGGCAAGGAGGGCAGCAGGTCAGCACAGCACAGCAGGGTAGCAGTTTTTCCAGAGCAACAGACCAGCAGAGTGGCAGTCCTTTAGCTGCACAGCAGTCCTTCTTCCTGGCAGAGTATCCACAGGTCCAGAAGTGTACTGAAGTCGTGGTGTCTGAGGTCCTTCTTTTATACACAGTTGTGCCTTTGAAGTGGGGGAGACTTAAAAAACATGCCTTTGAAATACACAGATGTCCTTCCTTCCTGCCCTGGCTCCAAACTAACTACAGGGGTCAGGCAGTCCTTTGTGTGGGGACAGGACACAGCCCGTTCAGATGTAAGTAAGGCTGGGTCCAGCTCCTCTCTCCCATCCTGTCAGGATAGCCCGCTCAGTCATACCTAGCTTTCCATTGTGTGTGGCTGTCTAGGTGGAATACACAAAGCCCAGCCACCAACTACACCCCGTCATGTGACAAGAGACAGGCTGCAGGCACCTAATGGCTAAGGCAAGAAAATGGCAACTTTCCAAAGTGGCATTTTCAGAATAAATCTGTCTTCACTATAAGTTAGGATTTTAAATTAGGATTCCAGATGTACCAAACATGAATCAATCATATCTTCCTATTTGGAAATTACACTTATAAAATGTAATAAGGTAATTCCAATGTTATCCTTTGGGATCTATAGGCCTTGCAGTAGTGAAAAATAAATTTAAGAGTGTTTCACTACCAGGACATGTAAATTTTTAAAGTACATGTCTTGCTTTTTCAATACATTGCACCCTGCCATCTGGGCTGTCCAGGACCTACCCTAGGGGTGAATTATATGTATCAAAGAGGAAGGTTTGGGCCTGGCAAGAGACTTAACTTTCCAGGTCAACATGGCAGTTTAAAACAGCACACACAGGATTTGCAATGGCAGGCCTGAGACATGTTTAAAAGGGCTAGTTAAGTAGAAGGCAGAATCAGTGCTACAGATCTATTAGTAATAGTTAATTTACAGGCCCAGGGCACATGTAGTGTACTTTACTAGGGATATATAAGTAAATTAAATATGCCAATTGTAGATAAGCCAATTCTACCATGTTTTAAGGAGACATCACAAACCCTTTAGCACTGGTTAGCAGTGGTAAAGTGCACAGAGCCAACAAAAATGAATTCAGCAAAAAGGGTAAGAGGAAGGCAAAAGGTTTGGGGGTGACCCTGCAGGGAGGGCCTTTTCCAACACAAACTAATTAATCTCAAATGATTAAAAAATGACATGTCTCCAGTTCTGGAGATCAATAAGGATAAATCAGTTGAAGTGGAGGAAGAAACCTCAAAGAATATAATCAGAAACCTTTAATTCACTACTCGTAAAAGTGGCAAACTGATTTCTCCTCTAACCTCTGTAATGTGTATGATATATCATAATATAATCCATACGCACTCTTTGTACATATTTTCTCACATGGGTGTTGTCACATGCTTGTTGTGTCAATCGTACTACCAGAGGTAGTTCGAATATCAAAGAACACAAGGTACCTGCATATCTTTTGTTGCAGTTTGTATTTTTCCTTGGTATGAGTTAATCAACAAATTTGCAGTAATCCATATCAGAACACCTCTTCAGAAGAAGGTTGACGCATTTCGGCCCATAAAAATGTTCATTATTAACTGACAAGTTTGTGCAAGTGCTTTGAAAAAAAATACACAGTTTGTACAAATTCCCCAGGTTTTCCTTTAAAGTGATACTCAAATCCAATTTAACCAATGTAAACATATCCTTATCACTTATAAGGCAAAATTTGTCACTTATTCACCACATCCATGTAAAGATATAGTCAAATCTTATCATGTTTTAACTAAAGTTATTGAGCTATTGCTCATGAAAATGTACACATTACTGTGTATTTTCCAAAGAAATTCCCAGTAGGGAGCCCTCAAGCCTTGTTGAAGTAGTTTTCAAATCCTTTAACGGTTTTCCCAGTGTTACTGTCACCATGTGCTTTGAGATAAACCATTTTCCACCAATGTTCCTAGAAACTGTTTGGGAACCCAGTAGTTATTTTTGGCTGGGCTCCTCAAAAACCTTGCAGGACCCACTTAACGGAGGTAGCAGCGTGACCCCATTGAGCAGGTCCTTTCGTCTGGTCCCCCTTGCTGCCTCTGTATGTTCTGGCATTGGTCTTTTGCCCATTGTTTTGTGACAGTTTGCTCATTTTGTTCCATTTGCCTCATTGTTTTGTTTTTTGCTGATCAGTGTTTGCTGTTCTGCCATTTGTCTTTTCCCCATTGTTTTGTTACAGTTTGCTCATTTTGTTCTATTTGTCTGATTATTTTGTTTTTGCTGTTCTGTTTGGTGACTGACACCCATTCGCTTCCTTCCATTCCTCCCTCCCGCTTCCTGCCTCCTACCGGCCCGCCCACAACCTCCCAGCGACCCTCCCACTTCCCAGGACCTACTTAATGGAGGCTGCAGCCTGGTCGTGCAGCAGACGCACCCAGCTCATCTGTGCCTGTCCGCGCCTGGAACATGCCCAGCGCCAGGAATCCTGGCTGTCCTTACACCCACAAATACTTTGCCGCAGAGCTCCGAGCCCTGGAGCCAAGACGCCGCAACAACAAATGTGCATCACATTTCCTTGATCAACAGTAGGAGTTTTTACCTGCTGCCGCTGCCTTTTCACCTGTAACTCAGGAGCTCCCCCCTCACAGAAACCCTCACCACACCCACCTCACCGACCACAACCACCCCAAAACTACTCCACTGCCTCCTGCTCAAAGCCTGATCACTCTGCAAACACTCCATCGAAATCTGGGACACGATCAACACCCCATTCCAATGTGATCTCCATCACAGAGACCTGAATCAAGTCCTTCTCCATCCCCAACATTGCCACCGCAATGCCTAACGGCTACAAGATGATACACCAGGCCGCACCAACAAACACGGGGGAGGCATCACCATCATTCACAAAGAAACCATCCGCTGCACTACCACCGAAGATGACAATGCACCGATCATGGAAAACCTCAACTTCCAACTCCAAACAGATGGCAGAATGACCATCAGAGGCACCCTGGCCTACATACCCCCAGGACCATTACCCACTTCTGCAACGCCATCCCCAAATTCATCGCACCACTAGCCATTGACTCCAATCACTACATCTTCCTCTGTGACCTCAACTTCCACCTTGACAAACCCAAAGACGTAAACTCCGCCAACCTCCTGGGAAGCATGAGCAACACTGGCCTCACCTAACTGCTCACTGACCCCACACCCAGCACAGGACACATGCTTGACCCTATCTTCACTGCAAGCGACAGAGTCAAGTACAATCATTTCACCAAACTCACTTGGACTGACCATGCCATTGTCTACTTCATTATCGCAGGATACCCATGTACCACCAACACCAGGCCACCAGTTACTCCCACTGCAGCTGGAACAAAGTGACATAGACCCAATGGACAGATGCCCTCAACACCACCCGGCCTGACTCCGCAACCAACCTGGAACAGGCTGTCCAGAATTTCTCTGACTGATCACCAACTGTGCTGACAGAGTCATCCCCATCAAGCCAGCCAAGACCAGAAGATCCACTAAACAAGCTAGTTGGTATACACCAGAACTCAGGACAATAAACCACAACTGCAAGTGACTAGAAAGACGAGGGTGCACCAGCAGAGATCCCACAGACTGAGCTACCTTCAAGTCAGCCCTCAACCAATACCACCAACACCCTAAAGACACAAAAAGAGGCACCTTGGCAGACTGCATTGAAGCAAGCTCCAACCACAGCAAGGAACTCCTCATCATCATCAGAGAGTTCTCCTGCCCATCAGCCACTGAGAATACAATCTTCCCTACCCAAGAACTTTGTGACACCCTGGCACACTATTTCCATAACAAGATATCCACCATCTTCAGTAACTTCGAACCCCAACCCACCGACCTCTACAACCTCCTCACACCAACGGATGCCACCCACAACCACCTTCTTCCCCGTTTGGAACAGCTCACCACACAGAACTCCACAGCCATCATGATCTCCATCCACTCCGGTGCACACACTAACCCCTGTCCCCATCACTTCTTCAACCTCGGGAGCAAAGAAATCAGCTGTGAATTCACCTCCATTCTCAGCACATCCATCACCATGGCTGCCTTCCCCCACAGATGAAAACACGCAGAGGTCAAACCCCTCCTCAAGAAACCGTCTGCCGACCCAGGCGAACTCAAGAACTACAGCCCTATCCTGCTGCTTCCCTTCCCCACTAAAGTCCTGGAGAAGGCCATCAACCGCCAGCTCAATTAACAACTGGAGAGAAACAACCTGCTAGACACCTCTTAATCCAGTTTCCGTGCCAACCACAGCACCAAGACTGCCCTGATCGCTGCCACCGACAACATCAGAACCCTACTAGAACAGGATGAAGCAGCGGCCCTGATCCTTCTCGACCTCTCGGCAGAGTTCTACACCATATCCCACCATACACTCATCAAGAAACTCCACCACATTGGGATCCAGGGTGATGCCCTCAGATGAATGGCATCCTTCCTCACAGAATGAATCCAGAGAATCTGCCTACCACCCTTCACCTCGAAACCAAAGAGCACCATCTGCGGGGTCCCTCAAAGTTCAACCCTCAGCCCCACCTTGTTCAACACTTACATGACCAACATCATCAGAACCCATAGCCTCAACATCGTATCCTACACAGATGACACCCAGCTCATCCTCTTGCTCTCAGAAGAACCCTCCACCAATGGGACCAACTTCCACCATTGCATGATGAGTGCCGCTGACTGGATGAAGACCTGCTGCATGAAGCTCAACACGGACAAGACGAAAGTGCTGATTATTGGGAACAACACTTGCCCGTGGAACAACATCTGGTGGCCTTCCAAACTCAGACCCACACCAACAGACCACACTTACAACCTTGGCATTATCCTGGATAGAAAACTCACCATGAAATGCCAGGCCAATCCAGTCGCCTCCTCCTGCTTCCACACCCTTCGCACACTCCGACAGATCTTCAGATGGCTAGCCGTGAGCACCAGCAAAACTGTCACTCAAGCCCTAATAACCAGCTGACTGGACTACGGCAACACGGTCTATGCAGGAATCACCTCCTAGCTCTTGAAGAGACTCCAGACGATACAGAATTCAGCTGTCAGACTCATCTTCGACCTCCCCAAATGGGCACACATCACCACCCACTTCAGGAACCTCCACTGACTCCCGATCCAGAAAAGATGCCAATTAAAGTTGTTGACACACACCTACGAGGCCCTCCATGACCAAGGACCAGCAAACATCAACCACCACCTGAACTTCCACCAACCCTACAAACACCTGCGCTCCCCCTCCCTCTCCCTGGCACACACACTCCGCATCTGCCAAAGCTACAGTGGAGGACAATTCTTCTTCTACCTCACAGTTAAGTCCTGGAACGACTGTCCCCTTCACCCCCGAACATCATTCTCTCTCCCGGAATTCAAACAGAGACTTAAGATCTGGCTCTTTGGCTGATCCCAACAAGAACCTAGTGCCTGGATACCCTTGCGGGTGATTAGCCGCGCTCTACAAATCTGAATTGATTAATTGAGGGGCCTGTTGGTCAGTGGAAAGTGAGGATCCCTAATGTTGAGGAGGATGATTTCAGCTTGATGAAGGCAATGGGATTCATGAACCAGGGAATGAGCATACGCTAAGGGTTCAAATGCTGAGCAACATATTCAGGGCAAGAAGATTTATGAATCAGAAGATGAATATCAGGATATCTGTGGATGATCTACAGTGCAATAATGGTATCTCTAGTCTTGAACATTGCTACTGACCTTACCTTATGTGACTTAACACACTTAATTTACTACAAATGTCTCCCAAAATTAACCACTGAAGCAAGCAATGTTTTACAAACAGTTGCATTTGCAGAATGTTGGCTAGTTTTTTTTTGGGTGCCCAAGTCTATTTTGTTCCCATTTTGACCCTGTTTCTTGTAAACTATTCATGTAGGTGTGGGCACAAGGGATCCATTAATCGTACACCCCAAAATATTACCTCAAAAGTACGCCCATGGGTGGATGAATTGGAGATGGTGGTGAAGCTCGATTTCGGGGGGTAATTTGTGACCAAGATAAGAAACCATACAGCATATCAAAAACATAGGGCCCGATTCTGATGCGGGTTGGAAAAGCTTCCCGACCGAGGGCCCGATTCTGATGCGGGTTGGAAAAGCTTCCCGACCGAGGGCCTGATTCTGATGCGGTTAGGAAGGCCTCCTAACGGCATTTGCTCCTTCCAAATCGGATCGGGAACGTGTCTTCCCGACCAAGGGCCCAATTCTGATGCGGTTAGGAACAAATGTTCCCATTGAAGTCAATGGGAGTTCAACCAAATCGTATCTGGAAGCATCCGGATGCATCCTACTCCGCAGGTCGGACTTTCCCGATCCGAGTGGGTCGGACACCATTTCCCAACCGATTCGGTCGGGAAGCTTTTCCAACCCGCATCAGAATTGGCCCCTAGTCTGTTAAGTGAGGACAAACTCAATTAGTGAGTTCTAGGGCAGGCATAGATATTTAAAAAAAATTGTTAGAAACGTGGTCCCTCGTTGGCAAAGGTATGCACACTGTCCAAGTAGGGATCCAAAATCCTAGTCTGGGTAAATGTAGTTCACACTAAGTTTACCTGTGCTCACCCTCTAGTAGTTTGGCTCAGATTAGTAAGGCTAAACTAAAGAGGCAATGTGTAAAGTATTTGTGCACACACACACACACACACAGTAACACAGTGAAATCTTTACAAAAGTACTCCACACCAGTTAAAGAAAATAGCCAATATTTATCTCAGGAAAACAAGACCAAAATGACAAAAACCCAACATACACAAGTCAATATATGAATTTTCAAAGATTAAATCAATATGCGGTGCTTAGACGTCTTTAGCTCCAACTGGGGATATCTGGTCGTGCAACACCTAGACAAATCCTAAAGTTCAGTCTGACCATGGTGTATCGAGGGTCGGGTATAGGAATCACTCAGACCCCCTTACGGTACCTTGTATGCATCAGAAATTAAAGACAATGCATCACTCAGAGGAGGTGAGGTGTCCCGGATGCAGGTGAGGCATCGGATCCTGAAGGCGGTACAGGGTCGTTGAAGCTTTGCCGCTCCGGGAAGATGCGTTGCACAGAAGAGGTGATACATCGGTTGTTGTGCGAGGCCTCGATTCCTGAAAGTGACATGTGTGTGATGCATCGATGTCAAGAGCATGAAGTGCCAATTCTACAGACTCAAAGTCAAACTGCTGGACAAAAGGCAATGTGTCGATGAGATTTACGCAGGGACAGTTATGCGTCAGAGTCGAGGCGGTGCAACACAGACATCAGTGGATGTTGTTAGTACTCACACTGCAGCGGTTCTTTGGAGGCACTGCAGCAAAGTCGGGTCTGTGTTGAAGTTGAGATTGTTGCGTCGCACAATCGGCAAGCGGTGCCCATGACTTCTGTGCAGGCAGTGGCGATGCATCAGTTTTGCAGGGATGCAACGGTTATGAACTGACGTTTTGGAGTCGATGAGTCTGTTTCTTGGTTGCAGCACGAAATCCACCTCCAAGGGCCCAGGACTGGGTTTGGCACCACTTGGCAGGCCAGGACTCACAGAAGAGGAGCCCAGGTGCTGGTAGCAAGATGCAGGTGAAATCTTTGATGTCCCTGAGACTTCAGCGACAGGAGGCAAGATCAGTCAAGCCCTTGGAGAATCTAAGAAAGCAGGATGTACAGAGCAAAGTCCAGAAGGCAAGAAGGAGCAGGTAGCAGACCAACACAGCAAAGCATGCAGCAAAGTGGCAGTCCCTCCTGGCAGCACAACAGTTCTTGGCAGAATGTCCCCAGTCCAGTAGTGTTCTGATTATAAGGTGTCAGGGGTCCAAGTACTTATACCCATTTTGACCTTGAAGTAGGGAGACTTCAAAGAAATGTCTTTGTAGCACACAGGTCCCTGCCCTTCCTGGCCCTGGCTCCAGACACACTAAAAGGAGGTATGCAGCTGTTTGTGTGGGTACAGGCACAGCCATATTCAGATGCAATTGTCAACTCCTCTCACCACTATGGCTCAGGAAGACTTATCATCCTGGTGATGGGCCATCAGGATATGCAAGGCACACCTCAGCTCCCTTTGTGTGTGTCTGTCTAGAGTGAATTCAGAAAGCCCAACTGTCATCCAACCCAGATGTGTATTCTATGGGACAGGCAGAAGCACAGAATCAATAGGTAAGAAAATTCAAAATTTCTAAAAGTATACAAACTTGAATATGCCTAGGCTGGAATTATTCACCACAATCTTATCTTTTCGGGTTCAGGTTTATGATTACCTGATACCTTTGTTTTTATTTTACCACTAATGTTTTTAGTTAATTTTAACCATTTTCCTAATGTCAAACACATTAGATAACATGCATCTCAGGGTATATATGCATACTTGGGCTTTGTTCAAAACACAATGACAATAGTACTTTCAGGAAAGTTTCACGTTACAAAAAACATTGACTTGACATATTCATACTGTCACACACAATACATATTCAAAAAGAATTTGAAATAAACAAAAGAATTTAAAGTAAACCAGTCTTGAACTTTACAAGCAAGAGTCTGTACTTAGTGTCACTATTTAGGTGAGACTCATGAATGCCCGCAATACCAAAGGGGTTATATTCCCTGCTTAATTTGTCAGAATAGGCACCAAAGTTCTTGGTTGCCTCAATTTGCAGGTTTAGATGATGGTTTGTTAAACTCCCTCGGAGTGGTTAAACATTGGCTCGTTTCGACCTCTTCAGTTCGAGATCTCCTCAGGACCAAGGCCAGTTGTAACTGTAAATTAAAAATAAAAATAACAACATTTTATCTCAGTAACTGAAATGTTTGCTTTTTACACTCTGTTTTCCTTAACCCTTGTACAGAGGACTCTCCTATCTTTTTGCAGAGCAATTCTGTGATTTTTGGCTTGTCTGTATTTTCAATAGGTTATGTCCAAGCTGAGCCTTTCATGACTCTGAATTTGTTTAGCTTTAGAGTCCTCTTTAGAAGGATGAAGGAACCCTAAAGTTAAAACACAACTTTCTAAAAATGGCATTTTAAGACCTGCAATTTAAAAAAACAACTTCACTATATTATACTTTTTTAAATTGTGACTCCAGAGACACCAAACTCCAATTTTCTATCTGCTTCCCAATTGGAAGATATACTTGTAAAGTGTTGCAAGGCAGCTCCAATGCTAACCTATAGGAGAGATAGGCCTTGCTGTAGTGAAAAACAAATGTATCAGATTTTCACTAACAGGACATGTAAGACTCAAAAGTACATGTCCTACCTTTTAAGGGCTACCGGCCCACGGGGCTACCTAGGGCTTACCTTAGGGGCGCCTTACATGTAGAAAAAAAGGGAAGGTTTGCACCTGGTTAGTAGGTGACACTGCTAGTTTGACATGGCAGTCTAAAACTTCACACAGGCTCTGCAATGCTAGGCCTGAGACAGGTTTGAAGGGCTACTAATGTGGGTGGCACAAACATGGTTGCAGGTCCACTAGTAGCATTTGACTTACAGGCCCTGGGCACATGTAGTGCCCTGTACTAGGAACTTGGCATTTGGATTCTCCATGATTGGAAAATATGATTTACTGCTATTACATTTTAAACACAGAGCACATGCACTTTAGTACTGGTCAGCAGTGGTAAAGGGCCCAGAGTCCTAACACCAGCCAAAACGAAGCTCAGCACACAGTTAAAAACAGGAGGACAGAAGCAAAAAGACAGGAAAACCACGAGAAAAAATGCCGCGTCAAACAGTTTATTACAAAAATTCCAAATGCAAACGCATAAAGTTATTGTCATGAAGGCTGTCAGTGACTAGAGCAATACAGGATAAGTTGCAAAATCAGAATAATTCTAAGTCCCAAATGTGCAGGAAAGTTAATAGGAACTCAGATGTCCAGAAATAAACACCCCTAGTAGTACCCAAGAAAATCAGGAAAGTCTTCTGGTTCACCCCCAAATTGAGGGGTTATACACAGTTTTTTTGTATAGGAAAGCATTCATTTCTGCAAAATCATCATGGTGTGAGGGAAAGAATTACACTTTTAGCAAACCAGAACACAATTGAATTAAAATGTCATATTGCCTTACCATCTAAGCACTGTCCCACTATATGAATATTGATTCAGCAAATTCTTTGCTAATGTCATCTGGAGATAGCAGGACACACCAGTTACAAAAACAACTGCAAACTATTGTGAATGAATGCAGTACTGGGTCCAAGATGGAAATGTTTCTTCGAGAACAGCAAGAACAACAACAATGGAAATAAACAAACATGATTCTCTTTGAGTGTGTGCTGCAAAACTGATGAACAGTAAAAATGCAGAAGGAGACATCCTCTTCGAACAAGATGGCATTGAGGCCTAACTGAGGCCTCGTGAGCATAAGCCGGAAAAAGGCACTTTAACATGTCATAGTAAATTAGTTTCAAATGCAATAGCACCATGTCGGTGTATACATGTAAATTAAAGCGTGCACCCACATTCTGTACGTTGGTAATAATGCACAAAAATATAAATGAGCATACACTCTAACAAACAATTTATTATTAATCAATAATACTTGTTTTGTTGGCAATATTAAAGGGTAATAGGGGTATTTAGCCCTGCCACAATTTGGCTTTATGGCTAATCAGTTCTGTTGGCTGTGTTACATCCCACGATTATGTATATGGTCAAGTACAAGCACAATGATGTTTAATGAGCATTATAGTTTTTGTTAAATTATTTGTGTGTATATAGCTCATAGTCTGCCATTAAAATAGCCTTGTAGCACTGATTTAATGTGGTTCTACTCTCAGACTAGTAGCAGCAAAATAGAAACCAATAGTCTTTAAAGAGTTAGGGTCTCATTTATTGCATTATGGCATAGGGTAGCATAACAAGACACCTTGATGTGCTGCCCTATGCCAAAGTGAAAGTGCAGGAATGCACCATTTTTAAGCAATACGGTGCATTCCTATCCTTTCTCCCTGCTCTGGCAACATTTCGGTAGCCTAGCGCCAACGTAAGCACCCTTGCACCAGTGTCATCTTAACGCACGGGCAAACTGGGCAGTTGCCCGAGGGGCCCACGAGCATAGGGGTCCCATGAAGACCAGAATTTAACACACATTTTCCACTAAACATTTTAATTCCTGTGATTGGTTGTGTAGGCAGGACCCAATGCACTTCTTTGCCCGGGGGTCTATAATGCTGTTAAGATGGCACTGCCTTGCACCATGGTGCAAGGGTATCTCCGTTGCTTGCGGGGCTTGTTTTTGTGAATGAAGGGGTACCTTCTTGCTCAAAAACAATACCAAGAGGCAGTTTCCTCTTTTTAGGTGTGCTGCAGAATGCAGTACACATGGAAAGAGGAAAAAACGAGGAGAAACGAAGTTATATTTCTTAGTTACGCCTCACCTCAGGAGGGGTACGGATTTGATGCTTCTCCAGGTTTACACAACTTTGTAAATCTGGGGCAGCTTCAGATTCCATGGGTGTTGCGTGGGAAAATCCACAGCAAAGCCCATGGAATGCCTCCAGGGCGCAGAATAAGGTGACGCGGCGATTTGCGCTGCGCCTCCTTACTCATGATTTATGAGGTCACACAAAACGGTGCAGGGTAGCTTTGCATGGCTTAATAAATCTTCATGAGAGCCCTGCGTCACGCATGTACCACTTTACTTGGTGCAAAAGTGACGCAGGGCGCTCATAAATAAGCCCTTTAGTGCCTTCTCGGGCATGCAGGTGAAAGAAAAATAATGGACATGAAGCGCAAACAAGGCCTTAATGCTATTTGATGACGCTATTAAAAGGGCTAGAAAGCATACTAAGGAAGTGGCTGAGCTTCTTTTGAGGGCTTAGAGGGCACGTGCAGAGCTTTTATACCTGCAGGTGTTTAGCTTCCAAAACAAAACTATGATTTCTTTTGCCTTATTTTCGAAATATATCGCTATGTGCACGTATTCGGAGCCTCAATATTTCAAAGTAAATGCTGTGAAAGTTTCGTTTCATGTTGTGCCAAAACGTCGCCTTCCTTATATAAACACTGGCACTAAAGACTATTTGAGCATGAAAAATGTAAATCATAAACGCCTCTTATTTCCATTTATTTTCCGTTCTTATTTGCAGTGGCACAGAAATAAGCTGCCACTCCTCGAATGTCAAACAAGTCGCAGAACACCTGAGCAGCCTTTGTAAGCTCATGGCATCGCCATTTCATGCTTGTACCTGTGCCACGGAGGGCGAAACAGCAAGTTACCTCTTTCTTGTTTACTAGAGAATTCAAAGCCAGCTGAACAAAGAGCAAGCTGTCGGTTTTGACTGGGTGGGTATTTTGGGAGAGAAACTACTCCTGTGGTTCAAGAAACACCGGATCTTTCTCCCGGAATCCACTTTTAATTATGCATTTCTTTGCACACTGGAAATAAAAGATTAGCATTTCAAATCGTGCCATGGCCTACATTTTCCTCTCATGGATGTGCACTATAAAAATGATATTGTCAACCACTTTTACACTTGGATTTTGAAGTGTAACACCCAAACTATTTTGCAATCATATAAAAAGGACCTATACCAGTCGCCAGTATCTTGGGCTGAATAAATGGGAAGACGTGAATAATTCAAAGTGCAATTGAATTTTTAAAAACTTTTCTTAGTGTTTTAGGGATTGTATTTCATAGTGGTGTAGACCATAATAACCAGTTAAGTTGATGACAAGTGTCTTAAAGACATTCTATTCACAAATATTTGCATACTAAAAGGCTTAGGTTCCCATTTTACAAAGCCATTTATGGGTGTACATCTACGTTTATAGCATATAAAGGCTTCTTTGACACCCGAGCGCTATTCACAAAAGGACACTAGTCAGGTGTACATGTTTTTACTCCTATATAACAGTATACCACAGCTGCGCACAATTTTACAGTAGTAAATACCAAACAATGGAGAGTGGGTTGATCAAGACAGGGCTTACCTTCACAGGTTGTGAATGGAAAGTTGTGACTTTGTTGTCATTCACACACTCCTCCCTGACCCTTTGCCACCATGTTCATAGATTTACTCCAGCAAAGATCTCTAGTAACTCTCCTGCTATAGTGGGACATGGTACAGAACACCCTACATTTTGCGGGAGTGCATAGGAATGACATTCTACACTGGGAAAAAAGAACAAGAAAACAATGGGCCTTTCCACATCAGGGTGACTTCCCCAATGTGCAGACATACCTTGCGACTTACAGTACATCGGGTAACTAGCAGATGTAGCATAACATTCTCAGTAGCATGTCTAATATTCTGCAAGAAGCACAGTTTCCAGGTGTATATGAATGTCTGTGAATTCCCAAAAGTCTCAAAGCCTGTGATTCTTAACCTGTAGTCTGGGGACATCTAGGGGCCTGCCACGCCTACTCAAGGGGTCCGCCACTGCTTATAACATTAAATATTATAAACAGATTAATAATGTGTATGTAAATAAAGAAGCAAAATGTAACATTTTCACATAGTAAATAAATGTGAAGATTTTTGGGAATTGGAGGCTAAAAATGATGTTGGTGTCGTGAGATTGATTCCTGGGAGAAGTTCAAATGCATCAGACAGAACATAATATGGATGACAGGGGCCTTAGTGGAGTTTAAAAAAGCCCAAACTTCCCATTAAAATGAAAACTTTGATTTTTTTATATTTGTGTGTGAATCCAAAAACTTATTTCATCATTTGTGTATTTGCTTCATGAATACTTGTTTCTGTATGTTTGGGTATTGTTTTGAGGTTCAAATCAGCAAAATTGCTTAAGCCGGGGTTCCTGGCCTCTAGTAATGACTCCAAAGGGGTCCTCGGATTCCAGTAATGAATAACTGGGGGGGGTCCACAGAAGTCAAAAGGTTAAGAACCACTGATCTAAGCCAATGCCTAGGAGTACCTCTAAAGGTGTATATTTATGACGTATCTTTGTGAATCAAGCCCTCAGTTTGTAAAATAGTGATTATTATATTAATGCTGTGGGGGTGTTGTTTGTACAGGAAAAATTGGTGCCTGTCCAGTTAGCGTAGTATACAGTAATCAATAGAATCATGCGGTGCAAAAGGTGAGGGAAAACACCCTGGAACCCCCAATAATGTAGGACCAAAAGGGCCCATCAAGTAAGTAATATCCTGTCCTATGCTCACGCTTTTGTGTTCAATGAAAGTTCATCATAGAGTTGGAGTACATGGTAAAAGATGAGTAATGTCTCTTATGATATTTTCTTTGTCTTTTATTCAAACAAACGTCCAGCCAACACTTGTTTCGTCTTATGGGGATTACCCCTCGACTTCTTCAGGGCTGGAAATGACATAACAAGGATCTTATCACCATAAACGTTGAGCATTAAAAGTACAATAATGGTGAGCACCAATCACCTTATTGTCGAAAGGGTGAACACATATCACCTCAAGTGGAAACCCTAAAGAAAACAGTGCATTTTGAAAGTGACTGTGAACTTTACAGTATGCAGGGATAATGCCAAAATGATAATCGTCAAGAAATACATATATATAAGGGTGAGGCGTGAGTTGTGTCGTGTTTTCAATCGAAACGTGCAACCCACATATACGTGCCATTGGTCTTAATGATTTCTTTGTACTCTGCACTCACTCTTTACTTGCTGCAGCACTTTATGTTGGTTACTTCTTTAGGCATAGCAATGCCTGATTCATGCTGGCCTGTGATGAAGAATATTAATAATAGCTTGTTTCTGAGATTTAGGCCTAATGATGCTTTAGTATCATTCTGTGAAACGTATTGTAATGATAGATGGGGCCATGTTAAATGGAACAGCTATGTGTTATCCTGCTTCGCCCTCTTCAGTATTGGATAATATTTATGAGGAAGGCTGGTCCAGAGACAGCGATGTGAGGCACTGGGCTTTCTGTGGGCTTGCTCCTTTGGGGTCCCAGGTTCAGCAGAAACTATATTTAGCTAGAAAGTCGTTACTATGCACTCATGTATGTATGTATGTATGTGTGAGTCCGCACAGGGCCTGTCAGAAGGAGGCTAGAGCAAAGTGCATGTATCAGGCTAGGGTGCGGTGTAGTGCATAATAGCCAACATGTGGCAGCATGGCATCAAAGTAGGAGAAGGAGGAAAAAAATCTTTCTTAATTAGAGTGTGGTGTGGAAGTGCAGGATGTGCATGCTTACATTTGTGTGTGTATGTGTGTGTGCGTGTGGGAGGGAGGGCTCTTACATTTTTGTGTACATATCCACATATATACAAGTCTGTGTCCATGTTTTGTGTGTGTGGCATGATATACCCACATCGTTATAATTTTTAAATTCTTGTATCGGTTAAGCTTCCAGTGGCACATTTTAACTAGTTCATAGCACTGACAATTTGGGATTTATCCCTGGGAACTATACGTTCCAAATTTATCCTGGCAGAAAGCATTAACTCACTGAGCCATCTCATTGGTCTTCATACAGATAGAAATACTCATTGGTGTTTAGCTATTTAATGAAAAGAGTAAAAAAAGATCTTCCCTTACAGTTAGGTCTCGATGCGTCCTGAAATGAGTGAATAAATGAATATTCTTCCCAAATCTTTGACTTCAAGCACTAAGTCCAATGGTTATTCTCACTCAATTTCTACTGTACGAAATCAGATTTCAGTGCTGTCAGAATCTTGAATTTGGGAAGTTCAGGCTTAACCCGATGGTTCATATACATTGATTTATACTTTGCGAATGGTGCAAATCGTATATTAATTACTTCCTGCGATCCTTCAGGTGACAAGTTCAAATAGAATAACAATACTCTGTTCAACCTACTTGGCACTAAAAAGATGGCGCAGAACAAATTTATGCAAACATTTCGGAGACCAAACATGCAACATTTGATAGGAGGAAAAGCTTAACTATAGTAGAGGGTGGAAAGAAAACAAATGCCTTGCCCACACTCTCTAATCAAGATAAGCAGATAGTGCAGGACATTTTTGAATATGAGATTTGAAAGTGTGGCAGTATACCACACATCCAGTAGTGAATGTGTGTTTCATTCTCACTGTTTGTATTGAAACACGTGTGCATGTTTTCATGCAGGAATATGAATTCTGGATAGAAATAATCATAGGAAGGAAGAAAAGAGACATTCTCAAGGCTAGCCCTTCCTAAACCAATTCATGCAAGCTCCAAAACTTTGGAATGGTACTTGGAATCATGGTATGCAAATATCTAATTTTCAGATATTGGCTTTAGAAAATTCAAGTAACAAATGCAGTGTAATTAAGAGTGAAGCAAATAATGAACGAAAAAGGTCAAAGTACCTTCTGCCTTTAGCTGGCATGGGACCTAAACTGCCATTTTCACAGGCTTAAAAACAAGCATTTGCAATGCAGTCGGTCTCGCGTTCGGGACCTTATATGTATTTAGCTATGCAGCACATTAGCCTGGGTGCTGAAACATCTCTTGTTCTTTAACATGGAGGAAAAGTAAGCACCAAACTGCGGAAGATGCCAGGTAGGGGAACACATGGAGAGAAAAACTGCCAATCAGCAGGAAACTGTATTGTCCAAAGATCTGTTTTTAATATAAAATCAGCCCCTTCGTTGGTCATATCACTGAAAATACAAGATTTGAAAAAAGGAATTTAGGGAATGCTAAAGTGATTCTAGTATTTTACTGACCTCTGCTGGTCGTTTTCTATCAAGAAAGTTAAATAGAGGCAGTTGCCAGCAAAATAATAAAAGAAAGTCCCTAAGTAGAAAGCTATTCTGATATTTTACTGACCTCTACTGGTCGTTTTCGATCAAGATAGTTAATTAGAGGCAGTTGAACAAGCAGAAAGCAATTCTGGTATTTTACTGACCTCTACTGGTCGTTTTCTATCAAGACAGTTCAATAGAGGCAGTTGAACAGAAAAAAAAGTCCCTACGCAAAGGCGGAAGCAGATAAGTCCTAGGGCTGATCTCCAGATCCCACAAAGTACATACAACAGATCTTCCAGACAGCGCAAGCGCTGTCTAGGCTCAACCTAATGATAGAATTCCATACAGTTGTCCACAATGTGTGTTGAGATCAGGGCTTAAAAAGAAACATTTTATTTTTAGCCAACAGCAATAGATTTTTAACAGTTCATTGGGTCGAGTGACTTCTAAAAAGGTTTGTGTTTAACGTTAAATTTTTGCAGATCAGAACAAATTTGTTGCTTCTTATGATGTGATAATAGGTGCCATATGTTCCAAAATTAAGTGCACTCATTTTGCCCCTTCAAATTTGAAAAGGTGATCTTTAAGTTACATAAATAACCATACAGTATATGCATAAATACAGATAAATGAGGTAGCTGTGATTGTGAATATTAAAAAAGCTAATGTGATTAAAGGCATAGTCTCCCGATGGGGAATAAAATGTACTTCTAATCTGTGAGCCGGATTTTTGGCTAAATACCTTGCTCCTCCATTTAGAACTTTTGATGCGAAGAATTGATGCCTGAATGATGGAGAGGGTGTTAGACGCCAGGCTTCCTGTACCCTGTCTTTGTCGTAGGTCTGAGAACTACCCCTCCCATAATGCATTAGAATGGTGTGTTGCTTGTGTGTTTTCCCATACTGCACAGGGGCCTGTCAGCTGACAAGCACAGTTTATAAGCTGTGAGCACCCGATCCCTGGTGCTTGGCTTTACATCCTGTTTGGACCACGCCCTTTTCCTGTTGGATTCCCACAGACTCTCCCTTCTACGCTAGCAGTGTCCTGAATCTACTACTGGAACAACCTTTCTGCAGCACAAGGACGCGCTGTTTTTTGCCATTGCTTTGAACCCTAAACAGCGCGAGGATGCGCTGTTCCATCTGGATCCTTTTCTGCCTGCAAGCACGAGGACGCGCTTGTTGTAATTTATTCATAGTCAATGTCACGCGCTGCTGCCAGCGCGTGACAGCAACTGGTCAGGCTCTCCTGCGCGAGAGCACCCTTTGTTATTCACCCCTTCCCATTGGCTCTCCAACATTCCACCCTGCCCTTTCCTCTCCTTCCCTGTTCCCAACTGTGATAACGATATAGAAGCTCTGACTACTAACCGCACTCCTTGTGGGGCTGTAAAGAATAAACTTTGAATCCAACTTACCGCGTCTGCTTCATTTCCACAAGTGGCGACGAGCGGACTTCCCATCTGCAGCCCCACTGCGGTGTGTTCTATCACGAGCTGCTTGAATGGTGAAAGATCTCTTGGCTGCGGCGCTTTACGACTTCTGTGCAGATCTTAACCAGCGCCTCCCAGATGTTCTACAGTTCCGTTGGTTCTGCCGTGTTCCTGTGGTCCAGTATTGCTGTGTTCACGATGGGAGTCTGAGCTGTCATGTGGTGAGATCAGCGCTGTTTGCATGTGCGCGGAAAGTTTGACGTGTTCTGTGCTTCGACACGCATCATCCAATCTCGCCAATTTCTGCTTCCGCATTCCGCTTTCTGCTCAACAGCTCTTGCCCTTTTGCTGACACTGCGTGCAGCTGTGCTCCTGTCAGAGACACTCCCGCCCTTCTCCTGCAAGCTGCACTTTCCTCATAGAGCGTGTGACGTCATTGAAACGCACACGTACGGCGCCATTTTGTTTCCTTCAATTTCACTGCTACGCTGGAATTCATGTGCATTGCCTGACTCAGTGATGCACACACTGTAATATTCACGTGTGCGTTTCCTCATTCAGTGACACGCACACTTTCTTCACTCTTCCTTCAATTCTTGTGGGTTTTCCAGCGCCTACAGTTACACTTCATTACAAAAAAAAAATAACAACAAGCAGTTTTTTTTTCGTGACAAGCTTCAGTTCATGTTCTCCAACATTATCGTTATGTTCACAATTTCTGCGCGTTGCCGATTCCAGTGATGCGCACACTTACAACTCTACGGTGCGTTTCCTTCCCACAGTGACACACACACTTTCACCAATTAGAACCAATTTCACCTTGGTTCATTTCAATAAAAGACAATTCTGTGCGCCACCTGTCACTTCAGTGCATTATCACTCACGGTGACGCGCACACCTTGATCAGCTACCACTCTTCATTGCGCATACTGAATTTTTTTTTTGCTAATAATGTGTGCCTTAAGCTCATTGAACCTCTCACAACCTCAAGCTTTTCTTCCAATCAAAGGTGAACCATGCATGCCATGGAAAGAGTGGAAGGAATATTTCTGCAACTATATTGAAACTGTGGAAGATGAAGATTTCACTCCTGTGAAGAAAAAGAAAGTACTATTGTATTGCTTGGGTCCAGGAGGTTTAAAAACGTACAATAGAATTGAGAAGAAAGTCAGGGAGGGTGATGATGTATTTCAGCACGCTTTAGATGACTTGGACGCACCTTTTTCACCCATAGTATGTGTTGCTGTTGACCGCTATAAATTTTCAAGAAGGAAACAGGGCAAAGACGAGAGCATTGATGAATACGTCTCCGCTTTGAATACCTTAGCCTTGACGTGCAGATTTGGGCAATTACAAGAAGAATTCATACGTGACCAGATAATTATGCACGCCAGTAACTCCAACATCCAAGACAAACTTTGGGTAAATGGCGAGTCACCATTGAAAGAAGTGGTCGCCTTAGTTAAAAAAGCGGAACTTACAGGCAGATGTGCTAAAGCCGTTCTTGATGAGCCCAATGTGGTGAAGGCTGTCAATACATCCAATGCTAGCAAATTAAGGTTCAAAGAAAGTTCTCGCCAGAATCCCAGTGAAACTTACAAGAAAAGTGAACCCATCAAGAAGAAACATGAACAAGGAAAGAAATACAATGATGACACTGAACGTAGATGCTATCGCTGTGGGTCTTCCTCCCATTTTGCAGACTTCATAAAGTGCCCTGGAAAATTTCAAAAGTGCACGTCGTGCGGGTTAATAGGGCACTTCGCTAAAGTATGCAACAGAAAATTTCTGAGACAAAGCAAGCCTGTGAAACACATCCAACATGATGATGACTCCAAATCTGAAGATTCAGATAGCTCGCAGTCTGTCGAGATTGACTATGTGTTCTCCATTGAATATGACATACTAGAACTTGCTCCCTCCAGAATCAAAAAACCTATGTGTGATATAAGAATGGGTGGGGTGCCTATGAACATAATGGCTGACTCTGGCTCCCCATTCACAATTGTCAACGAAAATGTATGGAAGCAGCAATTTGTGGGTAAAATTGGTGCTTCACTTGAAAAATCCAACGTAATTGCTAGAAGTTACACAGGAGATAATATCGAATTCTTAGGAACTCGTGAACTGGAATTCGAATTCAAAAATAGGAAGGCGTTCTGCAAACTCTTTGTAGCTAAAAAAGGTCCATCTGTTTTGGGTTGGTGCGATCAGGCTGACCTAGGAATCATTCTCAACCCCAATAATGTTGACCCTGTTATGTCCATTGATGACACATGCAAAAGCTCCCTTCATAAAGACTACCCTGAAGTATTCTCTGGTAAAGTGGGCCTTCTCAACAGTTTCCAACATAAAATTGAGCTTAAAGACTCTGCCTCCCCATGCATACACAAAGTTAGACATCTACCCATTTCGGTCAGAGATGATGTCCATATGGAACTTAGAAGACTGGTCAACGACGGAATAATTGAAAAGGTTGAATCCGCAGAGTGGGTTTCTCCCCTGGTGGTCGTCAAACGCCCCAACGGAAAAATTAGACTCTGCATAGATCTCAGAGATCTAAATAAGAATATAATTGTTGATCAGTACCCTTTGCCTCGCATTTGCGAAATGTTCAATGCTACTAAAGACATGCTTGTATTTTCCATTATAGATTTAAAATCTGCGTACCACCAAGTACCCTTACACATGGATAGCAGAAAGTACACCACATTCATTACGGCATTTGGCTGTTATCGTTTCACGAAAGTACCATTTGGACTGGCCTCGGCCGCAGCGCATTTCCAAAGAGTCATGTCATCCATCTTTGAGGGCGTTGCTGGTGTGAGGTTCTTCCAAGATGATATCTTGGTCATGGGCAGCAGCCAAATGGAACATGTCACACGCCTTAAGCAGGTTTTAGAAAATTTAAAAAGGCATGGGTTAACAGTCGAATTAGACAAATGCAAATTTTCTCAGAAAAAAGTAGTTTACCTGGGTCACACGATTAGTCATGAAGGTATTAAACCCAAGCAAGGTTTAGTTGATGCCATCCTTAAAGCTCCCTTTCCTTCCAGCAAAGATGATGTGAGAGCCTTTCTCAGGTTTAACCAAATACTACTCGAAGTTCATTCGTAACTTTTCTGAAAAAACGTACGATTTAAGGCAATTACTCAAAAACAAGACTAAATTTGTGTGGTCACCAGAATGCCAGAGTACTTTCAATTCCATCAAAAAGGAAATCAGCGATGCACCCTTTCTCAAAGGTTTTGACCCCAAAGCTGAAATTGTTGTCACAACTGATGCCAGCAACAAAGGACACAGGGCTGTGCTAGCTCAGAAGGATGCTGACAACAAGGAATGGGTAGTGGCCTTCGCGTCGAGATCACTCACCTCGGCCGAAGAGAGGTACTCGGTGATTGAACGTGAGATGCTTGCCTGTTCTTGGGCTCTCAACTATTTCAGAGCATACATTTGGGGATACAATATACGTTTGCGCACTGATCACAAACCTTTGATCAAGATCCTCTCTGCCTCTGGCCTGCAGAATGCTTCCCCCAGGCTCAGTAAGATGTCTGTCAAACTGCTGGACTACAACTATACGGTCGAATACTGGCCTGGAGTTAGGAACAAGGTAGCTGATTTCTTAAGCAGGTTACCCCTACCCCACGACGAAGCCTTAAATGAGCTAGAAGATGCTGAGAAAGTAGCATTACTTTTCAACTCAGACCTTGACGGAATCTCAGCAGAGGAGTGGAAAAGTCATATGTCAAAAGACTCCACCCTACTGACATTGTGCAAATATATCAACAGCTCCTGGCCTGAGAAAAAGCGTCTTGATGAAAACGCCAAGGTCTATTGGGACATAAGAAATGAACTAAGTCTGGAAAACGGGGTGTTGTACAGAATAGGTAAAGCAATAGCCCCTTTCACACTCAGAAAAAAATTCTCAGCTTATGCCATATAGGTCACCTAGGTATCTCAAAAACCAAACAAAGAGTCAGATGCAATTATTGGTGGCCCGGAATCGATAAGCAGATAGAAATCCAAATTAGAGATTGCGTGAACTGCAACGACTCGGACAAGAGTCTGAAAACTTCCAGAGTCCCTCTGTCTCCCCTCAAACCCCCCACAATGCCATAGGAGAGGATTGGTTTGGACATCACCGGACCCATTGAAGGCTCTGATGGAGTGATCAAGTATATTCTGGTGGTCATGGATCACTTCTCCAAATGGCCTGCAATAAAAATTGTATCAAGTACTGACAGTTCTTCGGTCATCTCATTTATAGACAAGCTATTCTTGAGTGAGGGATTACCCAAATTCTTGCTCACTGATAATGGCCCTCAATTCTCCTCAGAGGCATTTAAATCATTCTTAGAAAGAAATTGTATCACCTACCTCACCACCTCACTCTACCATCCCGAGGGTAATGGCCTCGTTGAACGATTCAATCGAGTCATTAAAGGACATATACAACTATCCCGGAATGCCAACCTCAACTGGGAAGAGGAAGTATTCAAACTCATCTGGGCATTTAGGATTTCCCCATGTGCCAGCACTAATGAGGCACCCTTTGTCCTGATGAGGAGCAGACAACCCCTGAGCATAGACCTAGGATGGATGCCAGCTTCCAAACAAATTGAGTGGTCACCTGAAACCATCAGAAACAACATAGAAAAAGCACAAATGTGCTATAAAGATTGGTACGACTCCAGACATGGTGTCAAAGAACATTCTTTCAAGATTGGGTATCTGGTCAAAGTTCGCCTTGAAAGGAAAACCAGGAAGGGAGAAAGCAGATTCACCGCTCCCCTGCACATCAGCAAACTGTACAACAACGCTGCCAGACTCAGCGATGGAAAAGTTTGGCACATGAACAGATTGGCCAAATGTCATTCCACTAGAAAAGAGCTGAACCAATATCTGTCGTATAGTGCCAACAGAGATGGGTCAAGTCTGTGCCAGCCCAACAGTACCAGTAAAGATTTGTGGGTAGATTACGATGAACCAGAAGGGGGCCACAGTTCCATACCCTATAACAATAGGGGGTGTTCCACTAATGAAGATGTGCAAGATCACAGTCCTCCACCCACCTCTGACTCCACAGAGTGTCACACATCGGACCAGCTTGAGGATATCAGCTCGCGCACTCCTGAGTTTGATCGGAGTGGCGATGGTGATTCACATTCTGATTCTGATGTCGTATCTGACAGTCAGGGTCTCAGGGGTAGGTTTGGAAGGTCCAATAGCGATCCCCATTCAGACACTGAGGTCGTGTCAGACTACCACAGTCTCAGAGGAAGGTTTGGCAGAACCATCAACAAACCCAAACGTTTTGATGATTTTGTTTGTGAATAATTGTCAAACATGCAAGAGAGGAAGATGTGTTGTAATTTATTCATAGTCAATGTCACGCGCTGCTGCCAGCGCATGACAGCAACTGTTCAGGCTCTCCTGCGCGAGAGCACCCTTTGTTATTTACCCCTTCCCATTGGCTCTCCAACATTCCACCCTGCCCTTTCCTCTCCTTCCCTGTTCCCAACTGTGATAACGATATAGAAGCTCTGACTACTAACCGCACTCCTTGTGGGGCTGTAAAGAATAAACTTGGAATCCAACTTACTGCGTCTGCTTCATTTCCACAGCGCTGTTCTTTATTTTTGTTTGTTTTCACCCGCAACGGCGAGGACGCGCTGTTTCCAGTGCTTTACACACGCAAGCGCGAGGACGCGCTGTTCTTTGGTCTTGTTTTGTTTTTCCGCCCGCAAGCGCGAGGAAGCACTGTGTGTACTTTTTTTACCCTGCAAAGAGCGAGGTAGCTCTCATACGCCGCTGCTTATAATCCGCCAAGGAAACAATAAACAGAGTGCGAGGACGCGCTGTTCTCTGTTTTTGTTTTGCTGTTCCGCTCGCAAGCGCGAGGAAGCGCTGTGTGTATTTTTTTTACCCTGCAGAGAGCGAGGTAGCGCTCATCCGCCGCCTGCCTATAATCCTCCAAGGCAACAAGAAACAAAGCGCGAATCAGCGCTGCGCTATTTTTTTGGCATTTCTGGGGCTCTGCGGAAGTTGAGCCACGTGAGTAACAATGACATTGTAACTGCTGTGACTTTATCACTTTTTTATTGGTTATCCTGTAACGCTCTATTGAGCGAGTGAATTCTCAACACCTTCTCTGGTTGGGTTACAAAGTGGTGTCTACGTATGCTGCTTCATTTTTAATCTGTGTAGATTGGCAGACGTATGCCTTTGTGAATAGACTGATGGCAAGTCAACCTAACCCGGCCAAGAGGATTCTCTGGTTTCTATTTCTTTTTTCTGGATTTGATAGGAACTCTCCTTACAAACACCATCCTTATAATTACCATAGTGAGTATGTGAAAGTACACAGTCCACACCTATGCCAGAGTTAATATAACCTGTGGTTTAATAAAGTGTTTTCCTTAACCTGTCCTTTTATTCTTATCTATTGCTGCAGGTTCTTTTTACCTACTGAGTCGCCCCACCGTCCCTTAGGATTGGTCAGGAAGTTCCTTGGTGGTCCATCCTCATTTCTTCGCTCCCTGGGGATACTGCTCTACCCTTCTGAGTCTATTAACAGAGGGTGACGGTATCTCAGGGGAGAGGAAAGACTCTCTCTTCGCTCCTGTGGATATTGGTGTTTCTGCTCAGAGACCCTAGGCAGAAAGCCAAGCCCACGGTTATACTATCCCCCGAGCGAAGATGGACAAGGGCGCCTCGTTTGATGCCCTTATGGATGACTCCCTGTCACTTGAGACCCCACAAACCACTATGAATGAGTTAGCGGCAGCAGTAGTAAACCTACAAGCGGAGCTTAGATTATTGAGAGGGGAAAATCAGCGCCTAGTCTCAGAGTTAGATATTCTGAAGACACAAAAACAGATAGAAGCTAGAGTAGCTGACACTACCCCCAAGCACAAAAGGAGCTACATACAGCCTGCGCATTTCCAGGTCCCCTCTTCTGCTTCTGCCTCTGTGCCTGTAGTCTCTCCCCCTTCCCCAGTTAACGTGACAGTCGTAACACCTCCCCTGACCCCTTTAGCGATGCCAGAGAGATTCAGTGGGGATAGTAGCAAGTATGGGGTGTTTATGAATCAGTGTCACCTCCAGTTTTTATGTAGAGCGTCCTCATTTCCTGACGATGCGGCTAAAATAGCTTTTATTATTTCATATCTCAGTGGTAATGCTGCCCTTTGGGCGGTGCCTCTTGTAGAGAATGACGACCCCATTTTATATGACTTCCCACAGTTCAAAGAAAGAATGAGAAGCCTCTTTGCACGTCACTCCTATATGCAGGTGAGCGATAATAAACTGTTGAGTCTCAAACAAGGTTCAAGGGATCTGTTAACGTACATCACCACCTTCAACAGGTTAGTGACTGAAACGCAATGGCCTGAAGAGAAGAGAACTTCTTTATTCTACAGAGGTTTAAAAGACGAACTGAAGGACATATTGTCACAAATAGTGGACCCACCTGAGGATTGTTCTTCGTTCATAGACTTAGTCGTCAAGTTAGACCATAGATTAACTGAAAGAAAAGGGGAAAAGTCCAAGGGTGACTACACCCGTCTTTTTCTTGCCAAAAGCAAGAAGAAAGAAGTAAAGGATGCTAGTGAACCCATGCAGATAGGGGGGGTTAGGGGCCCGCTATCTGCTGAAGAACGTGAAAACGCAGGAAGTTAAATCTCTGTCTTTACTGTGGCAAGGGTGGCCATTTCGCCAGGGAGTGTCCTGTCAAACCCAAATCCCCCCTGAAAACCACGGCGATCAGAACTGGAGCCGCGGTGCATTCGGAAAACTGAATGACTTGGAGAGTACAGAGGTCGCTCTTCCAAGTCCTTCTCCCATTCAGATCTCTCACTTCCTGGCTAATACGCTGGCTCTCGTGCCTAAACATTTCACCATTTCAGTTGTAGTTATATTACCGTCTCAACATAGAAAATCTATGCCCATATTGTTAGATTCTGGAGCAATGGGAAACTTTCTCGATATCTCATTGGCCAAGGCGCTCGGGATAGAATTAGTTCCAAAAGCTCAACCTGAAAAGGTAAGAGCGGTTGATGGAACGGAATTGTCCTCTGGGTTAATCACCTACCAGACCCCTGACCTTGTCATGATGTGTGATAACGGGCATGCAGAAGCCATTTCATTTGACCTCATTGACACCCCTAACTTTGGTGCCATTCTTGGAGTCCTGTGGCTACAGCTACCTAATCCGCTCATTGATTGGGTCTCTAGGAAAGTAACACTATGCTCTTCGTACTGTCTGATGCATTGTTACCAAGAAACCGCCCTCTGGCAAACCCCTCTAAGTTGTGCCGTGTCTCTTCCAGGCTCCTCTGCCCTGCCCCCTGAGTATATTGAGTTTGCAGGAGTGTTTGATGAAATAAAAGCCGTGGCCCTGCCCCCTCACAGGTCCTACGACTGTAGGATTTATTTAATACCGGGTGCGGAGCTTCCTGTCAGTAGAGTGTATGCTCTTACTGAACCTGAGACAAAATACCTCCATGAGTACCTTCAGGACATGCTAAAAAAGGGGTTCATACGCCATTCGACTTCCCCAGTCTCCTCCCCTATTTTCTTTATTCCTAAACGTGAAGGTGGCTTAAGGGCATGCTTGGACTCTCGGGCCTTGAACAAGGTGACAATAAAGAACAAATACCCTCTTCCGCTCATCTCCAATCTCTTGGATCAGGTGCGTAAGGCCAAGATCTTTACTAAGCTTGACCTGAGGGGGCCTATCATTTGATCCGAGTCAGAGAAGGAGATAAGTGGAAGACGGCCTTCCGCACTAAGTTCGGATTGTATGAGTATTGCGTCATGCCCTTCGGCCTATGTAATGCCCCAGCGGCATTCCAATTCTTCGTGAACGAGATCTTAAGGGAATATTTGGACATTTTTGTTATCGTCTATATTGACGATATTTTAATCTATTCTCAAAATGAACAAGAACACGTGGAACATGTTAAACTGATTTTACAACGACTACAAGACAACCATCTGTTTGCTAAATTAGACAAATGCCTCTTTCATGCCCAAAAAGTGGAATTCTTGGGTTTTGTCATCTCCCCTGAGGGCATACATATGGATCCTGCCAAGGTTTCCGCCATAACTAAGTGGAATAGTCCTAAGTCCGTCAGAGAGGTGCAATCCTTTTTAGGATTCGCAAATTTCTATCGGAGGTTCATCAATCGTTTTTCTGATCTAGTTACTCCCATAACCAGGCTATTAAAAAAGGGAGTAGCTTTTGAATGGAAGGATGCCGTCGAGCGGGCTTTCCAAACATTGAAGAACAGTTTCACGTCCGCTCCCATCATACGACATGCGGATGAAACCCAGCCCTACTATGTAGAGGCGGATGCCTCTCAGTATGCAGTTGGGGGGGTTCTCTCACAACGTGACTCACAGTCAGGAACTCTCCATCCAGTAGCCTACTATTCTAGGACCCTTTCACAAGCTGAACAAAATTATACCATCGGAGAAAGAGAACTCCTGGCCATTAAGATGGCTTTTCAAGAATGGCGCCATTATCTCTTGGGATCGCCTCACACCATCACTTTTTACTCCGACCATCGGAATCTTCCGTTTTTTAGGTCTGCCAGATCCCTCACTCCCAGACAAATGAGATGGGTCTCCTTTTTTTCTGAATATGATTTTGTTATCACCTTTCGCCCGGGCTCGAAACAAGGTAAAGCGGACGCTCTATCTCGCTTAGGAAAAGATCAGAAATACATAGTGGAGACTCCCATACCTATCATACCTGGAAATAAAATCATAGCTGTTAGCGATACGACTGACTCTTTTGTTTCACAACTAGATCGTGCTTTTTCTACTCTTGACCGTGGGGAGTGGTTGACAGATCCTTTGAACAAAATAGTGGGCGATTTGTTCTATCATGAGGACCGTTTGTTTATCCCCACGAAGGAAACCCGTGACTTGATCATACAATGGTGTCACACTTTGCCACTGGCAGGACACCCTGGAGGAGAAAAAACAGTACAAACGTGCCAGAGATGGTTCTGGTGGAAAGGCATGACCCAAGACATAGATGAGTTTGTCAAAGCTTGCCCTACTTGTGCACGTCAGAAGTCTTCACACTGTGCTCCTGCTGGCCTTTTACAGCCTCTGCCCGTCTCAGATGTACCCTGGTCTTCCATCAGCATGGATTTTATCACGGACCTACCGACAATAAGAGGATTCACCACTATATTGGTGGTAGTGGATATGCTGTCCAAAATGGCGCATTTCATCCCCCTTAAGAAGCTACCAAGCGCCAAAGAACTCACAGACACATTCATTCACAACATAGTCAGGTTACATGGGTTACCCTCTGTCATTTTTTCTGATAGGGGGCCACAGTTTGTGTCCAAATTCTGGCAAGGGTTATGTAAGGCGCTTCATATAGACCATCGTCTCTCCTCGGCTTACCATCCGCAGACGGATGGACAAACGGAGAGAACAAACCAGACTCTGGAACAGTATCTCCGATGCCTAATAAGCACTACCACTAGTGATTGGCTCCAGGCCCTTCCTTTGGCAGAATTTGCGTATAACAATTCCACACATTCTGCTTCCAAGGTTTTGCCCTTTTACTTCACCACAGGGTATCATCCTAAATTCCTCCCTCTCTCTGATGTCCCAGCAGTCACAGACCACTACACTCATCTCTTGTCTATATGGGAGCAAGGCAAACTAGAACTACTGGAAGCCAAACAATCCATGAAAACACAGGCAGATAAACATAGACGCCCTTCCCCAGATTACACCGAAGGCGAGCAGGTATGGCTGTCCACAAAAAATCTCCGGTTATCAGGCCCCCGCAAATTACAACCCACAGATACGTAGGGCCTTTCACCATTGCACAAGTGATCAACCCGGTTACAGTAAAGTTAGACCTTTCACCAGAAATGCAGGTACATCCCGTTTTCCATACCTCTTTGCTCAAGGTGTATACCCCTCCCTCATGCCCTGAGCCTCCGCCCCCTCCTATTGTCGTGGAAGGAGAACTGGAATATGAGGTGAAGCGCATCTTAGATTCACAACAACATAGGGGAAAATTGCAGTACCTCATAGATTGGGTGGGGTATGCCCCTGAAGATAGAACTTGGGAGCCTGCAGAGAATGTACATGCTCCCGTGTTGGTGAGGAGGTTTCACGCTCTACACCCCTCTAAACCCAGACCTGTGAATAGGCCATTAGGGGGGAGAACTGTTAGATGCCAGGCTTCCTGTACCCTGTCTTTGTCGTAGGTCTGAGAACTACCCCTCCCATAATGCATTAGAATGGTGTGTTGCTTGTGTGCTTTCCCATACTGCACAGGGGCCTGTCAGCTGACAAGCACAGTTTATAAGCTGTGAGCACCTGATCCCTGGTGCTTGGCTTTACATCCTGTTTGGACCACGCCCTTTTCCTGTTGGATTCCCACAAACTCTCCCTTCTACGCTAGCAGTGTCCTGAATCTACTACTGGAACAACCTTTCTGCAGCACAAGGACGCTCTGTTTTTTGCCATTGCTTTGAACCCCAAACAGCGCGAGGATGCGCTGTTCCATCTGGATCCTTTTCGGCCCGCAAGCGCGAGGACGCGCTGTTCTTTATTTTTGTTTGTTTTCACCCGCAAGCGCGAGGACGTGCTGTTTCCAGTGCTTTACACACGCAAGCGTGAGGACGCGCTGTTCTTTGTTCTTGATTTGTTTTTCCGCCCGCAAGCGCGAGGAAGCGCTGTGTGTACTTTTTTTACCCTGCAAAGAGCGAGGTAGCTCTCATACGCCGCTGCTTATAATCCGCCAAGGAAACAATAAACAGAGCGCGAGGACGCGCTGTTCTCTGTTTTTGTTTTGCTGTTCCGCTCGCAAGCGCGAGGAAGCGCTCTGTGTATTTTTTTACCCTGCAGAGAGCGAGGTAGCGCTCATCCGCCGATTGCCTATAATCCTCCAAGGCAACAAGAAACAAAGCGCGAATCAGCGCTGCGCTATTTTTTGGGCATTTCTGGGGCTCTGCGGAAGTTGAGCCATGTGAGTAACAATGACATTGTAACTGCTGTGACTTTATCACTTTTTTATTGGTTATCCTGTAACGCTCTATTGAGCGAGTGAATTCTCAACACCTTCTCTGGTTGGGTTACAAGGTGGTGTCTACGTATGCTGCTTCATTTTTAATCTGTGTAGATTGGCAGACGTATGCCTTTGTGAATAGACTGGTGGCAAGTCAACCTCACCCGGCCAAGAGGATTCTCTGGTTTCTATTTCTTTTTTCTGGATTTGATAGGAACTCTCCTTACAAACACCATCCTTATAATTACCATAGTGAGTATGTGAAAGTACACAGTCCACACCTATGCAAGAGTTAATATAACCTGTGGTTTAATAGAGTGTTTTCCTTAACCTGTCCTTTTATTCTTATCTATTGCTGCAGGTTCTTTTTACCTACTGAGTCGCTCCACCGTCCCTTAGGATTGGTCAGGAAGTTCCTTGGTGGTCCATCCTCGTTTCTTCGCTCCCTGGGGATACTGCTCTACCCTTCTGAGTCTATTAACAGAGGGTGACGGTATCTCAGTGGAGAGGAAAGACTCTCTCTTCGCTCCTGTGGATATTGGTGTTTCTGCTCAGAGACCCTAGGCCGCGACAGAGGGGAGTTTAATAATGTCTTTATGTATGATGTGCTGTATGTCAAGCTCATCCAACTATTGGATAATCATGATACTGAAAGCCAAGCATCTTGTAGTCTAATCCTCCAGCACTTGCTGGAGTGGGGAGAAGCAAATCTAATACTATTTCAGAAAATTTGATTTTCACCTGGCTACATGGTTATTGACAATTGTCACTTACTACAATGACGTACAAACTATTGTCAGATGTGAGGCCAGCAAATACATGTGGCATTCGTTGACTTCTCTAGAGTCTTCAACACTTTTTTATTTTTTTATTAAGGACAGTTGAAAGGTACTCCCCCTGATGGACTAATGACAATTATGATCGACTATCAGTTGGCACATGACTGAGAGAAAATGTTTTTTTTGGGTAATCTAAAATATGAAATTCCCAAGAATACCTGCCTCAATCAAGAACACATTTCGAACTAATGCTGTTTGTGTTTAAAATGTGGAATTTGTTTAAAATTTTACAACCACTGAAACAGAAAAATGTAGTGCAACTCATTACCAAGTGCTATGCTTCTCAGACAATACACTCATTATGGACCAGTCAGGGGCCAAGTTTCATGAAGCATAAAATCGCCTCAAAGAATATTGGAAAATTAATTATTTAAATGTATACACTGTAAAAGCACATTTTATTCTGTTCTGCAACAAGGTGACAACATTGTGCAACTTGGTTCTTAAAATAACATGCAAATAAAGGTAACACTGTCCTACTGCTAGTGAGAGACCTAGTTTCAGTCTTTGCCGAAATGTTCCTCTGAACTGAAGCAAACACAAGGAGATGATGGGCGGAGCGCTGAAACTTTTCAGACACCCAGTCCCAGTCACTATTACATCTGGGTTGAATCCATCATCGTTCTTTAGCTCACTTTCCCACCCCAGTTCAGACCCAGCCATATGCAAATCAGTGTTGACCCTGTTCCTCATGGGAACGGTCCAGCCCGAACTGCCAAGCCAGGTCTTCCCTGGACCGGAAACAAGCATCCTTGGACCGGTTTCGGGGTAACACCCCTCATCAGCCAGGCTAGCTTGAATCCAGTGAGCAAGGGACCCACGTCTGGGCATACCCAGCCAACTTAGGGCGAACAAAGCTCTCAACTGAAGGAGGAGTATGGGAGAGACTAGAGTCAGTTAGCCGAATTATATTTTATACAGGTTTGGTTTTGCAAAGTGTGGGTGCAAACTTTACTGTATGGTATCAATTGATATCCAATTGAGGTTTTACCAAAAAGGACTCAAGGGGTTCTGTATACAGGTTTCTATTGAAAGCTTTAGATAAGAATTGGAAAACAAATGAAGTTTAATCTATAAAGGGTATAGCGCAATAGTACAGTTGTAGAATTTGGTGATTAATGCCCACAATACCTTAACATATGGCTGATGAGAATGCACAAAAATACACTGTGTACCCCACAACTGATTAATTATATAAATGTGGGTGTGGCTAGAATCACACTAAAAAGAACAGTAATTGACTTGCAGTAGTCAAGATGCAGACTGAGAAATATGTTTAGGAAGCAATCTTTGCTTTCAACTTTGAATGTGATCAGATGCACTGGCTAAAACAAAAGTAAATTTGAAATAGCTTGTTAAGTGACCAAAAGTGATTCACTAAGCAAGTTAATCACCTCTCACCATCTCCAAATTCTGAGCTAAAAATATAATTTTACTTTCTATTTTAACTATATTATTCAGTGCACTAGTATAGTTTAACAACACAAAAAACCTCAAACCAATGTGCGTAAATCATCTGCATTTTTCTGTCCAGACCTGCAAGTGTAGACATAATGGCCAATTGAAAATTAGTTTGACTTTAACTTCTTTAACTTTGTATTCCAGTGTTGCATTTTCTCCCATAAGTTTTAATTTAATCATCAGTGCAGAGTTGCATTTGTTTACAGAGACATTCAAAGTTATGAAGTTTTGTCTTCTTCATTGTATTAGTTCAATTGTATACATTAAATCCACTTTCTTCTGAGCTCGGTTTACTTTGGGCATTCTGCCCTTCTCCAGCTCTAGATAATAAATCTAAAAAAATAAGACAGTAATAAAATCATAAAAACACAAAAAAAAAAACCTATAGAGGTAAACGTGTTTAACCCCTTCGCTGCTAGGCCTTTTCCCCCCCTGTGCTAAGCCTTTTTTTGGCTATTTGGGGTAGTTCGCGCTTAGGCCCCTGTAACTTTTTGACCACATAAGGTATCCACGCCAAATTTGCGTCCTTTTCTTCCAACATCATGGGGATTCTAAAGGTACCCAGGGTTTGTGGATCCCCCTGGAGGCGACCCAGAAATTAGCCAAAATACAGCTACATTTTTTGGGGGGGGGAAAAATGGGAAAAAAAGTGCTGCAAATGAAAGCGTCTGGGTTTTTCCCTGCAAATGGTATCAAAAAAGGGTTTATGGGGCTGAAATCACCATTTTCCCAGCTTTTAGGGAATGACAGACGTTTGTCAGAAAACCAAAATGTTTTACACAGTTTTGGCATTTTTCTGGGACATAGCCTATTTTTGCTATTTTTGTGCTTTCAACCTCCTTCCAGTTAATGGTAGAAATGGGTATGAAAGCAATAATGGATCCTGGAAAGCTATACATTTTAGTAAAGTAGACAAAATTCTGAATTCAGCAAGGGGTCATTTGTGTAGATCCTTCAAGGTTTCTTTATAGAAACTAACAGTTAAATATAGGAAAAATTGAAAATTAGTTGATAAAAACAGCCTTTTGTGTCAACGTTTTCACCTGTAACTTCTTCTAACTATGACAGCTGTTTGAAAGCAATATACCGTTACATCTGCAGGACGTTACTGGTTGTGGGGATATATAGGACTTGTAGGTTCACCAAGAACTCGACAAACCCAGAGCCAAAAACTGAGCAGCGACTTGCAATGGTTTTTTATTATGTACCGGGTATATAGCAATTATTCTGGGAAAATGTATACATGGAAAAATCAGTATGAAAGACACCTATGTATTTCTAAAATGGGAACAAAATGTAGAGTTTAGAAACAGTAGATATTTGCACATTTCCGAAATTGGGAATACTCATACTAGCATGAGAATTATCGGTCTTTTTTCAAAATGACTTATTTTTTACACATTTTCTTTCATTTGGAAGGCAGAAATGCATCGAAAGTCAATAGGTAATAACATTTGCTTTACAAATCTGAATTACCCTAAGTCTCCCGATAAAAATGGTACCTCACTTGTGTGGGTAGGCATAGTGCCCACGACAGGAAACGGCTCAAAACGCAACATGAACACACCACAATCTCACAATGAAAAATTGCCCTTTTTTTGCAAAGTGCCTAGATGTAGCTTTTGAACCCTAGCTCTGCCGGCACCTAGGGAAACCTAGCAAACCTATATATTTTTGAAAAATAGACACACAGGGGAATCCAGGATGGGGTGACTTGACTGGCTCCCACCAGATTCTGTTACCCAGAATCCCTTGCAAACCTAAAGAATTGTCAAAAAAACCACATGTTCCTCACATTTCTGTGGTGGAAAGTTCTGGAATCTGCATGGATCCACAAATTTCCACCCACCCCCCAAAGTCTTTCGAGAAAAATGGTACCTCACTTGTGTGGGTAGGCCTAGTGCCCGCGACATAAAACGGTGCAAAACGCAACGTGGACACAAAACATTTTTTGATAGGCAATTTTGATGTTGCCTCAATACGTTTTTGGGCCCTTGCCTGTTGCGGGTACTTGGGCCTCCCACACGAGTGAGGCACCATTGTTATCGGGAGACCTGGGGGAACGCTGGGTGGTAGGAAATTTGTGTCAGCTCGGTGATGCCACAGCTTTCCCACACAAAAATGTGTGAAAAAAGTGATTTTTTCAGCTAAATTTCGGGTTTGCAGGGATTCTAGGTAAGAACGTTAGGGGATCCACGCAAGCCATACCTCCCTGGAATACCCCGGGTGTCTAGTTTTCAGAAATGTGTGGGTTTGGTAGGTTTCCCTAGGTGGCCGCCGAGTCCCGGGCCAAAAATCCATGGGACCCCCCTGGCAAAACCAGGTCGTTTTGTGAGGCAATTTTGATGTCGACTCAATACGTTTTGGGCCCTTGCCTTTCACGGGTACTTGGGCCTCCCACACGAGTGAGGCACCATTTTTATCGGGAGACCTGGGGGAACGCTGGGTGGTAGGAAATTTGTGTCAGCCCTGTGATGCCACAACTTTCCCACACAGAAATGTGTGAAAAAGTGCTTTTTTCAGCTAAATTTCAGGTTTGCAGGGAATTCTGGGTAAGAAAACGTTGGGGGATCCACGCAAGCCATACCTCCCTGGAATCCCCCGGGTGTCTAATTTTCAGAAATGTGTGGGTTTGGTAGGTTTCCCTAGCTGGCCGCTGAGCACGGGGCCAGAAATCAAGGTGACCCCCCTTGCAAAACCAGGTCGTTTTGTGATAGGCAATTTTGATGTCGCCTCAATACGTTTTGGGCCCTTGCCTGTCGCGGATACTTGGGCCTCCCACACAAGTGAGGCACCATTTTTATCAGGAGACCTGGGGGAACACTGGGTGGTAGGAAATTTGTGTCAGCCCGGTGATGCCACAACTTTCCCACACAAAAATGTGTGAAAAAATTGATTTTTCAACTAAATTTCAGGTTTGCAGGGGATTCTGGGTAAGAAAACGTTGAGGGATCCACGCAAGTCATACCTCCCTGGAATCCCCCGGGTGTCTAGTTTTCAGGGATGTGTGGGTTTGGTAGGTTTCCCTAGGTGGCCGCCGAGCCCCGGGCCAAAAAGTCATGGGACCCCCCTTGCAAAACCAGGTCGTTTTGTTATAGGCAATTTTGATGTCGCCTCAAAATGTTTTGGGCCCTTGCCTGTCGCGGGTACTTGGGCCTCCCACACAAGTGAGGCACCATTTTTATCGGGAGACCTGGGGGAACGCTGCGTGGTAGGAAATTTGTGTCAGCCCGGTGATGCCACAACTTTCCCACACAAAAATGTGTGGAAAAAGTGATTCTTTCAGCTAAATCTGAGGTTTGCAGGGGATTCTGGGTAAGAAAATGTTGGGGGATTGACACAAGCCATACCTCCCTGGAATCCCCCGGGTGTCTACTTTTCAGAAATGTGTGGGTTTGGTAGGCTTCCCTAGATGGCCGCCGAGCCCGGGGCCAAAAACCCAGGTGACCCCCGTGCAAAACCAGGTTGGTTTGTGATAGGTAATTTTGAAGTCGCCTCACTAGGTTTTGGGCCCTTGCCTGTCGCGGGTACTTGACCCACCCACACAAGTGAGGTACCATTTTTCTTGGAAGACTTTGGGGAATGCAGAGTGGGTGGAATTTTGTGGCTCCACGCAGATTCCAGAACATTCCACCACAGAAATGTGAGGAAAATGTGGTTTTTTGACACATTTTTAGGTTTGCAAGGGATTCTGGGTAACAGAACCTGGTGAGAGCCAGTCAAGTCACCCCATCCTGGATTCCCCTTGGTGTCTAGTTTTCAAAAATGTACAGGTTTGCTAGGTTTCCCTATGTGCCGGCTGCGCTAGGGCCCAAAATCCACAGGTAGGCATATTGCTAAAAACAAATCTGTGACTAGTCGGCTTTCTGCTGCCCTGGGGGGGGATATCGGGGGTGGGGTTGCCTCGATATGCCCCCAAGGAGGGCAGAAACACTGTGGCTATTTTTTTGGGGGGTGGGGGCATTGATATGCCCATTCTGGGCAGCCCCCACCCCCACTCATAAAAAAAGCCAGCATAATCGTTGGCGTCTAGTGGGCCTTTTGCCCCCCCGGGGGGGGCAGATTGGGGGCTACTGCCCCCATCTTCCCCCAGGGGAGGCAGAAAGGCTGTAATTTTTGCCGGTGGGGGGTGGGCGCATTGGCATGCCCATTTTGGGCAGCCCCCACCCTAATTAAAATTTGCCCAAAAAAATCCCTGGCGTCTAGTGGGTTTTTTGCCCCCCTGGGGGGGCAGATTGGGGGCTACTGCCCCATCTGCCCCCCAGGGGGGGCAGGAAGGCTGTAATTTTTGCGGGGAAGGGGGTGGGGGCATGGGCATGCCCGTTTTGGGCAGCCCCCACCCTAATTCAAATTTGCCCCAAAAAAATTCCTGCCGACTAGTGGGCTCTTTGCCCCCCCGGGGTGCAGATTGGGGGCTAATGCCCCCATCTGCCCCCCAGGGGGGGCAGGAAGCCTACTAGACGCCAGGGATTTTTTGGGGAAAATTTTAATTAGGGTGGGGGCTGCCCAAAACGGGCATTCCAATGCCCCCACCCTAATTAAAATTTGCCCAAAAAAATCCCTGGCATCTAGTGGGCTTTTTATACCCCCGAGGGGGCAGACTGGGGGCTACTGCCCCATCTGCCCCCCAGAGGGGGCAGGAAGGCTGTAATTTTTGCGGGGGAGGGGGTGGGGGCATGGGCATGCCCGTTTTGGGCAGCCCCAACCCTAATTCAAATTTGCCCCAAAAAAAACCCTGGCGACTAGTGGGCTTTTGCCCCCCCGAGGGTGCAGATTGGGGCTGATGCCTCATCTGCCCCCAGGGGGGCAGAGCCTACTAGATGCCAGAGATTTTGTGGCAAATTTTAATTAGGTGGGGGCTGCCCAAAACGGGCATGCCAATGCCCCCACCTAATTAAAATTTGCCCCAAAAAATCCCTGGCGTCTAGTGGGCTTTTGCCCCCCCGGGGGGCAGATTGGGGGCTACAGGAAGGCTGTCATTTTTGCGGGGGAGGGGGTGGGGGCATGGGCATGCCTGTTTAGGGAGCCCCCACCCTAATTCAAATTTGCCCAAAAAATCCCTGGCGACTAGTGGGCTTTTTGCCCCCAGGGGGGCAGAAAGCCTACTAGGCACTCAGGGACTTAGAGCAGTCTAATTAGGGTGGGGGCTGCCCAAAACGGGCATGCCAATGCCCCCACCCTAATTAAAATTTGCCCAAAAAAATCCCTGGCTTCTACTGGGATGTTTGCCCCCCTGGGGGGCAGATTGGTGGCTAATGCCGCCATCTGCCCCCCAGGGGGGCAGGAAGGCTGTCATTTTTGTGGGGGAGGGGGCATTGGCATGCCCATTTTGGGCAGCCCCTACCCTAATTCAGATTTGCCCCAAAAAATCCCTGGCGTCTAGTGGGCTTTTTTCCCCCCAGGGGGGGCAGAAAGACTGTAATTTTTGTGGCCGGGGGTGGGGGCATCGGCATGCCTGTTTTGGGCAGCCCCCACCCTAATTCAATTTAGCAATAAAAAATCCCTGGCGTATAGTGGGCTTTTTGCCCCCCAGGGGGGGCAGAAAGGCTGTAAATTTTGTGGGGGTGGGGGCATGGACATGCCCTTTATGGGCAGCCCCCACCCTAATAACTTATGCTCCAAAAAAAAAGTCCCTGGCGTCTAGTGGGCTTATTGCCCCCCCGGGGGGGCAGATTGGGGGCTACTGCCCCCATCTGCCCCCCAGGGGGGGCAAAAAGACTAAATCACACCAAATGTATTTGGGGGGAGCAAAAGCCCTTGCCCAAGGGGCCGCTCCCCCCTCCCTGGTGTCTAGTGGGAGGATCCCTGTTGGGGATCGCCTCTCCTGTCTTTCTACGTGCCCGGGGGGCTGAGATAGCCCCCTGAGCACATAGAAAGTGAAACTGAAATGAGCCTAAAGGCTCATTTCAGTTTCGGAATCTGTGCAATGACGACAGCGCGACGTGCGCGCGGATGGTCATTGCACAGAAACCAGGGAGGGGGCCTCGGGAGCTGGGGAAGCTCTTCCCCAGCTCCCGAGGCTTTGGGGGAGAGAAGGAAATCCCTCTGCTGTCTGCAGCAGAGGGATTTCGTGCCCCTGGCCTCATGACGGAATGGTTCCGTCATGAGCACAGGGGCACCGATGCTCATGATGGAACCATTCCGTCATGAGCATCAAAGGGGTGAATCCAAGCCCTCTTACATATTTATTTCATGTGCAACTATATGGAGCTCCAATTTAAATCTGTCAATATTCTATTTCCCAAAATAGATATACACCATTAATGAAGGCATTAATTGCATCTGGTGATGAGTCATTTTATTATTTCTTATGTGATCCAATTCTTTCTGTAAAATATTGTAACAGAAACCTCTATTATATAGAATAACCATTGTTTTAAAAAAATATATAATCTATTGATTTCGGCTGGTTCAGTTGTGGTTATCATATTGACGATATAAATGAAATGACATTGTTTCAATTCAGCTTACCTTATTGTGCACTAAGAATTAGTAACATCCCTTCACTCTACTCTACCTGGGTCCTCAATGGTCGCATTACCTCTTTTTTTCCCAACTAGTGTCAGATGACATCTATAGGCTTTTCTAATCTATGTTTCGATTTAACCATATCCCCTTGCATGTCAAAATATTTGATTGTACAATATAGTTTTCCTCAATGTGAACTCATTAGTAACACCCAGCCCCCTGGTTCATGCCAGTCTAGTTTGTGCCATTATGCATACATTTTACATTATCAAATAACTTTCTCTTATCTTATAAATAGTATCTATCCTAATTATCTCATAATAATGTGACTTAAAACAGAAGAACAGAAGGTCTCTCTCCATCAATATATAACAGTGGAATGGACCTCCTGCTTGCAGTCGGTGTTGCAGGGTAAATCTAAATCAGTGTCAAATTCAACACCAGCTAGGTTTTGGAATCTTACCTTCTCTGCTCCATACTTCCACAGTGTTAGTAGCAATGTCTCTGACAGTTCACGGTCACAGCTCTGTCAGAGCATCTTTGCAACTTTGTGTTTGTTCTTAAATGCCATGTTATGTTTCTAAACTATGTTTACATGTTATATTATGCATGTACTTCCTTCAATGCCTCTTCTATGCCCCTTACAAGTAACTTCTCGCCTCAACCCATCTTTGGAACTTAGTAACTATCTGTGTTTGATGTAGTCCCTGGCAACTGGTTATGTCTCTTCTATGACAGCTGTAGATCTCTTTGGTAGCTCCTTACGTTTTCTGCTTTACATAGGTGCAAAGTGTGTTATGTCCGACTCTAAAGTGATCAGTCGATATCTCCTTCACATAACTGATACAGTTCTATTGCATTAAGTTCTCATATGCCCAACCATTTTGTAGCTTTCCTGACTATTGATATGCTTAAATGTGCTACCTCAGGTGGATGGATTCAACTGTTACTGGCAACTTATACAAATACAGGTCTTCAGATTTTTTGGTCAGAATATGAATCAACTAATTTCTGTAAAAGCAAATGTACTAATAATTTATTTCTGAAAGGACTTACTGTATTGGTGTGTGTCAGCTGCTACTCCTCACTTAACTATTAATGCAATTTCTAAATACGTCCTTAAGAAAAAATGTTTATTGTCTCAGTGTTGAATCATTTTACATTACTGGTTTACCTCCTTGTCAAGCCCTAGACTTATCTGTGTGATTTCAAGAATTTTTGGGGGCAGATATGCCCTTACCTTCTCAATATTTTAGGCACAATCATTTGGTAGCTCAAATTTTCTGTTGTTGATACTTCAACATTCAACCAGAGCGGATGGCATCGACTCCAGTCAATGCAACCAGGGTGAGTGGCAGCCACTCCAGCCAAAGTGTCACCTTTGTCTGTGGGCTTTAAACTTCGACCTTTACCCGATTGGAAGAGCTGCCTTATTTAAGATGATGGTACTCCCCCGATTCTTATACATAATCCAGAATCTTCCACTCCACCTCTCTCGCGGATGGTTCCAAGTACTAGACAGAATAGCCACGGCATTCCTCTGGGGTAGCTCGAGACCACGCATGGCCCTTGCCCATTGCCAAAAAGCCTCGTACGACGGAGGAATGGGCATGACCAACCTCTTTCTATACTACCTACCTACTTGTCTCCTAATGATACATAACTGGTTCACCGGTGGGTGGTCTGACCCGGCCTACAGGGTGGAATTCGAGGGCCTCGGGTTCTCCCGGATCCAAGCGATGCTCTATGGAGCTCCGATCCCTTGCATACTGCCTGCGGTGACTCGAGCGGTCTTGGTCACCTGGCTTTCAGCGCTGCGATATATACAGTGGGAGAACAAACTTACACTGCAGACACCCTTGTGGAGAGGCACCTGGCTCAGTGAGGTGGGAGCACTAGTGGGCTTTTGCAAGTGGAACTTGATTGGAATCTCACAACTTGGAGACTTGTGGAGGGGAAACCACCAATCCTCCTTCCAAGACCTACAAAACTCATAGTCATTGCACCCCACCCAGTTCTAAAATACTTGCAACTCCGAGATGCCCTTACCCCCTACACACCTGCAGGCACCACATTCCCAGAATTTAGTCCCCTAGAAGCCCAAATCCTGATGGGTGACCTTGGGAAGGGAGGAGTATCTAAGATCTATCACTCACAGGTTAACAACTCCCGACCTCCTTAGACCCCCTTAGACATCATTGGGAGGCATGGATGGGCTCCCTGGAGGAGGAAGACTGGAGAGATGCCCTGATGGCCCCTCGTACAATCACTATCCCAGCCAGATTTCGGCTAGTCCAGCTATACTACCTCCACTGCGTATACCTTACCCCTGCCCACCTGCACTGAGCAGAGTTCTTGGCCGCCCCCGCCTGCCCACGATGCAAAATGGAACCCGCAGATTTCTACCACATGGTCTGGGCCTGCACCCACCTCATCCTATACTGGGCCACAATAGTGTCCGAATTGAGCACTCTTGTGGGTGGGGAGGTCCTGCTTAGCCCACTAGCTCTACTCCTGGGAGTCATGGATTGCCTAGATGGGACCCGGATAGATAAAACTTTTCTAGGGATGGCTGCTATGGTGGCCAAGCCCGATATAGTGGCTGCATGGAAAGACCCTACCCCGAGTATTGCTAAATGGTGCAGAGGGGTGGGCTGGTGCGCTGCACAAGTAAAGCCTGTCTATGAGGCAAGAGGCTGTCCTGCCAAGCACGTCCGCGTGTGGGCGAAATGGCTGGGACTATTGATGTGACATGCGGGGGAGGGCATTCAGGATTGAACTGGACTTGATCATGATTAATAGTATTTCACACTGAGGCAAAGCCACTGAGATCTATGACAGTATTTCATGCTCTAAATGTAAGGTCTGTTTGTGCTGCTATTTTATGCCTTAAAAACCAATAAAAATGTGATTATCAAAAAAACTTTGACCTTCACATATCCCAATCTGATGGATGATATTGGCGGATGTTTCTGGCAAAGTGGGAAAAGACAACTATATTCAGCATTAAACCAATCGAGGTGTCTAAAAGTCACATGGGATGTGTGTAGTTTATGTCTATCCTTCTGTTCTGTGGCACTGTCCAGATACAACATATTTCCATGCATGAGTAGGAAAGCCATTTTGCTTTGTGCATTGCTGCTTAGAATCTAGGCAGCAAAATCTCAAAGATCTTTAGGTTTCTGGCAAATTTAAGGATGCTGGGAGAAAATGGAAAATAAAACTTTCAGAGGCATGTCTTCACATTAAAATATCTGAACAGTAGTGAGAAATTGGTGGTCATTTTTAAGTTTTGTTTGGCAGTACAGCTCTCAAACACACCTTTCACTTGGCTGACGAGCCTCTTTCACTCATTAGCTTGATACTTTGTAAATCAAAGCTTGGGTCAGTTCAGAGGAGTATTTCTCGCCTTATGCTGTTGGCTGTTATGGTGTATCTTTCTGTTTCCAGTGCAGAGCTTGCACTGAACTGCATGCAGAACTACTTTACAACTACAGCTTTCTATATCACCCTACTGGCTTCTTCTTCCTGATCCTCATCCTCTCCAACCTCTCCCTCATTCCCCAATATATTCCTCATTCTCCACGCACTTGATTCTTCCTCATCGCCCTTTCTCTTTGCTGGGTGATCCTTGTTCCTCCACCTGTCACCTTGTATCGTACTCCTGCCCTCTCCTTCTTTCCTGTGCTATCTGGGCCTCTTTGACCACCTACTTTCTAGTAGTTTCTTCCTGCCTCTCCCTCTTTCCCATGTGTGGCTCTTGTTCCCCTGCTTACAACTTCTTTTTGTTGCCAAGCTTGCCCTTCCTGTAAGTGCCACCTAGACTGGGTATTATTTTTCTTTTCAGGGAAAGAAAAGTCATGTTATACTGAAGGCTCCCTCGCCTGCAATAGATCCATAATATAGTCCTTCCTTTATTTCACTGTCCTTTAAACTAAAGGAACACTGCAATGAAGATGGTCTTGCCATCCAAACTTTATTTGGCATAGAAACAAACACATAACTGTATCAAAGGCAATAAGGCCTTCTATGCAGTCTGCCTTTCATTTATTTCTCTGGCTTTAATGTACTTACTCTGCATGCGCTAGCAAATTAAAAACCAGACATACCAGTTTTGACAATGCTTATTAATGTATTTTCTCTAATATGGGCGAGTCTTTGGGGAATATTCTGAGAGAATGCCATAATAATGTTTGATGTGGAGGTGGAATACACAGTTTTGACCGCTATGAGAGGTGATTACATGATTTTTCTAGGGGTTTGGATTTCCAGAATGAGGTTTCTTAACTGAAAGACTAATTTTGTTGTCTATCAGATTCTAGTCATAATTCACTTACGGAGAAAAGTGGTAACAGCATAAACATAGTGGTGAAAATTAAGGCAATGCACCATCTATAACAAGTCACGTAACCAAAAAGGCCTCCACAATTGTGAATAAGTCTAGAAATTAGAAGGCATCTTCTAGATAAGAGGGACAATTGGAGTCCAAATATGTGTGGAGAGAGCATACTTTTTTATACTACTGGTAAGGGTGACATGGATAACGTTTATTTTGACCTCATCCACAGAGGAGGATGAAGTGGTAAGTGGAATAAGTGAATTTTGTAAATGGTCTGTCTGATCATTCTAAATCGTCAAATATTTTTTTCATTGATTATGTAGATTCATGGTTGAGCTGCACTCTCGCTAGGGTGGCATGTGAAATTGTAAGAACAAAATGCTCGAAACTGGAGATTTGAGGTACAGCATTTGTCACTCCAGACGTCACTTCCTTAATATTGCAATATATCATATGAAGACAAACTATCAGATGTATTGCAGGCACAATGCCATATCATTGATATTCCTTAGGAGATAGGTATTATCATCTTTTGAGGTTTTATGGGAAGTGCATTTAGTATTCAAGTAGTGTCTCCATTACTTTGGAACGACAGGTGACAATTCCCTTAAGAATTAACTCTAATCTGAAATATGAGATCATAACAAAAGAGGGTTATGGTGCTTGTGCCTATCTATTTGGGAACACTACCTGAAGGTGCTGGGGAAGCAGACAACAGTTTGCCACTCTGGTAACTGGAAAAACACTATGAACTGAGTGTTCGGAAAAAGTTTTTTGAACAAAGTAAAAAGCCAGGTGCCAACACATCAGCAGATATAAAATGGGGAAGGAGTGCTTCCTTCAACCAATTTTAAGCTGTTTATTGGTTATTTAGAATGACACATTCAGAGGAATCAGAGCAATTCACTTTTAAACCTATTCTGGAGAGTTCCATTTTAATTGAACTAACTTTATTAAGCGACAATTCTCGTATTCCTCTGAAACATGTTATAACACGTGATGACCCAGCACAATGTAGCATTCATCTGCTTTGTTAAACAAAACTTTTATGGAATTCCAGCCAGGTTGTATGGCAAAATATTGGCTAGAAAAACAATGTTGTCAAAACATGAACCACACAAATATGGAGTTTATATACATTTCATGTAATTATATGTATTTAATTCTAAATAATATTATTATAATTTATACAATAAAATTTACATTATTTATTTTAGAAATGGATATAATTAATAACACCTTTTATACTATTGAACATTATAATACTACAGACCAATCAGAACCCCTTTGAGTAAAGTACAATTAAATTTAAAAAAAGAACCATAACTATTAATCTCTAAGTGCTTCAAAATTAAACACTGTACGCATATTTGTAAGATTCTCTGGAAACATCACCACCCCTCACTTGCATTTTTATATTTAAATATTGACTGTTAAAATCGGCCTAACATCCCACTCAGTACTCCTAACCGTTACTCAGTGGGCTTGCATGGAAAGACTTGCACAGGACTCAAGTGCTTAAAGTTCAAGACCACTTTATAAATTAATCCTGGCAGAAAATAATGTTTCAGTTTAACACATACAACGGGAATCTACACAATGAAAATAACAAATCAAACCACCATCTTTAAAGAAATGATACATTTTTTTTAGAAAAATGCTAATAATGGGCCCGATTCACAACAGTAAACTTACGCTTTTGTGTAAGTTTACTACTTTTGATATTCATAAGGGTAAACTTAGATCAAAATTCTAACTTTACTACTATTCGGTATTCACAAAGGTAACCTAGACCAAAAGTCTAACTTTACTACTTTTCGGTATTCACAAAGGTAAATTACTAGTAGTAAAGTTGGACCTTTGGTTTACGTTTACCTTTATGAATACAGAAAAGTAGTAAAGTTAGACTTTTGGTCTAAATTTACCTTTGTGAATACCGAAAAGTAGTAAAGTTAGACTTTTAGTCTAAGTTTACCTTTGTGAATACCAAAAAGTAGTACACTTACACAAAAGTAAATATTTACCTTTGTGAATCTGGCCCCTAGTGCTGATAGTACTATAATGCATAATATGCATAGTAGTTTTAAAAAGAAAGCTAAAATCCACCAGAAGTGATCTTCACCATTAGATTGCTTTAAATTATGCTGAAAGTGTGCACCCTGGAACCCCAAGAGAGTTTAAACCTCAACATACATCTCTTCTTTCACTTTGAAAGCTGTGGGATTCTCCACATATACACAATATTAGCAACTTGAGTCTTCAACAAACATGTTTGAGAGAATCCTAAATTTTATTAGGCCTTTAATGCTTTTTGTAGCTAACTGTACGCTGTCTGTTTGCAGGTTTAATTTTAAATGGGATGTTACTCGCATGTGCAATACAGGGATGGGAAACAAATCTGTAACAATACATTACATGAGGTACTCTGAGAACGGTTCTTTCCAATAGGATTTGATTAATCCCTGCCATTTAGACCCCTGTGCTTAAGTAATACCTGTACTACAAGGATCTGCTCTGATTAAGATTAAAAACTACAATTTCTGTGTGTTTGTATTTATTTATTGAGAGCTGAATACATTTGAATAGACGTCATGTACACACTACCAACACAGTTTATGTCTTGATATACATGGTGTGCATTGGGTGAATATAAAAAGAATAGAAGGCAATTCATAAAATTAAGTAGTGGGAACACAGCCATGAACCACTCACACCCACTCACACTTAGCCTAAAAAAGAAAGTTAAATGTGATGTTAGCTATAATGTAAATAAAGGGATTACATAGTTGCATTTTCAGAGAGGGGTGGCCTGGGTACAAATGATTTGATAACCCCTTAGCTGCTGAGGCTTTTCCCCCAGTGCTGAGGATTTTTTGATTTTGGGGCACTTTCCACTTAAGCCTTCAGCACTATATTTTCACAAAGGTATACAGAAAATTGCCCAAGTATAGCATTTGTTTTTATAATAGGAAAAAGTGTGTGAAAGAAAGCCTATGTGTTTTTTTTAATGGCATGAAAAAAGGGTGTGCTCTGCTAAGGTCACCATTTTGCCAGCTTTCAGGTACAAGCCGGTTTGTGAAAAAACATGTTTTTCTGCAGTTTTTGTATTTTTCTAAGTGGTAGTCAATTTCTCCTTTTGTTTCTTGTTTCAGCCTACTTGCAGATTTTGGAGGAAGCATCTGTGAAATTCAAAGGTGAATCTGGAAAATGTTACATTTCTGAAAACTAGGCTAATTTCCAAAGTCAACAAGGGGTTATCTGTTTTGATCACTCATTGTTTTCCCCAAAAAACTATCATGAAAATAAAGAAAATAAGTTGAACAAATTAGAAATTAGTAACAAAGTTTTTAACATTTTCATCAGTCATAATTTTTTGCCCTGGTGGACAATTTGTAAAAGTAACATACCATTATGTTTGCCAAACCCTTCTTGTTGTTGGGATATATTGTTTGTTGGTTGTCCAAAAACACGCAATACCCAAAGCCAGCAAGTGAGCTTCAGCTTTTGATGATTTTTCATTGTGTACTGACTATGCGTCAATTAATGTGGTAAAATCTAAAAAATGAAAATGGATATGAAGGAAACCTATGTATTTTTTTTTTTAATTATGCCTAAGATAGTGAGTGTAGCAATAGTGGTTATTTGTACAACTCTGAATCTTGATCAGCCATACTATTGTGTGATTCAGCGGCGATAGTGCAAAAGGTGTCCTTTCCTGTACACTGGCTTACATTTGGAAGCCAAAGATAGACATAAATGAAATTGAAAATAACACATTTTAAACTATTTTATATTCCCAATCCACTATTCTCTAGGGGTGGAAAAAAAAGTTTCAATCCACCCGTGGAATTGGTGGAATCTGGCGACTCCACTTTACTCTTGTAACAAGGAGTTCTGGCCAAATTCTGCCAATCACCGTGTGAGGGAATTTATTCCCACCAGGGTACAGAAATGCAAGTGCAAGAGAGATTTGGCATCCCCTGGTGCCATTTTTTAAATGTGGGCAGTTGTGGGCAGTTGTGAGTGGTCACGGTCAGAGGGCTGCTTCTCAAGTAGATTTGCTGCCGCTGGAGTCGATTTTCTACTCAAGCAGCAGCAAAATCAACTTGAATGGCTGCATGCTCTTTTGCACTGCATAGTGTTGTTCACGCTGATTTCTCAGCACTGCTCATGCTTCTGATGCAAAATTGCAGTACGAGCAGCGTAGCATGCATATTTCTGCCAGTTGGAGGAATTATGTTGAACCTCGTGCAGTTTTTATGTAACTCTATGGAATTCTGCAGACTGAAACTCCACAAGTTCTGCCCACCACTACTATTCTCCTGCTAAAAATGGTACCCCATTGTGTGGGTAGAACTCAACATTTCTTGGTTTTCTGTTAAGCACATATAGATTTACTTGTCACATTGCCCAAGCTATTATTTTTAAGGTATTAGGTTCCAAATAGTCCTTGCACATTGAAGCTGCTACTATACGCTGCACCTGTAATTTACTTACAAGTCTCTCAGCTAAAGATTTGAATGTCAGCACGGGTGTCTGTTATGAATTTTACATTCTGTAAGAGGAAGGGCCAGTGTCCAGTGTTGGTTTCTCTTTGAAGACTCATTTTTATCATATTTCATTTTATTCCATTCATATTTTGTGTGATTTGTCTATATTTGTATTTGATGTCAGGTAACCTAAGAGAAAAGGAGAGTTAGGCAATAATGGGGGAATGTTAAAAAAGAAAACATTTTGGGAAGGACTAGTGAGGGGATTTAATGAGACTTTCTTTAAACTTGAGGAAAAAAATTGTAAATTTCTAAAAATCTATTATCATACAAGCATTGACAGTTCCAATAGTCTGCTCTTGGTAAGCGTGTACATTTTTTATATATATTGTTCCAAACATACACAAATGCCATTAAAAATAATAAAATGAATCTAAAGGGGTGCATATATGTTTGCAAAAAAGAAGTAAGAATGACACATTGCAAAAATAAACACAAACATGTAATGAAAGAAGGTATTGGCCTTCCAGCTCTGCCATTAATTTGGACTATTTTTGCACATGTGCACAGGCAAAATGCTGTCAGTGAAGAGAACCAATTGCTGAAATGACCTGACCTATTGCCACATGATATATGCTGTAGTAGGCAAACACAATAGGAGAAAGAAAGAGAGAAAGAAAGAAAGAAAGAAAGAAAGAAAGAAAGAAAGAAAGAAAGAAAGAAAGAAAGATAAAGAAGGAACAAATGTAGGAAAAAAAGCAAAACTGAAAGAAAGGAGAAAAAAGAAGGAAAGAAAAAAGCAAAGACTAGTAAAAGAAAGAACAAAGGGAAGAAGGCAAAGGGAAAAACAAAGGAAAGAGAGGATGAAAGAAAGCAAAAAAGAATGCAAAAAGGAAGGAAAGAGGGAAGAAAAGAAGGAAAGAATGAAGGCAAAAAGAAATAATGTAAGTAGGCAAAATAAAAAAGGAATAAAAAGAAAAATAAGTAATGAAGGCAAGAAATAAAGGTGCAAGAAAGGAAAGGGAAGAGGGAAAGATAGCGGAACGAAGGCAAAAAAAGAAAGAAAGGAAAGAAAGAAAAATGGAAAGTACGCAAAAAAGAAAGTAAGCAAACAAGAAAGAAGGAAAGAAAGATTGAAAGAAGGCAAATGAGAGACAAGAATGAAAAGAAGGAATGAAAGAAGGAACAAAGAAAATGAGGCAAAAAAAGAAAAAAAAATAATGAAAGAAAAAAGCTAAAAAAGAAAAAAAAGGTGAAAGGAAAGAAAGAAGGAAAGATAAAAAGGAACAAGGCAAAAAAGAAAAAAGAAGGAACAAAAGAAGGAAACAAGGCAAAAAAGAAAGAGCAAATGAAAAATAAAAAAGAGAGATAAAGAAAGAAGGAAAAAAGAAAAGAAAGAAAAGAGAAAAAATGAAAGAAAGAAGGGTAGATAGAAGGCAGAAAGAAGGAAGGAAAGAGGGTTAACAGTATAAAATATTGGATACTGAAGTCCAAATTACACCACACCTATCTTTAAATAAAACTCTTACAAGTGTGCTGCAAATTAAACACCATAATGTTTGGTTTTCTTCATGGGCAAAGTTTATCAAAGAACCATTGGTAAATCCGAGTCCAGGAACACAATATGGTATGCTGTGAAATAGCAGCGGCCCACAACAAACGGAATTTACAACAGCATTGGATGGAGACAGGAACTGATAAAGCTGGAATGTGTCCTGTGCTCACTTCCAATGTCTCCTACTATCACATCAAGCAATACTGGGACTAAAGTGTGAAGATGTGCACCTTGTAAAAGAGATAAATGCTGTCTCTCAAAGTGAGGTTAACCTGAGGCTGACCCACTGTCCCATGCTGTATGCTGTAGGGGGCGGAAGAAAAATGGGAATGCCACAACAACAGACCAATGGGTGAAGAGAGGGGACTAAAAGCCCCTTAAATATATTATACATAATATTTTACTAAAATCAAAAGGTTTTGGCTACGCCAGACCGGAAAAAAGGCATCTTAGTACACTTTGATTAAAGTGAGGCAGAAAATATGGAAATTTCTTGAAATTACGTATGTTAGCATCATTTAAAACCTGCAATCATCACTGTTTCTAATAATTCCCTATATTCAATCAATCTGAAGAAGTTGCACTAATTTGCTTTTGTGTGATTTTGAGAAAATCCGCTGGTGCACGCGCTCTTCTTCGCCGTTGAATCCCATGAACACGAATGGAGGCATCACTATCATCTGTTTAGAAGGTGAAAACTGTACGAAATCGATTCATTGTCAGTTAAATATGGTAAAATGTTAAGAGACCGATGAAATGAATTCGAAAGTGTCTTCCGTCGGCACGACTCTGTAAGCCAGCTCCATTTTGTGTTCGAGGGCTTAATTTCTCTCCAGTGGCTGCATCCCTCCAGCAAGAACATAATAAACACGCCACCTAAAATTTCGAAAAACAGTAGCAGGCAAATGGATTTTATGTGCTTGCAATAGAAGTTGACAGGACAGACAGCATACACAGAAAACACTGGTTTTAAGCTCTAATTGAGAGGAAAGGCTCAAACAAGGGGTGTGCGCGTTCTAAATAAAGCTAATAATTGCACTGAACAGCGCCTGTACAAGCAAATGCACTTCAATCCAAAAAGTCGCCCGTTCCGAATTGAGGAACACTGTTTATATCACACTGCCATCCACTGGTGGATTATAGAAATGCAGCCAGTTATAAACAGTAAAAGCAGAGCTGTTTCCGCTGGAGTAATCGCCACTAGAGTGGACCGTCATCTTTCCCTCCTAGATGTACATTTCTATTTCCCTTTGCAATCCTAACTATGAAATAACCCAAGCCACAAAAAAGATAAATGTTTTGCCTCATAACTTTAAGTGGATTATAGAGACTTTGGGTCAAAACCAATCCAGATTAACATGACTACGTAGACGTGGTTAAAAAGCAGGCCTCACGTTGTTTTTATGCGTGCCTTTGTATGTATAAACCGAGGTATATGAGTATTTAAATTTGAGTTTTTCAGCGAAGAATGCGTTTCAATAAATACATTTTAACTCAACACTAGAAGCTGTCAATCAAGGCAATCAAGTGGTATTTGTATAGCGCTACTCATTACAAAGGGCGGGAGGTATCCAGACGCTTTGCTGCAGGTATCAGTTGAAGAGCCAGGTCTTGAGTCCCTTCCTAAAGTGGTTCACCAAGGGCGATGGGTGGAGGGGAGGGTGTTCCAGGCTTTGCGGCGAGGTGAGAGAACGAGCGTCCTTCTGTGCGGCTGCAGCGGATATGTGGTGTCTGAGCGAGGGCAAGGTTTGAGGAGCGGAGGTTTCTGGTTGGTGAAAGGTCAGGCGGTGGTTCATGTAATGTGGTCCTTGGTTGTGGAGGGATTTGTAGGCGTGGGTCAGGCGCTAGAACTGCCATCTCTTCTGGACGGGGAGCCAGTGGAGGTTTGTCAGGTGCTGGGTGACGTGTGTCCTCTTGGGCAAGTTGAGGATCAGTCTGGCTGCTGCGTTCTGGATTGTCCAGACTTTTTGCATGAATTTGGAGTTGGTGCCAGCATAGAGTGCATTGCCATAGTCAAGCCAACTGGTGCTGAGGGCCTGCATCAAGCTATCATACGCCCATTGATAATTTCCTTTATTATAGTGCAAATGTGAAAGGAGAGCAGAAGTACGTGAAGTACAAAATCACAATTCTCCGTTTACATTGACATTTCTGTTACCTCGGAATACTAGAAAAAAAGATGTTTGAACTGCGTCCTGTTTATCTTTAAATATCTAAAATTTCTTTAAAGAGGTTAAAGTAGTATTAAAAACCTACACCCCCTTCTGGCATTCATACAACTAAGATTCCACTGCAATAATGTGTACATTTTCTACACTCCGCTGCAAATCATGGTGGCAACCATTGTAACACATGAGAAGAAAATGTGCATCATGTGCATCAGGCTGTCAGATATACCTTCTTATATTTTACTAAATCATTTGAATAAAACAACAACATGGGAGAAATTGGGGATTGATACGTCCCTATATATCCCTCACAGGCGAGACCTTGTTCCCTGTTTCACCACAAGAGTGATATGTGCCATTGACCAAGTGGGAGGCGGGGGCGGCTGCGTTCTTCTTGCCTTGCCAAATCTCTATGAATAGCTTAAGCAGATGTGCAATTAACTGCTTTCTTTCCATCTTATGAACCTGCGCCAGGATCTCTTTAGGGATTGCAATTTTGTTATATTCAGAATTTAATGGACTCTATAAAGCACCTTCTCCTCTCTCCAGCCATGTCTGCTCTGTCCTATTTTTGTGACAATGTAACACTCTGCAACCATAAATTGCTATTAATCTCCTATACTAAAGTTTCTTCATTATATATCTCCTAAAAAAAGCCATGGAAATGTGTCCTCGTCGCTGCCCATGTGCAGCGTGGTGTGCCTAGAAGTTGAGTGCATGAATGATGCCTTCAACTGGAAAGCTAAAGTGTCAACACTTTTGTTCCTTTACTCATAGGTCCTGGCGTTAGAGGCTACCCTTTTTTTTAACTGTCCACGGAATACAGAACTGGACAGGCCACACACTCCCGTTGAATACAAGTTCTTGACTTCATTTTTGTCTCCCGAGCATGCAAGTGAAACAGGAGAACTGATGTAACAAAGGGCTTTAGGCATTCAGTGACTTATTTATAAGCCCCTTGCACTTTTAATATGGAAAAAAGTGACGTACCAGCGGCCCAAGGGGCTTGTATGTAAGTCCCTTTGCGTCTATGGGGAAAGATTTTATTACATTAGGGCCATGGTCTCTTCAGCCTGGGACCTTTTGTGAAGACTGTGAAACACAGGTGAAAGAATGATCTGTGTCTCCCTCTGCATTGCTATAAGGCTCAGATATTGATTATAATATCAACAAGTTGCTTTCTTTTGGAGTAGCACAATTTAGACTCCACCCTTACACATCACAGAAATGACCTTATGTACCTGCATGTGACACTATATTTGTTGAATGTCATAACTTTATCAACGTGTGTGAATATTTAAATGCATTAATGAAATGTATTTACTGTATAAACTAGAGATATATTAATGTGTGCACTAATATTCAGTTTAAACATGAATATGTATTTTTTGTGTTCTCGTTTGCATTTACACTTTGTCACATTTGCATACATTCTGAAAGTCATATTTGAAAGTATCATGCATGCTTTTACTCATATTTGCTTTTTGTTCTTGAGTTACATGTGCACAAGTATAACCATGTATTTGAAGTGGACCTTTAAATGTTCAGTTATCGTTAGCCTGACTAAAGGCCTTGATTTTGAAATGTATTTTGCTCTGTCAGTCTGTTCTTTTCCTTTGCAGGTGCAGTCTCAAGGTTTCATTAGCTAGAGAAAGGAGTATTCTTGTCTGGACTAGTTTCTTGATAGTAAAACTTGAGAAGAGATATCTTGGCAAGAAACGTGAAGACCTAATGAACAGATGGAGGCTCCTATTCAGGAACGGAGAATGTTCAAGTTTGCAGTAACTGTCCAAGTTCTGTGGGATGGGAAAGCCTGGTAATGTTGCAAATGCATACCTCAAGAAGTGAAATGATTGGTTCCTGGTGGTGTGGAAAAAGATATGGTTGTTGTTGAAATTGTATCGATTTTAATTAGTGTTCACACTGTTAGAAGTTAGAGCAGATTTCCTTAAACTTTGAGGGGTACAGACCTCTCTGCTTCCTTTAGTCTTGCAAGTGTGAAGCTTCATGCTAAACACTTATTCCATTTCTGAAATACTTCCGCTGGAGTCTTTATTATGCTTACACATTTGCACTTCCAAATTTCCTTGGGACCCTATTCAACGAACCCTCCTTATTCTAAACTTAGAGCCTTGATTAGATGACTTTAGAACTTATTCATGTTTAGGAGAGAGAATCAGAGATTCTTTGAGGAACACCTATTTCTTAGTTTTTGTATTGCTGTGATTATTTCACATCCTATTCCACTGAGACTGAACATATTGAGATATTTCACTTTGCCAGCTATAATCAGTCAATCAAAAAAAAGTTTATTTAGACAGCAAGTCTTCAAACAGCATAATACATACAGACAATATTCACCTTATATAAATACTTTCTCTTAAATGGCATGCAAGGTTGAAAATGATAAAAACCTATCACTTGTGTAACGTTGCGTAATCAAATCCCCGGTGTCGGCTCATTGCTCAATAGGCCCACCTCTTGATATTCTTAATTCTCCTTTCTATAATATACCAAAATCTTAAGGTGATCAAGTGAGGGAAGGTAACAAAAGAGAGGGAGACCTGTAAAACAAACACCACACTTTATATAGTGATACTACTGTCATGAGTTTAAATCTTACTCCCTAGTATATAATTTACTTGTAAAGGAAAATAACTTTGTTTTCACTTCAGACCATAAATGAATACCATGTGGATTCAGCACTTCTATGTTCTGTCTTGTTATAATGCTGCAACAGTAAGAGAGTAATTATACATCGAATAAACTTATAATCCTTAAAGCCAATTTAGAGGATACCTACCAAATACAATAAATGACCTTGCCTCGCAGGGGGTGAACCACCAACAAGGACTCAAAAAGACCCATGTCAAAAATAGCAAAATATGAAATCATAATTAGATACATAAAAAATGACACTGTATCTCTCTCTTTCACAAGGTAATGTTTATAGAGAGAGATATATAAATGATTATTTATTCTCCATAATCATAGCCTCCAGAATTTTTGCGTTTTCCAGAATCTCACGTTTTGAAATTATAGAACTGCCCAAAAACAGATTATCTGTATATCACGAATACCCCATCTTAGTAGACTTGCTCCCTTCACAGTGCAGCTCTTTTCCGCTGTTTTTCCTCTGCTTTTTCCTTTGCCTTCTTTCACCTTTTTCGCCGCCCTCGCCCCTGCCCCGCCCCCTCCAGTGACCCTTCCCGCATTTCCCGCTACCCAGCTGTCCAGCCCCCCCACTGCACTACTTAATGGCAGTCGCTGTGCAATTAAAGTGCAGTCGCTCCCTTCAAGGCGTAGCACCGCCTGGTAGCTGGTGCTGAACCGCTGGTCAGGAGTTTGAGACCCCCCTCCTGCCTGTGCCTCATTCCTGGTGGTCTAGTGACAGAGCGTCACCGGTATGCTGCTAGGGATGCCCCTCTGTCTCTCTTTTCTGCTTTTTCTGCTTTTGCCTTTATTTCTGCTCTTTTCTCTAGATTCTGCTTTTGCCTTTATTCTGTTTTTCCTCTGCTTTCTCCTTTGCCTTCTTTCTCCTTCAAGCCGCCCTTGCCCCTGTGATTCCCAGTGGTTCCGTACCCCACCAGTGACCCTTCCTACTCCCACGTTTCCCCCCTCCCAGCTCTCCAGCCCCCCCGCAGCACTACTTAATAGCGGCCGCTGTGCAACCATGCAGCAGGGGCACCAAACTTGTGCCAAAGGCAAGCCTGTCTCTGCCCGTCCACACCTGGAATGCGCCCAGTGCCAGGGACCCTGGTACTCGGACCTTCTCCCGCTACAACGCCAGCACCCTCCTCTCCCTCAGCTCAGGACGCCACCCCACCTGCCACCTTTCATCGCCAAAGGGGACCCAATGACCCTTCGCCTACTAGAACTGCAGCCACACCTTCACCCACGCCAACACGCCAGATCCTCTTGCCACCTAGCCGACCAACAGTGCACCTGACTGGCTCAACTGCATCCTCCTCAACGTGCGATCCCTCCACAAACATGCCACAGAAATCTGGGTCCTCCTCAATGCCGCCTCTCCTGACATTGCCTTCTTCATTGAAACCTGGACCAACCCCTATTCTGTAATGGACATCGCCATTGCCATCCCCAATGGCTACAAAATCAACCGCGCAGAACGATTAGGAGGAGGCATCGCCATTGTCCACAAGAACACCCTGCGACTAACCACGCACTCAAATGGCCCAACAACACCCATGGAGCACCTCCACTTCCAGATTCAGACCAACCCTAACAACACCCTCCACTGCACCCTCATCTACAAGCCCCCTAGCCGCCGCCCACCCTTCACCGATGCCAGCGTAGACCTCATCGCACCCCAGGGTCTTGCATCAACCAATTACATCCTACTCTGGGACTTCAACTTCAACCTGGACAACCCCAGTGACCAGAACACCGCCTCCTTACTGGAGAACCACCTCACCAACATCAGACTCAAGCAGCTAGTCACCGCACTGACCCACACAGCTGGACACACGCTCGACCCCATTTTCTCCGCCAGTGGGAACATCATCTACAGCCACACCCTCGAACTCCTCTGGACTAACCACCACTGCATGCATCTCGCCTTCACCACGCCCACCGTACACCACCACCCTCATCTCCCGCCAGTCGCAGCTGTAACAAGGCCATCTTATGAACGTCTCGTCGACTTCCTCAGCACGACCACTCCGCCAACACCAACAGATGCCAACACCGCAGCGAGCAACCTTCATCGATATATATCTCCAACTGTGTCAAGGCTCTGGCACCCCTCAAGAAGACACCAGGCAAGCAACACTCCCAGAAAGCCAGCTGGTTCAGTCCAGCTCTCAACGAGTCCAGACGCACCTGCAGACAACTGAAGAAGAGATGGAACGAACAACTAAACCCCAGAAACCCACGCAACCTTCAAATCTGCCATCAACGCACACCACCTTCTCCTCAAAACCACAAAGAAAACGGCCTTCCAAGACAGAATCATCACCAACGCACACAACAGCAAAGAACTCTTTGTCATCATCAAGGAGTTTGCCAGGCCCAACAGCGAGACCCCAGACATCCCACCCCCCAAGACCTCTGAAACAAACTCGCCACCTTCGTCCACCACAAGATCAGGCAGATCTACTACAGCTTCGACACCCAAGACCCTACCACTACACCCACCACCACCGCACACAACCACGCTGCACCCCAACAGATCGTGCTCAACTGAACTCCGCTCACCACAGAGGACACACTGAAGGCCATGAAGAGCATCCACTCAGGAGCCCCATCAGATCCTTTCCTGTACCACATCTTCCATAGAGCAGCCGCCTTCATCGCTCCCCAGTTTCGCCGCACCATCAACTGCTCCACCAAAACCGCCATCTTCCCCAATGACTGGAAACACACAGTTTTCAACCTCCTGCTGAAGAAGCCATCCGCCAACCTGACAGACCTCAAGAACTTCAGACCCATCTCCCTCCTCCCCTTCCCAGCCAAGGTCATCGAGAAGGCCATCAACACCCAACTCTCCGAGTTCATCGAAGAGAACCACATCCTGGACACCTCCCAATCTGGCTTCAAAGCAACCACAGCTCCGAGACCACACTTCTCGCCGCCATCAACGAGATTTGCTCCCTCCTCGACTGGGGCAAAACTGTAGCCCTCATCCTTCTGGATCTCTCGGCTGCCTCCGACACCGTCTCCCACCACACCCTAATCATGAGACTCCACGACGCTGGCATCCGCATCAAGGCACTGGACTAGATCCAATCCTTCCTTACTTGCCGAACACAGCGAACCAGACTACCCCCGTTCCTCTCAGAACCTACAGAGATCAGCTGCGGACTGCCCCAGTGCTCCTCCCTGAGCCCCACCCTCTTCAACATCTACATGGCCCCCCTCGCAGCCATCGTCAGAAGCCACGGACTCAACATCGTCTCCTACGCTGACAACACCCATCTGATCCTCTCCCTCACCAATGAACCCACAGCTGCCAGAATCAACTTTCACAGCGGAATGAAGGCCGTTGCTACCTGGATGAAAGACAGCTTCCTCAAGCTCGACTTGGACAACACCGAAGTACTCATCCTGGGACCCACCCTCTCAGCCTGGGATTACTCCTGGTGGCCTACCGCATTAGGAACTCCTCCCACCCCTACAGGCCACGCACTCAACCTCGTCATTATACTGGACTCCTTGCTCACAATGAACCACCAAATCAACGCAGTATCCTCATCCTGCTTCCACATGCTCCGCCTGCTTCCTAAGACATTCAGATAGATCCCCACAGAATCCAGAAAGACGATCACCCACTCATCATCAGGAGACTTGACTATGGCAATGCACTCTATGCAGGAGTCACCCAGAAACAGCGCAGGAAACTACAGAACATCCAAAACACCACAGCCAGACTGGTCCTCAGCATCCGCAGCCACATAACACAACACCTCTGACAACTCCACTGGATACCAATCAGCAAGAGAATCACCTTCAAGCTCCTCACACATGCCTACAAGGCTCTCCATGACACAGGACCAGAATATTTGAACCACTCAGTAGCGGCTCCTGGAGGGAGTGCTGCGGGGCGGTGAGGCGGGGTGGGGGAGGGGCAGGGTGGGGGGTAGTAAACTCTGGCTTACGGCCGAACTGAGTTAAGTACATAAATAAATAAAATGAATTACATTGCGCACGCTGCATCGACGATTGCAATGCAGTGCGCGCAATGTAATTCGTTTTATTTATTTATTTATGTACTTAACTCAGTTCAGTCGTAAGCCGGAGTTTACTACCCCCCACCATGCCCCTCCCCGCCCCGCCCCACCCCACCGCAGCACTCCCTCCAGGAGCCGCTACTGGAACCACTGCCTCGCATTCCACACACCCGCCAGACAACTCCGCTCCACCCGACTCGCTCGGCCTCCGTCTCATGGATCCACAAGACCAGAACCGGAGGAAGATCCTTCTCCTAACTCACCACCAAGACCTGGAACACTCTGCCCCTCCACCTGAGGCAATCCGCGTCGTTGACCCAATTCAGAAAGGACCTCAAGACCTGACTCTTCAACTGAACCTCCACACTCATACGAATCAACAGCCTCCCCCAGTGCCTTGAGACCCTCATGGGTGAGTAGCTGCACTATACAAACTCCTGATTGATTGATTGATTGATTGATTGTGCCACAAACCAGGATTTAAAACACAGAAGTCTTATATTTATAAAATTTAGCCAAAGGGTTTTCCAATAAAATAGATATGATTGAATCTCAAGATAGTGTTTCCTATTGTGGAAACAGCAATAACAAATGCAGCCTTAATGTCCGTAACCTCCTGATCACGCTGTGCATCTCCCCACATCCGGATTTACCAATAGCCTTCTCAAACAAAATGGCTTCCATACACCGTAAATATAAGTCAGGAACAGAAAACTGAAAAATATGAGCTCCCCCCACTGTAAACACCAGACTACTGCGGGCACGTCATGAAGCATAAAAACGATTTTGGTGCAAGCACCCTTACCACCACCAGAACACAACACTGGCTTCCAAAAAAGCAGCAAACTTGACTCAGGAAATACCAAACGAATAATCTGCCCCACGATGAATGTGGAAGCAGTTCTTTTAGTTTCCGATTCTCTTCACCGACAACCAGTGATGTTCATAATGTGTTCCAGCTGGGTGAGAGCGCTCATGGGAAATGTAGTTCTCACTGGATCCGACCTTCAAGATATTTTATGTTCAGCATTTGCGGAACGTATGGCCACTTCCAATACCACAGAGTAAGTCTATTCGATCGGCGTAGTACGATGCTATGCATGTGAATTACGACCGACTCGTACGGAACACAAGCCGAACGACCGAACCGCACGGAAAGCAGCCATCCGGCCGGAAAAGCTACGCGAATCGAACCGACCGACACGCGCCAGGAATGAACCCGACAGATACGTACCCGCGAACTCCGACCCGCGCAGTACGATGCAATGCGTGTAAAACCAGACTGAGTCGCACAGAGCTCATGCCGTACGACCGACACGCATAGAAAACAGGGAGCCGAAGCAACCCAATACTCCGCGACCGACGCGTATGCCGCACATGAAACCCAGCAGAAAGACAACGTGAAAGACTCGGAGAAGCTCGCACGAGACAACTGCAGCGTCCAACTCGGTCAGAAGAACGTCTCCTATATGCCCAAAAAATACAAAGGAAAAAATACAAAATAAAGGGCCAAACAAGCAATGACAAAGTCAATAAATAGTGGGGGGAAAAAACATGGAACAGAGACACACCCACATCTCCACCCATATAAAACCACAAATCCCTACCATGATCCTTTGCAAATTCAGTAGAGTCATGTCAGCTTGGAGCATCGTCGGGGATACCAGGGTGGCATCGTGAAGTGAGGAGGTGCGAAGTGCAGTGCCCTCAGGTCGCGGTGCAAGCAGTGGCTCGGTGGCGGTAAGTAGACACAATATTGAATAATTAATATCGTTATGTCTTAATATCGAATTTTAAATATCGATAGTTAAAAATATCGTTGTTTAAAATATCGATGTTAATAATATCAATTTACTGTGTTGTTTAAAATATCTTTGTCATAAATATCGATTGCTAAAATATCGTTATGAAAATATATCCTTTTAGTATTTTGTTTTTATTATGTTATATGTTTGTAAATGTTATATTAATTGTTAATAAATGTAAAAAATAATTTGATTTTTTTTTTAGGAGCGGGATGTTAGGTTTATAGGGGATAAGGGAGAGGAGTTTTTTAAAAAAATTATAATTTATAAATAAAAATATTATATTTAATTTATATAATTTTGTAATATTCTTTTAGGAGCGGGATGTTGTGTTTATGGGGGATAAGGGTGGGCAGTTTTTTAGAATTTAAAAATTGTAAATTTAAATTTAATATTTATGTAACTATAATTTTTTTTAATTAGATTAATTTTTGGTGTTATAGTGGATAATATAGCTGAATTTTAAAAAAAACTTATTTAAAAATTAAAATTTTAATTTCTTTTCAAATTAATATTTATGAGTGTAATTTATTGTGAAATATAAGTTTAAAATGTATTAAAAAAATTAAAAAAATTAGGTATTTTAAATTATTTTGTTAAAATTTTTACCGTATAAGGGGATGATGGTGTTTTTTTTGTTTTCAAAAATTAAAATTTATATTTTTCTAGAAAATGTTAATTATTTTAAATATATAGAGAGAAAAATTAATTAATTATAGGGAATACATTCTGTGCATTGAATATAGTGTATGTAATTGTGTTTAAAATATGTTTAAAAAATATTATATATCGAGAGAGAAATAATTTTTTATTTTAAATATTATAATATGATTAATTGTTATGAATTGATAATATAGTAGTGAGTATTAAAACATGATAAATTATAAAATGAGTGTAATGTAGATGTGTTTTGTGTTGATATGGTATATATATACATTATTTTAATTTTCAATGTGTTATAATAATTTGTAATTTAAAATGTTGTATGCATTAATTTTAATAATAGTTTTTTAAAGTGTTTAATGTTGTTTTTTGAAATAATAATCTTATATTTTTATTAAAAAAATTACATATTTAAAGTTAAAATATTTAAATTAAATGTATTTATTGTTATGAATAAAAAAAAATTGTTATTCTTTTGATTACTGGGAAGAAATATAATGATAAAAAATTATTTTAGTTTATATATTTGTTAATTTATGAATATGTTAATATATTTTTTTATTAAGTTTTAATTTATATGTGTTTATGATATATCATTTGTGAGTATTATATTTTTATGTGTATGTTGTTTTAAAAAATAATGTATTTATATATTTTTATTTAGTAATTTATATATGTTTAGTGTTCATCACTTTTCATAATTTAATGTATTTTGAAGTGGGAATAGTAAATTATATATGTTTAGTGTCCATCACCTTCCCTGAGTTAATAAAGTTTGGAGTGGGAATATTAAATTGTATAGGTTTAGTGTACAGCACATTCTTGGAGTTAATATATTTTGGAGTGGGAATAGTAAATTATATATGTTTAGTGTCCACCACCTTCCCTGAGTTAATTTAAATTGGAGTGGGAACAGTAAATTATATATGTTTGGTGTCCAGCACCTTCCCTGAGTTAATTTAAATTGGAGTGGGAATAGTAAATTATATATGCTTAGGGGCCGATTCCGATTCAGGCCGGAAAACGTACCGACCGACTCGGTACGGGAATGTAGTCCGACCGACACGTACCGGCGCTGTCCGATCCGCGTAGTACGATGCTATGCATGTGAATTACGACCGACTCATACGGAACACAAGCCGAACGACCGAACCGCACGGAAAGCAGCCATCCGGCCGGAAAAGCTACGCGAATCGAACCGGCCGACACGCACCAGGAATGAATCCGACAGATACGTACCCGCGAACTCCGACCCGCGCAGTACGATGCAATGCGTGTAAAACCAGACCGAGTTGCACGGAGCTCAAGCCGTACGACCGACACGCATAGAAAACAGGGAGCCGAAGCAACCCAATACTCCGCGACCGACGCGTACGCCGCACATGAAACCCAGCAGAAAGACAACGTGAAAGACTCGGAGAAGCTCGCACGAGACAACTGCAGCGTCCGACTCGGTCAGAAGAACGTCTCCTACATGCCCAAAAAATACAAAGGAAAAAATACAAAATAAAGGGCCAAACAAACAATGACAAAGTCAATAAATAGTGGGGGAAAAAACATGGAACAAAGACACACCCACAACTCCACCCATATAAAGGCCACACATCCCTACCATGATCCTTTGCAAATTCAACTGACCTGACAGCACAGAACACCATCAGACAGCAACCACAGACACACTCACAACTCATCCATCACACAAGCCACACACCATTAGCACTTCCCTAATAGCACCCTCACATACACCCAGCAAAACTGACACTCACTCACCCTCACTTGCACACTCACACACACATCAATCCCCACCACCACCCATCACCATGCCCCCAAAGAAGAATCCAAAGTTCCTAGACAGTGAATTGGAAGTCCTGGTAGATGAAATCCTAAGAGTAGAGCCACAGTTGTTTGGTACATTGGTCCAACAGACCCCCATGTCGCAGAAAACCAAGATGTGGGAGAGGATCGTCGACAGGGTGAACGCACAATCCCCATGTTTGCGCACAAAGAAAGACATCCAGAACAGGTGGTATGACGTGCGCCGGAGGGTCAAGGACCTACTCAAGAAGGAATACGCCTTGAGACATCGCACCGGCAGTGGCCCTCCTGCCAAACCAGTATACCTCAGGTCCTGGGAGGAGAAGGTGCGGGCCATCCTACCACCAGAGACCGTACATGGACTATCAGACATCCCAGAGCCTGGTGAGTACACAACCAATATACCCAATATTATGTGACAATACACACACATCACTGTCAAGGGGATAGTGAAACCATGCACCGTTAGCAAAGCCACAGTAACCAAAACATAACCATCCCAAGATGTGCATGCTAGTCAGACAAACACAATACCTGCCATCTCATAGTGATATGTAACTGTGTCATGACATGTACAAACCTAACAACAAATAGAGCAAGGCAGTGGCACAAATCTAACCAACAAACACTGTCAGACATTTTGCCACCACTAGAACACCACCTCACAGGGAAGCTGACTGAAAGGAAGGAATTGTGTGTATGCTGGTGAAGTGAGTGTAGCCAATAGCATGATGGGAGTTGTAGTCACAGATATTGGTCACCCTCACAATTGGCCCATCAACACCACTCTGAACCATGCTCACATCACAGGGAGTGGAAAAGAACTGACAAGATGGCTGACACTGGGTACTGCTGTGAGGAGAACAAGCTCCTGCTGGGTGTTGTGCTCAAAACAACAGCAGGACACCACTGCCTGACATCCTGAAAGCCAACTTGCACTCCCTGCAATGGAAGCACTTTCCATGGTGGGATATCTGGCTGGGTGGGAAGGAGGACTGACAGCTCTGACCATAGTTACCAGCAGCTTTTCTCACACACACCCTTAACACAAACTCAACACAACTCACCTGGGAGAATGCATTGCCTCACACTCTAATTAAATATCCCACAAAGAACTACCACACTGGGTTATGCTGTGTGAAGCACAGGGACACTTTTGGGACTTGTAGCCAAACAAACGCCAGGACAACACTGTCAGCCATCCTGTCAGCGCAGGCACACTACCCCACAGGGAAGCAGAGTCAAAAGGAAGGAAGTATGGGCATGCTGGGAAGGGGGTGTAGGCAATAGCATGATGGGAGTGGTAGTCACAGCTCAACATCCCCCACCCGCATGGCCCGGCAAGCTCACACTGAAGCATGCACACCTCACAGGGAGTGAAAAGCCACTTCCAAGATGTCTAACAATGGTGCTCTGTTGTGGGGAGCACAAGGCCCTGCTGGGAACTGTGCACCAACCAACAGCAGGACACCACTGACTGACATCCTGACAACCAACTTGCACTCCCTGCAATGGAAGCACGTTTCATGGTGGGATGTTTGGCCTGGGGGGAGGAGGAGTGCCAGCTCCGACTACAGCTACCAGCAGGCCCTTACACACACACCACTTCCACTAACTCCAAACAACACACCTGGGACCGTGCTCCACAAGAGAGTGAGTGAAAACCCACGTCCAAGATGTCTGACACTGGCCTCAGCTGTGGGGAGCACAAGGCCCTGCTGTGAACTGTGCACCAACAAACAACAGGACCACACTGTCAGCCATCTTGCCATTGCTGTCACACTCACACACAGTGAAGTCGACTCAAAAGGAAGGAAGTATGGGCATGCTGCGAAGGGGGGTGTAGGCAATAGCATGATGGGAGTGGTAGTCACAGCTCAACATCCCCCACCCGCATGGCCCGGCAAGCTCACACTGAAGCATGCACACCTCACAGGGAGTAAAAAGCCACTTCAAAGATGTCTGACAATGGTGCTCTGTTGTGGGGAGCACAAGGCCCTGCTGTGAACTGTGCACCAACAAACAACAGGACCACACTGTCAGCCATCTTGCCATTGCTGTCACACTCACACACAGTGAAGTCGACTCAAAAGGAAGGAAGTATGGGCATGCTGGGAAGGGGGTGCAGGCAATAGCATGATGGGAGTGGTAGTCACAGCTCAACATTCCCCACCCGCATGGCCCGGCAAGCTCACACTGAAGCATGCACACCTCACAGGGAGTGAAAAGCCACTTCAAAGATGTCTGACAATGGTGCTCTGCTGTGGGGAGCACAAGGCCCTGCTGGGAACTGTGCACCAACCAACAACAGGACACCACTGACTGACATCCTGAGAGTTAACCTGCACCCACTGCAAGGGTGGCATGCTTCATGGTGGGATAACTGGGCTGGGGGGAGAAGGAGGTCTGGATGTCAACCAAATACCACCAAAGCTGGCCATACACACACCTACTCTGCAAAAACACATTGCACGCGTGGGACCAGTCACTCCCAAAGTAAAAGCCCTGGCAAGATGGCTGACACATGGGCATGAGAAATGATGTGCCTGCAATTCACACCCATGCACTGGCCAACCCAAACACATACACACTCACAGCCATTGCAACTCTATGTTTACACACACTGTCAGGGGATTCAGTGTCCATGGGTGCCCCCTGGCCTGGCTGTGAAGGTGTGACTTGCAGATGACAACTGTGGAGAATCAGACAAACTACATAGCACAAAACACACAGGAAGTCACAGAGACATCATTGACAGGGGACACCTGACAGTGAATGCAATGGACAAACCAATATACCGGACACTGTACCATGGTGTCAGTCACACAAGTTGCGGTTGTGAGCTGCATTCCACTCCCACATCGTTCGGCAACATATGCATCCTTCACACAACACACCACTCACTGTCATAGACACTGTAGACACAAGCACCAAGCTGGACTGCATTTGAGGAGACATGCTACTCACAGCAGCAGAACTCCAACACACACCACTGGCCATCACTGTCATGACAATGGAAAATCCAGAGAGCTGCCGTGCCCAATCCTTATCACCATGGAGGACAATGACAAGATTAATCACGTCTGCACGTACAAAACTCAGCAACAACATCATTAGCTACGTTAACAACATCACTTGTATGAAATGAGACGTGAACTAGGAACCCAGACAACAACACAGATACTCCCAAGAGATCCCAGGCATACCGGACTGTGACCATGTTGTCCAGACACACCAATGTGACGCACAAAGACTGGCAAAAACTGCCACCACACATGTCCCAATCTTGAAAGATATCCTAAGTGGAATTGCACGTATGTCCCTGTTAAAGGACAAATGTGGACAAGGATGACACACCTGTGTCAGGCACGTGATGGCCCTTGAGTAGCAATGGCCATGTACAGCCAATCTATACATGAGCTGGTCATGCACACACCTCAACATTCACATAGAAATGCTTCAGGTTGGCAGGACAATGTGCTACAACAATATCAACCTCTGGCTGTGACAACTTAGCACAATGCAATGTACAGGCACGCATCCAGATGTACAGTCACAACTAGTCATGTGTTTGAACCATTGATGCCTGTAGAAACATAACATACATTGTGTGTCTCTTCCAAACACAGGTGATGATGGGGACACAGCAGCAGATGATGAGGAGTCCCTGTCCCAGGCTCCGGTGGCCCCTGAGCTCTCTGGTGTGGAACAGCCTCTGCCCTCCTCGGATGGCGAAGACCTACCTGGCCCCTCCGGTGTGAGTCATCATGCAGCACCAGCAGGACCACCATCTGCACCCCCTGCACCCACTCCTCCAACATCTGCCAACACACAGACCACCCCCGCCGACACGGACAGACCAAGGACACTGAATGACAACAGCACAGGGACCCCGGCCCCCCGGGAAGCAACGGACAACAACCCCAGTACCAACCCCCAAGGGGGCCTAGGGTCACCTGTGCGTGCCACCACAGGTCCTGCACGTGTGGCCAGGGGTGGTGGGAGGGGTGGTAGGCAGAGGTCGCTGTTTGCAGGGGGGTCTGGACTGCATGATGACCCACAACTGGAACGCATTGCAGATGCGTACCAGAATAGCACCGGAGAGGTCAGCCAGGTAGTGGGGATCCTCAAGGACATTCAACAGCAGCAGGCTGCCCATCATGCCCGCTTGGACTCCCACATGTCCCGTGTGGAGACACACATGTCTGGCATGGAGTCCAAGTGCGACACATTGGAAGAACTGACAGCGGTGCAGAGGGACATATTGACATGCCTCCGCCAGATTAGCACCAGCACGTCCACACCTCCCTGTGTGCCCACAACATCTGGTGCCGCAACAACTGCAACTGCCACAGGGAGGGAGGATGACTCTGGTGGAGAGTCCTCTGCACTGCAGCGGCCTGCATGTGAGGGTCCCCCCAGAAAGAAGAGGGGTCGTCCGAGGAAGGACAACTGAGAGGCAGATGGCCATGTACATCCCCCAGGAACCCAACACCTGTTCTGGAAATTCTCCTTTGTGTGCAAACTGTTCACCCTGTCGAATGCAACCCAACTCTCCCACATGACATGGGGAGTTTAAGTTGGACTAATGTATCAGATGACTGTGGACTTTACTCAGGACATTTCTGCTACCAACACTTCCAACTCATCTGGGAACTTTGGATTCCAATCCCAATGTACAGCACCCACCATCCTGTGCACTATCCTCACACATGTATGTAAATAAACTCACTAATACACCATACTTGCCTCTGTTGTGATTCCAACGTGGTATTTTGTCATGGAGATGATGATCTGCTAAATGACACTGTGCATGCTAACTGCTACAGCAATTCCAACACCGTCATGTGAGTCATGGCGACGTGACACATATGAGGGAGACACACCACTAGGGCAACACAACACATACACACCAGGGCCATCTGACTCATCGCCTACACTGATGTTGCCAGGAAATACAGTGGAATGCACAGACACCACACCTATTCAGAGTCTGTGTTAACTAGCCCACAGGTGCAGTAAGCAAATGTCAGTCAGATGTGTGACCACAGACAACGCACATCCCAAAGTGAAGCACAGGTTCATTACACATTTGCAACATGTTGTTTCCACTACAGATGCAAGGTAATCCCACGTGGCAGTGGCCACACAGTCAACAAGTGTTGAAGAAATAAAGTCCAGGGGTGTGTGGCACATCACCTGTAGGGAAACGACTGCTTCCACCCTGGAAGTTGAATCATGGTGTCGGGGGATCACAGTTGACCAAACAACTCTGAAAGTACCCTGTGAAGGACAGACATGACACACAGTCAAAAGCACTGAAGAACAGGACAGAACTGCAATACTCATGCCCAATACATGTCACAAGATACCTACACAAAACCAAGTTAGCATGTCAACACTGTTGGGGAGTACAGACTACCTGTAAGGACACATCGCTGCACGCATCCAGTCAAGTAGCACATGGCCACACTCAAACAGCAACAGAGCACCACCAACACATATCATGCAAACTCAAATCATTGACATAACATCTCTGTATACTCACAATCAGCTGAAGAAGTTGGTGATGAGCTGTGTGCGGACATCACCCTCATCATCATCATCATCACTGGCATCGTGGCCCAGGCCAGGATCCTCCACAGGTGGCGGATGTTGGTCATCGTCATCCAGGATGAGAGGCAACTCCTTCCGCACTGCCAGGTTGTGTAGCATGCAGCAGACGATGAAAATCTTGCACACCTTTGCAGGGGCATATGGGAGGGCCCCTCCTGTCTTGTCCAGGCAGCGAAAGCGGCTCTTCAGGAGACCAAATGTCCACTCGATCACTCTCCTGGTCCGACCATGTGCCTCATTGTAGCGCATCTGGGCTGGTGTCACATGGTTCCTGAGGGGTGTCAGCAACCACAGCATGTTGGGGTATCCGGAGTCACCTACATACATACAATTGCACATTAGCTGAGTTGGAAAAGAGGGTGGAATACAACATTGCAGAACACACACAATGGTACAAAGTCAGTACACACCGACAAGCCAGGCACGCTGGTTCTGCATCTGTGACATCATCCTCGGGATGCGACTACTCCTCATCACGTAGGCATCGTGTGCAGAACCGGGGAAACGTGCACACATATGTGAGATGCTCATATCTGCAAGACATACCACCAGAGCATTGATAGAATGGAAAATGTTCCTGTTCCTGTATGCCTGCTCATGTGCCTGTGGTGGTACCAAAGCCACATGTGTCCCATCAATGGAGCCGATGACATGTGGCATCCTCCCCAGGGCATAGAAGTCACTCTTGACGTCAGTGAGTTGTTGACGTTTAGGGAAATAGATGTACTGGTTCAAGTATGTTAACATTGCCTCCAAAACATCGCGTAGCACACGGCTGAACATGGTCTGTGACATCCCACCAGCAGACGCCACAGTGTGTTGAAAGGTACCGGTGGCAAAGAAGTGTAGGGCTGCCATCACCTTCACCTTGGGGGTCAGCGCTGTAGGGTATGGCCGGCCAGGTAGCAAATGTGGGGCCAACTGCCCCGCCAATTCCTCAATCAGCGGCCTGTTGAAGCGGTACCGTCGGATGCAGTCACGTTCCACCATGGTTGCAAGGTCAGGGAATGGTCTATGGACAGCTGGTGCCCTGCAGTACATAGGTGAACAAAGAAAGATTGACAGTCACCCCACATATGTGGCATTGACCATACTAAATATCACATGATACATCATTACGAGACACAAGTACTTGATGTGTGTGCCGTTCTGTATGGACATATATGGCACCTACATGGCCATCATCTAACATCTCAGTTCAACATGTGTTGACAACAAGTTCCAGGTTGTGCTATGGGAAATCATTAGGCTGTGTCACAGTACCCATGTACTGCTGTCACGTTCCAAACACACACCACAGTGACAAGTGAGGACAGATGTGCCCCAGGCATCACAGCTCTTTGACAGGTAGATTCCCAGGGACCCTGTATTGCCACATGGACACTGGCATGACATGGCGTATCATGTACACGCCAGCAAAACAACCATGACTCCCACAGGTAGTGGCCCCTGTTGCCTCTGCAGGACAGACATGGACGTCTGTGACACACACACGCACAACATCAAAGTCGATGCACAAACAACGTGGATGTGGAGACTGTCTCCCATTGTGCACATGGAATCAGAGACATCTGGAACACAACATGCACACAGACTGTGGAGGGCCATCACAATTGTGGCAATGGGTCACCCTGTGACGTACATACCATCCCACATGGGACTCAGGGTGTATGTGACATAACATACACATATACAACCTGGAAATGTGACCATGCCACATGCTCTGAACTGAACAGTTGCACATCACAGTGGTCATGTGCACAACACACAAAGGATTCTGTCCCCATGAACACGTGCACAGCCTGGGAGTGGCTGCCCCCAAGTGCCACCCAACAAACCACATGTTGACCCCCATACACACACAGGTAATGCAGCCTTACATGCCTTAGGATACAGTGTGGACAGGCTGTGGTGTTGTAGGTGTGCCCCTGAGTCCCTGGCAAGTAATTGTGGCTGGCATACGTTCACCTGTGACAACCATGGTGACATATGCGAGTGACTTGTACAGGGACGCGTCGTACAGCAATGGACCGATCCGTGCGCACGCATTGGCCATTGCATATGATGTTGACGGATGCGTGTTGTGTTTCGAAATACGCGTCGTACAGCAATGGACCGACCGGTGCGCACGCATTGGCCATTGCATATGATGTTGACGGATGCGTGTTGTGTTTCGAAATACGCGTTGTACAGCAATGGACCGATCGGTGCGCACGCATTGGCCATTGCATATGATGTTGACGGATGCGTGTTGTGTGACGTAATACGCGTCGTACAGCAATGGTCCGATCGGTGCGCACGCATTGGCTATGGACTGACATGGTAACGGACCCGTTTTCTAAGCTTTTACGAGTCGGATGCAGTGAATTCAGTTGGCCAGCCACAACAATGTTGCAAATTCATGGGTGTCATAAAGTTGAACTTTTGAAGGATGCTGTGGGCGTGTATAAGTGGTGCAATTCCATGGATTGGCCAGATTCAGAAGATGCAAACGACTTGGACCTATCACTTTGGACACATGGGACAGTATCTGCCTCTGCAGCACACATATAATGCTGGCTGTTCCCCTGAGAGCTCACTTGCCTGCACTACATGCTCCAGGACGACATCTGCCACCACCACTGCTGCTGTCTCTGCATCCTCTGGCTACTGCAATGGCACGTACTGTGGAGAGAGCCCCAGCCTTCAGCACTGAGGAGAACCAGGCCCTGCTGGACAGCCTCCTTCCACAGTACAGCAAGCTGTATGGGAAACCAGGGGAGCAGGTGAGTGTGCTGTCCACTGCCTTACTAATTGTGCATGTTGTCTGACTAGCAAGACTTACAGTGTGTACACCAGTGGCTAGCATGCTCACTGAGTAGTTGTCACCCCCCAAAGTGTGTAGTTACATGCACTGAACAGGTATAGTGCAGTAACAGTGCATTCCAACAAGGTTTTACTTCCCAGGCAATGATACCATTTAGTAACTGCTGGACAACTGTTCATAGCCATAGTTGCACTACCTGTGTACATCATATGCCCCTGTGATTGAGACATGTATATCCAACTGTGTGATGCACGGATATGTTGCATGTGTAGTAATGGCCTTTTCACTTTGTCATCCTCACAGGTTGATGCCCACCAGAAGCAGGAGATCTGGCTGACCATCGCCCGGGCAGTACGATCTGTGGGGGTCTACAGGCGCAGGATCCGCAACTGCCAGAAGAGGTGGCAGGACCTTCGTGGCTGGACCCGGAGGATCGCAAGGGTCCAGCTGAAGCTGTCGCCTCCTCGCAGGAGGGGCGGACACCGGACCCTGACCCCCCACATGCTCCAGATTCTGGCGGTGGTCTTCCCTGACCTGGATGGGCAGCTGAAGGCCAGACAGCAGCAAGGAGGGGGTAAGTGCTAGCCTTTTCTGGGTACTATGACTAACATGCTCTATGCACTCCTTTAGCCTGGTTCCACTTCCACAGTACGACTGTCTTGTCGTCCTGGACTCATGTCCCTCACTTGTGTCATGCCCCCTCCTCATCTGATACACAGGTGTGGCCCTTACAGTCTGTGACTTAGGTCACTTGGGTACTGTGTACTTGCAGTTACCTGTGGTTCAAGTTGGGGACAGCATCAGTTACAGGAACTTTGTTGTGGGCTGCATGGGTGGTACAATTGCTCACACAATGCCTGTGATCTGACATGTACTCTGGGTATGGCTTTAATATGTGTTCCAATTGCTGCTCTGACTCACCACATGTCTGGGGTATGTGCCACACACCCATGCTGCAGCAGAGACCAAGGTAGGAGCCTCAGAAGTATGTACATCATGTGTGTGACACATGCATAGCCACCTGCCTAGTGTTCAGGGTAATACCATGTTGCACATGGACCAGGACTGTAATGCCTACTCCGGACATCGAAGGCACTCTGTTCTCCCACTCCCGTGTGTCAGCATACATATTGGGCATTGTGAAGAGTGCACTCAGGTGTCTGCCTCTGTGTCACCGTGGTGTGGCCTTGCTTTTTGGACTCCTGGAGTGTTTAACAATTTGGGGTGGCCAGCCATCTGAGTTGTGACTATAGGATCTGCACATTGGTTAATGCATAGGTCTCTGATCCCTTGACTGTGCACAATGGTGTATGAAACATTGAGGTGCAGGCAGCTTTGGTTCATTCTCATCAGACGGTGAAGTGCTCATGTGTATGGATTTGTGTTTGCAGTCACTCAAATGTCTCATTTGAATGACGTGGGATCATCTTAGTCCTCATGATGTGGGTGGCCAGGGGTGCACATGTGCACCTGTCAGCTACAGGGCTTGCATTCCCAAAACTTCCATGATTGTGACACAGTGCAGACTGGTGTTGTGTGTATGCACTGCCCCTGTGACAGGAGACAGTTATGACTGACTTGCCAGACAGGCCTGTGCCATGACATTCAACTTGCAAAGGGTGATCCAGCAGTAGTGTGATATGTCCTGCATGCACACCATTGTCGCATTGTCTATCAGGACATGAGGACATCATTGTGTCTGGTGATGGAACCAAAACCCGCATATCGACAGAGACTCTGCCCATCACTTTTCCTGACACATGTACTGAGTCAGTGGCAGGAGATGGCATGTGTTTGGAGTGACACATTTCCATATGTTCTCTTGGATGTCCAACAACTGTGTATGTGGTGCATGTGTGCACATATGATTAGTCGCATACAACAGGCACCAGACAGATGGGTGCATGGACAGGTAGGATATGAGTGGCATGAATGACTGTCAGGCAGACAATGGGCTTCTTCAAATCAGTGTCAGCACTTATTGCAATGTCTAGCAAATGATGGCAGGGCTTGCTCTGTGATGTGCTGTACTTACTGTGGTGTGTGTGGTCAGTACAGGTGACTAATGTTGCTCTGTTTATCCTGATTGTTTGCAGATACATCCACGGCCACAGGAGGAGACAGCTCCACGGACCAAGAGGAGCGGCAGAGCCAGACTGGGTCCACTGCAGAGGAGACCGAGGGACCCAGTGGCACGGAGGGTGAGGGGAGCCACACTGAGGAGACCTCAGCTACGACCACCTCGGCTGAGGAACACAGCACTTCCAGTGAGGACTCCCTTGTGGAGGCGGGTGTCAGCAGACCACAGACAAAATCGAGCAAGTCTGTCCCCGCCACCACCACCATCTCCACCCTCCCATCTGCTCCCATCCCACATGTCCGTGGAGGCTCCCGTGTAGGGGAGCGTGTCTCCTTCATGCCAGGCACCGCACCCCCTGCCTCTGTCTCCCCTGCTGCCCTGAGTGTGGAGTCTGTGGACTTGCTGAAACAGATCCATGTAGGGCAGACATCAATGCTGAGTGTCCTCCATGCACACACGGGTCTGTTGACACAACTGGTGTCATTCATGGAGGGCATGTCATCTGGCATGTCTGCCCTACATCGGACCAATCAGTCCATGGCCTCCTCACTGACGGCAGCAGTGTCCCTCCTGCAACAGTCCCTCACCCCTCCTACCTCTGCCCCATCCACAATCCCCAGCACCCTACCTGTCCCAAGCACACACACACCGGCACAGGCACGCACCAGCACAGACACAAGCAGCACACAGACACACACGCCAAAATCCAGACGCACACGCACGCACAGTCAGGGGACTGATACCTCACTCACAGGGGATGGGGCCCAGACACACACACACGCATCCACGAGCACTCCGCAGTCCTCAGATACCTCTCCCTCCAAAACCCCTTCCCTTGCCTCACCTGCAACCCCCCTCCCAGAAGCTCTTCCTCTGTGAGCTTGGCCTCTTCCCCACAGATCCATCTGACCCAACGTACAGGCGGAAGAGGCGACCACCACACACAGAGGGGAGTGCCCCTCACACCCGGACACCCTCCCCCAGGCACAGGCAGACTGAGGACCCCATTAGGAAGTCCCCCCGGACCAGGAAGGGCAAGACCCCACCACCACCACCACGCAGCTCCACCACACAGTCTCTCTCCTCCATCCCCCAGGCCACCACTCCACAGGTTCCCCCGCCACACCCTGCCCCAGGTTCCCCCACACACCAATACCGCATCCCCAAACTGCTTAGGCCCTCCCCCCTACCACTTGCTCTTCCACCCCCAACCCAGACGCTCGGCCTGTTTGTGCCACTGGTGTGGAGACCGGGTCCCCCCCTCTGTCCTGCCCACCTCATCTGCCCCCCCTTCCACTCCCTTGGAGTTATGCACTGCAGTGGAGTCCACAACCACCCCGTCTGACTTGGGCACTGCAGTGGGGACCCAGTCCACTCCATCTGACCGGCCCACTGCAGTGGTGCCAGCACCCACACCATCTGACTTGTGCCCTACAGTGGTGCCGGCCCCCACTGAGTCAGACACCTCCACTGCAGTTGCCGGTGACACTCCTGCACCCACCACCCCTTCACTGCCTCCTTCTGGCATCCCCTGATCCTGTCCCTGCGGTGCCTGGCCTGCCCCTTGTATGCCCCTCCGAGGGGGATGTCCCCTGTCCGTACCAGTGCAGGCAAGCAATGGGTGACAAGTTGTCACATGTCACCCTGTTCGGACTGTGAATGTGGACTGGCCATTGGCCTTAGTTTCTTTTGGACTTCCAATTTTTCATTCACATTGGCTGAATAAAGCGTCTTTTTGTTTACTAGTGGTTTTGCTTTTGTTGTACATGATGTAGATGAGTATCATCATGCATTTGCTGTTGTAATAGTGTTCAGATCAGGAAAATGAAGTGTTGCTGTGATGGACTCCATGTGGTCCATGGGATATGTGTCCTAATCTAGTCTGGATCCATAGCATCCTTTGCTGCAGTCTGAGGGTGTAATGTTCAGCATTTGACACAGGGATGTACGTTTTGCATTTGTAATTTAACATCTGTGGCTTACACTGATGCACATCTGGTGGGCTTACCACTGTTCAATGTTTCTATTTCCCTGACTGTGTGCCCATCTCCACTGGACATGCAGTTTAGCACATCAATGTTGAAGGACTCATCTGTGTATACAGTGCAACTTGCTTGACACGTGTTTTGGGTATATGCAGATGACTGAAGTGACACTCCCGTACCCAGGCTGATGTGAGCAGAGCCTTCAGTGTGTTGTAATTGTTGACTCACTGACCGAGTGTTCTGCTGACATGTTTGAGTCGTGCACAGACAAGGTTTGGCACAGCGGACCTTCCACAGGAGTGGAGTGCCCTCATGGCAGTGTGTAATCCCGTGACATTGCCTGGGCCCGTGTTGTGTGTTGTGTAAGCATGTCTGTGTGTGTTCCCTTCCCTTTTCCTACACAGGCTGTGTCCCTACGGATGTTCCTGTTTGTGATGCTTGCTGAGTTGTCCTGTGTTCATCCAGCATCTTGGACCTGGTTTCTCCGTGATGTGGGTGCATGGCAAACTAATGTTCATCAGGTTGTCATCCCTAGTTGTCTTTGTTGTCAGGGCTGGGGATGTGGGCAAACGCAGATGGGACACAGTCAGGATTCCCCTTGGCACTTGTTGGTTACACAAGTCATGTAATTTACAGTTTGTGGTAGCTTTCAGTGATTGTGACACGTTGTGTGTGTGACTGCTGCCACTCCTCAGGGTCAGAGCTGCAATGTTGGAAGTTGTCTACGTGTGTTCTTTGTGGGTCACCTTGGCTTCTTCATTGGTGTGTGACTGTGGCCGGGATCCCATTGATTGGGGTGGATTTCACGTCATGCCCATGTACGGCGTACTGTGCAGTGTGTCAGACATTCACGAGTCTTGTTGACTGGCCAGGTGTGATGGGTTTCTGCACCTTAGTTCCCACAACCACCCCTGGGATTGTCATGGGTGCATGTGCAATGTCACCAGTCCATGTGAGCTTCACTGCTGCACATTGGTGGAGATCAAGGTGTGTGGTGTTGAGTGTGTGCAAATGTGAGTTGTTGCACGGCTAGACCCCTACCTCCATATTGGCCTTGGCTGACAGGCCGTGCTGATTGATTTGTGCTTGTGTAGGTGTGATGGTAGTTTGTTGCTCAGGACACATGGCTGTGGTTCACAGTGTGAACGACATCTACCTTTGTCATCACAGTGGGATTATCATGCAGGCTAGTGTCACCACAATGTGGGGTCCCTGGGGGTAGTGCTGTGGTGGGTCTGTCTCTTGCTGTGTTAGTTGCTGTTCCTACAAGCTTGTGTGACATGTGTAATTTGGGCTCCCTCTCATCTAACAATGCCTGATTGCCCACATAGGGGAATCCGATCCATGAGTTACTTTTGTATGGCACTGTATACACATCTGTGTAATTGGAATTCAGGCCTCCTCATGTGTTGTGTGGTTGCCTGGGGACACTGGCACACACCCCCATCACCTGTTGTGTTTGATATGCAGTGTGAGGCTGCCTGTTTGTGTTTGTGCATCTGCACCACTGCATTGGCATATCTTTAGTGTGCCATTGCCTGTATGTTGTTTGGAGGATTTCCCATGCTGTCCCTGGGACTCCTAGGTCATCAGTCAGCACAATAATCATGGTTTGTATGTCCCATTGCTGCCATGGTATGGTATTTGTTCACCTCACATCTACAGTCTCCACAGGATATCTACATTTGTGTGTCCATTAGTGCAGATATGTGGGTCTGCATTATGATGGTCACTTCTGGCATTGTGTAATTGATAAATGGAGACAATGTCAGTCCCCATGGGTGATGTTTGTCTGCACATGGCCAAAGGTATGTTTTATTTGCACTGCACTGTTTGCCTCACCCAATCTATGTTGCTATGGGACACAACCACTACTTTGCCACTGATGTGTTTGTTGTTCTGTGACCAGGAATCATCCATGCTGTTTGGCAGTTGCAGCTTTTTTCCATGACAACACTTACCTTTTGGTCACTGTGATGATGGGGGTTTAGACCCCATTGCCACAATGTTCAAAATGTGCTTCAGCTATGGACCCCACACTTACCTTTTGGTCACTGTGATGATGGTGGTTTAGACCCCATTCCCACAGTGGTCATGGTCTGCTTGCATTGTGAAGGCCACACACATTTTTGTGTGACACATATGATAGGGGGTCACATTGTATGTTCAATGTCATGTTCAGTGTTGTAGGCATTTGACACAGACTACACACTCTTGTCATGATGTTGGGGGGATGTCTTTTGCTGACATTCCTTATGTTGGAGTATGCTGGTTGTGTCATGCATTACCCATCCTATGAGTGGGGATGGTAGTAGTGACAGGCATCCAGCCCCCCATGAGTAGGGGTGGTGGTAGTGGTAGGCATCCATGCCCCCATGAGTAGGGGTGGTGGTAGTGACAGGCATCCAGCCCCCCATGAGTAGGGGTGGTGGTAGTGGTAGGCATCCAGGCCCCCATGAGTAGGGGTGGTGATAGTGACAGGCATCCAGCCCCCCCCGGAGTAGGGGTGGTGGTAGGGGTAGGCATCCAGGCCCCCATGAGTAGGGGTGGTGGTAGTGGTAGGCATCAATTCCCCTATGAGTGGGGATGGTAGTAGTGACAGGCATCCAGGCCCCCATGAGTAGGGGTGGTGGTAGTGGTAGGCATCCAGCCCCCCATGGGTAGGGGTGGTGGTAGTGGTAGGCATCCATCCCCCTATGAGTGGGGATGGTAGTAGTGACAGGCATCCAGGCCCCCATGAGTAGGGGTGGTGGTAGTGACAGGCATCCAGCCCCCCATGAGTAGGGGTGGTGCTAGTGGTAGGCATCCAGGCCCCCATGAGTAGGGGTGGTGGTAGTGACAGGCATCCAGCCCCCCCTGAGTAGGGGTAGGGGTAGTGGTAGGCATCCAGGCCCCCATGATTAGGGGTGGTGGTAGTGGTAGGCATCAATTCTCCTATGAGTGGGGATGGTAGTAGTGACAGGCATCCAGGCCCCCATGAGTAGGGGTGGTGGTAGTGGTAGGCATCAATTCCCCTATGAGTGGGGATGGTAGTAGTGACAGGCATCCAGGCCCCCATGAGTAGGGGTGGTGGTAGTGACAGGCATCCAGCCCCCCCTGAGTAGGGGTGGTGGTAGTGGTAGGCATCCAGGCCCCCATGAGTAGGGGTGGTGGTAGTGGTAGGCATCCAGGCCCCCATGAGTAGGGGTGGTGGTAGTGACAGGCATCCAGCCCCCCCTGAGTAGGGGTGGTGGTAGTGGTATGCATCCAGGCCCCCATGAGTAGGGGTGGTGGTAGTGGTAGGCGTCAATTCCCCTATGAGTGGGGATGGTAGTAGTGACAGGCATGCAGGCCCCCAAGAGTAGGGGTGGTGGTAGTAGTAGGCATCCAGCCCTCCATGGGTAGGGGTAGTGGTAGTGGTAGGCATCCATCCCCCTATGAGTGGGGATGGTAGTAGTGACAGGCATCCAGGCCCCCATGAGTAGGGGTGGTGGTAGTGACAGGCATCCAGCCCCCCATGAGTAGGGGTGGTGGTAGTGGTAGGCATCCAGGCCCCCATGAGTAGGGGTGGTGGTAGTGACAGGCATCCAGCCCCCTGAGTAGGGGTGGGTGGTAGTGGTAGGCATCAATTCCCCTATGAGTGGGGATGGTAGTAGTGACAGGCATCCAGGCCCCCATGAGTAGGGGTGGTGGTAGTGGTAGAGCATCAATTCCCCTATGAGTGGGGATGGTAGTAGTGACAGGCATCCAGGCCCCCATGAGTAGGGGTGGTGGTAGTGACAGGCATCCAGCCCCCTGAGTCAGGGGTGGTAGGCATCCAGGCCCCCATGAGTAGGGGTGGTGGTAGTGGTAGGCATCCAGGCCCCCCTGAGTAGGGGTGGTAGGCATCCAGGCCCCCATGAGTAGGGGTGGTGGTAGTGACAGGCATCCAGCCCCCCCTGAGTAGGGGTGGTGGTAGTGGTAGGCATCCAGGCCCCCATGAGTAGGGGTGGTGGTATTGGTAGGCATCAATTCCCCTATGAGTGGGGATGGTAGTAGTGACAGGCATCCAGGCCCCCATGAGTAGGGGTGGTGGTAGGCATCCAGCCCCCCATGGGTAGGGGTGGCGGTAGTGGTAGGCATCCATCCCCCTATGAGGGGGGATGGTAGTAGTGACAGGCATCCAGGCCCCCATGAGTAGGGGTGGTGGTAGTGACAGGCATCCAGGACCCTATGAGTAGGGGTGGTGGTAATGACAGGCATCCAGCCCCCCATGAGTAGGGGTGGTGGTAGTGACAGGCATCCAGCCCCCCATGAGTAGGGGTGGTGGTAGTGGTAGGCATCCAGGCCCCCATGAGTAGGGGTGGTGGTAGTGGTAGGCATCCATCCCCTATGAGTGGGGATGGTAGTAGTGCTAGGCATCCATCCCCCCATGAGTAGGGGTGGCGGTAGTGGTAGGCATCCATCCCCCTATGAGTGGGGATGGTAGTAGTGCTAGGCATCCATCCCCCCATGAGTAGGGGTGGTGGTAGTGGTAGCCATCATTCCCCTATGGGTGTGTATGGCATTGGTGATAGCCATCCCGCCCTTATGGTTCTGCTTTTGCTAGTGTACATCATTTCTGCATCCCTATGTGTGTGTGACATATGTCGGGTACGTGTCGTTTGTTTGTGTAGAGGGTGTCTGACTTACCGTCTGCGCCGTACACGTCCATACCGGTTCCGGTAATAGATGTACAGTATTGGTAGGACCTGCGCGATGGGATTCATGGTTGGTTCGTCTCGTTCGGGTTTCTCGTGGCTTCGACTCGTACTCGTAGCTGGCTTGTTCGTCTCGTAGCCGTGGATCGTCTTGTGGCGCGAATCGGAGCTTATGTGCAGCTCTCCCGGATGATCTGACGTGCCGGACGTAGCGACCAGTTCGGCGCATACGGAGTGAGCATCGTACTAGTCCGGCCGGAAGGTGCTGTGTATTTACTTCCGGCGACTCGATTCGGCATTTCCAGATCCAGCTCGGTCGGGGAACGGGAGCTGGAATGGGTACGTACGGCTCGCTCGGAATTTTAGCAGTAATGCGCATCGTACTTGCTCGCTCGGACGACTGTTTGAATCGTTCGGGAAAAACGCGTTTGGCTCGTATTTATTCCGGACAAATCGTATTCGGTGCGCTTCCGGCCGAGATCGGAATCGACCCCTTACTGTCCAGCACCTTCCCTGAGTTAATTTAAATTGGAGTGGGAATAGTAAATTAGATATGTTTAGTGTCCAGCACATTCTTAGAGTTAATATGGTTGGGAGTAGTAATAGTAAATTATATATGTTTAGTATCCAGCACCTTCCCTGAGTTAATATTGTTTGGAGTGGGAATAGTAAATTATATATGTTTAGTATCCAGCACCTTCCCTGAGTTAATATAAATTGGAGTGGTAATAGTAAATTATATATGTTTAGTGTCCAGCACTTTCTCTGAGTTAATTTAAATTGGAGTGGGAATAGTAAATTATATATGTTTAGTGTCCAGCACCTTCTCTGAGTTAATATTGTTTGGAGTGGGAATAGTAAATTATATATGTTTAGTGTCCAGCACCTTCTCTGAATTAATTTAAATTGGAGTGTGAATAGTAAATTATATATGTTTAGTGTCCAGCACCTTCCCTGAGTTAATATTGTTTGGAGTGGGAATAGTAAATTATTTGTTTAGTGTCCAGCACCTTCTCTGAGTTAATATTGTTTGGAGTGGGAATAGTAAATTATATATGTTTAGTGTCCAGCACCTTCCCTGAGTTAATATAAATTGGAGTGGGAATAGTAAATTATATATGTTTAGTGTCCAGCACCTTCCCTGAGTTAATATAAATTGGAGTGGGAATAGTAAATTATATATGTTTAGTGTCCAGCACCTTCCCTGAGTTAATTTAAATTGGAATGGGAATAGTAAATTATATATGTTTAGTGTCCAGCACCTTCCCTGAGTTAATATTGTTTGGAGTGGGAATAGTAAATTATATATATTTAGGGGTCGATTCCGATCTCGGTCGGAAGCGCATCTAACACTATTCGTCCGGAAAAAAACCAAGCCGAACGCGTGTTTCCCGACCGATTCGAACATTCGCACTAACGAGCAAGTACGATGCGCATAACTGCCCAGATCCCGACCCAGCCGTACTTACCCATTCCAGCTCCTGTTCCCCGCCCGAGCTGGATCCGTAAACGCAGAATCGAGTCGCACGGAAGCAAAAACACAGCACCTTCCGGCTGGACCAGTACGATGCGCCTTCCGTACGCGCCGAACCCGTCGCTACGTCCGGCACGTCAGAGCATCCGGGAGAGCCGCACATAAGCTCCGATTCGCGCCACAAGATGATCCACGGCTACGAGTCGAACAAGCCAGCCACGAGTACGAGTCGAAGCAACGAGAAAGCCGAACGAGACGAACCAACCATGAATCCCATCGCGCAGGTTCTACCAATACTCTACATATATTACCGGAACAGGTACGGACGCGTACGGCACAGACGGTAAGTTAAACACCCACTACACAAACAAACGACACGTACCCGACATATAACACACACACATAGGGATGCAGAAATGACTTACACTAGCAACAGCAGAACCATAGGGGCGGGATGGCTATCACCAATGCCATATACACCCATAGGGCCCTGGATGCCAACCACTAACACCACCCCTCCTCAGGGGGGCTGGATGCCTGTCACTACTACCATCCCCACTCATAGGGGAATTGATGCCTACCACTACCACCACCCCTACTCAGGGGGCTGGATGCCTACCACTACCACCACCCCTACTCATGGGGGCTGGATGCCTACCACTACCACCACCCCTACTCAGGGGGCCTGGATGCCTGTCACTACTACCATCCCCACTCATAGGGGGATGGAGGCCTACCACCAACACCACCCCTACTCAGGGGGGCCTGGATGCCTAGCACTACCACCACCCCTACTCAGGGGGGGCTGGATGCCTACCACTACCACCACCCAAGTCATGGGGGGCCGGATGCCTACCACTACCACCACCCCTACTCAGGGGGGGCTGGATGCCTACCACTACCACCACCCCTACTCAGGGGGGGCTGGATGCCTGCCACTACCACCACCCAACTCATGGGGGGCTGGATGCCTACCACTACCACCATCCCCACTCATACGGGAATTGATGCCTACCACTACCACCATCCCCACTCATAGGGGAATTGATGCCTACCACTACCACCACCCCTACTCATGGGTGCTGGATGCCTACCACCACCCTACTCATGGGGGGCTGGATGCCTGTCACTACAACCATCCCCACTCATAGGGGGATGGATGCCTACCACCAACACCACCACTACTCAGGGGGGCCTGGATGCCTACCACTACCACCACCCCTACTCAGGGGGGCTGGATGCCTACCACTACCACCACCCAACTCATGGGGGCTGGATGCCTACCACTACCACCACCCCTACTCAGGGGGGCTGGATGCCTACCACTACCACCACCCCTACTCATGGGGAGCTGGATGCCTACCACTACCACCACCCCTACTCAGGGGGCTGGATGCCTACCACTACCACCACCCAACTCATGGGGGCTGGATGCCTACCACTACCACCACCCCAACTCATGGGGGATGGATGCCTGTCACTACTACCATCCCCACTCATAGGGGATGGATGCCTACCACCAACACCACCCCTACTCAGGGGGCCTGGATGCCTACCACTACCACCACCCCTACTCATGGGGGCTGGATGCCTACCACTACCACCACCCCTACTCATGGGGGCTGGATGCCTACCACTACCACCACCCCTACTCAGGGGCGCCTGGATGCCTACCACTACCACCACCCCTACTCAGGGGGGGCTGGATGCCTACCACTACCACCACCCCTACTCAGGGGGGCCTGGATGCCTGTCACTACTACCATCCCCACTCATAGGGGGATGGATGCCTACCACCAACACCACCCCTACTCAGGGGGCCTGGATGCCTGTCACTACTACCATCCCCACTCATAGGGGGCTGGATGCCTACCACTACCACCACCCCTACTCAGGGGGGGCTGGATGCCTACCACTACCACCACCCCCACTCATAGGGGACTGGATGCCTACCACTACCACCACCCCTACGCAGGGGGGGCTGGATGCCTACCACTACCACCACCCCTACTCATGGGTGCTGGATACCTACCACTACCACCACCCTACTCATGGGGGGCTGGATGCCTACCACTACCACCAACCCTACTCATGGGGTGCTGGATGCCTGTCACTACTACCATCCCCACTCATAGGGGGATGGATGCCTACCACCAACACCACCCCTACTCATAGGACGGGTAATGCATGACACAACCAGCATACTCCAACATAAGGAATGTCAGAAAAACACATCCCCCCAACACCATGACAAGCGTGTGTAGTCTGTGTCAAATGCCTACAACACTGAACATGACATTGAGTATACAATGTGACCCCCTATCACATGTGTCACACATAAATGTGTGTGGCCTCCACAATGCAAGCAGACCATGACCACTGTGGCAATGGGGTCTAACACCCCATCATCACAGTGACCAAAAGGTAAGTGTGGGGTCCATAGCTGAAGCACATTTTGAACATTGTGGCAATGGGGTCTGAACCCCCATCATCACAGTGACCAAAATGTAAGTGTGGGGTCCATAGCTGAAGCACATTTTGAACATTGTGGCAATGGGGTCTAAACCCCCATCATCACAGTGACCAAAATGTAAGTGTTGTCATGGAAAAAGCCGCAAATGCCAAACAGCATGGATGATTCCTGGTCACAGAACAACAAACACATCAGTGGCATAGTAGTGCTTGTGTCCCATAGCAACATAGATTTGGTGAGGCAAACAGTGCAGTGCAAATAAGGCATACCTTTGGCCATGTGCAGACAAACATCACCCATGGGGGCTGACATTGTCAACATCCATCAATAACACAATGACAGAAGTGACCATCATAATGCAGACCCACATATCTGCACCAATGGACACACAAATGTAGATATCCTGTGGGGACTGTAGATGTGAGGTGAACAAATACCATACCATGGCAGCAATGGGACATACAAACCATGATCATTGTGCTGACTGATGACCTAGGAGTCCCAGGGACAGCAGGGGAAACCCACCAATCAACATACAGCCAATGGCACACTAAAGATATGCCAATGCAGTGGTGCAGATGCACAAACAAAAACAGGCAGCCTCACACTGCATATCAAACACAACAGGTGATGGGGGGGTGTGCCAGTGTCCCCAGGCAACCACACAACACATGAGGAGGCCTGAATCACAATTACACAGATCTGTATACAGTGCCACACAAAAGTAACTCATGGATCGGATTCCCTTATGTGGGCAATCAGGCATTGTTAGATGAGAGGGAGCCCAAATTACACATGTCACACAAGCTTGTAGGAACAGCAACTAACACAACAAGAGACAGACCCACCACAGCACCACCCCCAGGGACCCCACATTGTGGTGACACTGGCCTGCATTATAATCCCACTGTGATGACAAAGCTAGATGTCGTTCACACTGTGAACCACAGTCATGTGTCCTGAGCAAAAACTACCATCACACCTACCCAAGCACAAATCAATCAGCACGGCCTGTCAGCCAAGGCCAACATGGAGGTAGGGGTCTAGCCATGCAACAACTCTCATTTGCACACACTCAACACCACACACCTTGATCTCCACCAATGTGCAGCAGTGAAGCTCACATGGACTGGTGACATTGCACATGCACCCATGACAATCCCAGGGGTGGTGGTGGGAACTAAGGTGCAGAAACCCATCACACATGGCCAGTCAACAAGACTCGTGAATGTCTGACACACTGCACAGTACGCCGTACATGGGCATGACGTCAAATCCACACCAACCAATGGGATCCCGGCCACAGTCACACACCAATGAAGAAGCCAAGGTCACCCACAAAAAACACACATAGACAATTTCCAACATTGCAGCTCTGACCCTGAGGAGTGGCAGCAGTCACACTCACAACGTGTCACAATCACTGAAAGCTACCACAAACTGTAAATTACATGACTTGTGTAACCAACAAGTGCCAAGGGGAATCCTGACTGTGTCTCATCTGCGTTTGCCCACAAACTCAGCCCTGACAGCAAACACACCTATGGATGACACCCTGATGACCAGTAATGTGCCATGCACCCACATCCCAGAGAACCCAGGGCGAAGATTTTGGGGGAACATAGGTCAACTCAGCAAGCATCACAAACAGGAACATCACTAGGGATCCCAGCCTGTGTAGCAAAATGGAAGTGAACACACACAGACATGCTCACACAACACACACCTTGGGCTCAGGCAATGTCACGGAATTACACACTGCCATGAGGGGACTCCACTCCTGTGTAAGGAAAGCTGTGCCATACGTTGTCTCTGCAGGGCTCTATCATGTCAGCAGAACACTTGGTCACTCAGTCAACAATTAGCACAAAATGAAGGCTCACGTCACATCAGCCAGGTCATGGGAGTGTCACCGAAATCATCCGCACAGATCCAACACACATGTATAGCACGTTGCCCTGATAACACAGATGAGTCCTTCCCCATTGATGCCCAAACTTGCATGTCCAGTGGAGATGGTCACACGGTCAGGGAAATAGACAAATTGAACAATGGCAAGCACAACAGATGTGCAGGGGTGTAAGCCACAGATGTGACATTGCAAATAAAAGTAGGAAATCCCATTGGCAAATATTGAAAACATGACACCCTCATATTGCTGCAACGGATGACATGGGTACACACCGGGATAGGACACATTCCCCCTGGACCACATGCGGTCCTGCACAGTAACACTTCATTTTCCTGACATCAAAAATCACCATCACTGCAGCAAGGGCATGGTTAGCATCATCAACATCATGTACATCTGAAGCAAAACCACTAGAGAACAGAAAGTAGCTTTATTCAGCATATGTGGCTTTAAAAGTGAAAGTCCTGAAAAAACACAAAGGCCAATGGCCAGTCCATTAGTAAAGTCCGAACAGGGTGACAGTGGCAGATGTCACCCTTTGCTTGCCTGCACTGCTACGGACCAGGGACATTCCCCTCGGAGGGGCATACGGGGGGCAGGCCAGGCACCGCAGGGACAGGATCAGGGCTCACCAGAAGGAGGCAGGGAAGGGGTGGTGGGTGCTGGAGAGTCACTGACAACTGCAGTGGAGGTGTCTGACATGGTGTGTGCCGGCACAACTGGGGGACATGAGTCAGATGGTGTGGGTGCCGGCACGACTGCAGTGGGCTGGCCAGATGGAGTGGATAGGTTCCCCACTGCAGTGCCCAAGTCAGACGGGGTGGTAGTGGACTCCACTGCAGTGCCTATCTCCAGGGGAGTAGAATGGGGTTCAGGTAAGGTGGGCAGGACAGAGGGGGAGGACACGGTCCCCACACCAGTGGCACAAACATACGCAGCGGGAGTGTGGTGCTGGAAGAGCAAGTGGTAGGGGGAGAAGGCCGGATCATTTTGGGGATGGTGTATCTGTGGGTGGGGGAACCTGGGGCAGGGTGTGGTGGGGGAACCTGTGTAGTGGGGGCCTGAGGGATGGAGGAAGGAGACTGTGTGGTTGAGCTGCAGGGCGGTGGCGGGGTCTTGCTCTTCCGGGTCCGGGGGGACTTGCGGGTGGGGGCCTCAGTCTGTCTGTGCCTGGGGGAGGGTGTCCGGGGGTGAGGGGCACTCCCCTCTGTGTGGGTGGACTTCCTCTTCCCCCTGTATGCTGGATCAGCTGGATCGGAGGGGAAGAGGCCGAGGTCACAGAGGAAGAGCTGCTTTGTAGGTGGGGTTGCAGGTGAGGCAAGGGAAGGGGCCTTGGAGGGAGAGGTATCGGAGGACTGCAGAGTGACTGTGGATGCCTGTGTGTGTGTCTGTTCCCCATCCCCTGTGGGTGTGGTATCAGTCCCCTGAGGATGCTTGCGTGCACGTTTTGTCTTTGTTTTGGGTGTTCCTGTGCTGCTTGTGTCTGTGTGTTTGGGTGATTGTGCAGGTGTGCATGTGCTTGGGACAGGTAGGGTGCCAGGAAGTGTGGATGGGGCAGAGGTAGGAGGGGTGAGGGACTGTTGGAGGAGGGACACTGCTGCCGTCAGGGAGGAGTCCATGGACTTATTGCTCCTCTGTAGGGCAGACATGCCCGATGAGATGCCCTCCATGAACGACACCAGCTGTGTCAACAGAGTGGTGTGTGCATGGAGGACACTCAGCATTGCTGTCTGCCCTACATGGAGCTGGCGAAGTAAGTACACAGACTCCTCACTCAGGGCAGCAGGGGACACAGGGGCAGGGGTGCGGTGCCTGGCACGAAGGAGACACGCTCCCGAACACGGGAGCCTCCACGGTCCTCTGGAATGGGAGCCGATTGGAGGGCGGTGGTGGTGGTGGTGGCGGGGACAGCAATACTAGCTGGGGTGTGGTGGCTGCTGACACCCGCCTCCACAAGGGAGTCATCCTCCGAGCTGCTGTGGTCCTCAGCTGAGGTGGATGGTGCTGAGGACTCCTCGGTGTGGCTCCCCTCGCCCTCCGTCCCACTGGGTCCCTCCAGCCACTCATCGGCTGCTGACCCAGTCTGGCTCTGCAGCTCCTCCTGGTCCATGGAGCTGTCCCCTCCTGTGGCCGTGGATGTATCTGCAAACAATTAGGGAAACAGACAAACATCAGTCACCTGCACTGACCGCACACACCACAGTAAGTACAGCACATTACAGAGCAAGCCCTGGCATCCTTAGTTGAACATTGCCTAAAGTGCTCAAACAGATTAGGAGAAGCCAATTGTCAGTCCGATGGTCAACCATGGCACTCACATCCCTCCTGGCCTCGCACCCATCTGTCTGGTGCCTGTCGGATGGTAATACCCCAGTGTGGACACATGCACCACCTACACAGTAGTTGGACATTGCAGAGAACACGGTGAAGTATGTGAACATGCACACATCACATCTCTTGCCACTGAGTCAGTACAGGTGTCCGGATAAAGGGATGGCCAGAGTCTAATTTGAAATGCATGTGATGCATACCAGCACCAGACACCATGATGCACCCATGTCCTGATAGTCAATGCCACAATGGGGTGCATGTAGCACATGTCACTCACCTGCAGGATCACTCTTAGGGAGTTGAATGCCATGGCACAGGCATGCCTGCAAAGTCATACATCACTGTCTCCAGTCACATGGGCAGGGCAGCCAGCCAACAACAGTCTGCACTGTGTCACAATCCTAGGTCATGGGGAATGCAAGTTCTGTAGCTGACAAATGCACATGTCCATCCCCCACAAACCACATCATCTGAGCTCTTATTTGTCCACGTCATACCAATTGGACATATGGGAGACATGAAACACAACCCTCTGAACCTGAGCACCTCACAGTCTGCTGTGAATGAGGAACAGCTGCCTGAACTTCACAGTCGCATACCCCAGTCTGCACAGTCAAGTGATCAAACACATATATGTCACACAAGTATCGTCTCCTATGGTCACATCTCAGGTGGCATGCTGAGCCCTAACCGATAAACACCCCAGTAGTCCTGACAACGAAGCCACAGCACAATGACACAGAGGCAGACACCTGAGGGAACATTTCACTGAGCACAATGTGTCAGCTGATACATGGGAGTGGGAGTACAGAGTGTATTGTATGGCCTGGAGTAGGCATGACTGTCCTGCTCCACGTGAAAGAGGGATGAGCCCCGGACAGTAGCCAGGTGGCTAGGTATGTGTGACACACTTGATATACATACTCCTGAGGCCCAAACATTGTTCCCACCCGCAGCATGGGTGTGTGCCAAATACCCCAGGCACATGTGGTGAGTCAGATCAGCAATTGGACCACATATCAAAGTTACACGCAGATTACATTTCAGAACCCAGGCATTGTGTAAGCAATTGACCCACCCATGAAGCCCACCACAAAGCTACGGCAACAAATGCTGTCCCCCACCTTGAGCTAAGCAAAATGCAAGGACACAGTACCCAAGTGACACAATTTCCTGACTGTAAGGGCCACACCTGGGCATCAGATGAGGAGTGGGCATGTCACAATTGAGGGACATGGGTCCTGGACCACAAGACTGATGTACTGTGGAAGTTTAACCAGGCCAGAGGAGGGCACATAGCATGTCAGACAAAGTTCACAGTGCAGTCATGGACTCACCCCCTCCTTGCTGCTGTCTGGCCTTCAGCTGCCCATCCAGGTCAGGGAAGACCACCGCCAGGATCCTGAGCATGTGGGGGTCAGGGTCCGGTGTCCGCCCCTCCTGCGAGGAGGCGACAGCTTCAGCTGGACCCTTGCGATCCTCCGGGTCCAGCCCCGAAGGTCCTGCCACCTCTTCTGGCAGTTGCGGATCCGGCGCTTGTAGACCCCCACGGATCTTACTGCCCGGGCGATGGTCAGCCAGATTTCCTGCTTCTGGTGGGCATCAACCTGTGAGGATGACAAAGTGAAAAGGCCATTACTACACATGCAACATATCCGTGCATCACACATTTGGATATACATGTCTCAATCACAGGGGCATATGATGTACACAGGCAGTGCAACTATGGCTATGGACAGTTTGCCAGCAGTTACCACATGGTATCATTGCCTGGGAAGTCAAACCTTGTTGGAATGCACTGTTAGTGCACTATATCTGTTCAGTGCATGTAACTACACACTTTGGGGGTGACAACTACTCAGTGAGTATGCTAGCCAGTGGCGTGCACACTGTAAGTCTTGCTAGTCAGACAACATGCACATTTAGTAAGGCAGTGGACAGCACACTCACCTGCTCCCCTGGTTTCCCATACATCTTGCTGTACTGTGGAAGGAGGCTGTCCAGCAGGGCCTGGTTCTCCTCAGTGCTGAAGGCTGGGGCTCTCTCCACAGTACGTGCCATTGCAGTAGCCAGAGGATGCAGAGACAGCAGCAGTGTTGGTGGCAGATGTCGTCCTGGAGCATGTAGTGCAGGCAAGTGAGCTCTCAGGGGAACAGCCATCATTATATGTGGGCTGCAGAGGCAGATACTGTCCCATGTGTCCAAAGTGATAGGTCCAAGTCGTTTGCATCTTCTGAATCTGGCCAATCCATGGAATTGCACCACTTATACACGCCCACAGCATCCTTCAAAAGTTCAACTTCATGACACCCATGAATTTGCAACATTGTTGTGGGTGGCCAACTGAATTCACTGCATCAGACTCGTTAAAGGTTCGAAACGCGTCCGTTGCCATGCCAGGCCATAGCCAATGCGTGCGCACAGATCGGTCCATTGCTGTACAACGCGTATTTCGAAAAACAACGCGTACCCGTTCACATCATATGCAATGGCCAATGCGTGCGCACCGATTGGTCCATTGCTGTACAACGCGTACCCATTCACATCGTATGCAATGGCCAATGCGTGCGCACCGATCGGTCCATTGCTGTACAACGCGTACCCGTTCACATCATATGCAATGGCCAATGTATGCACACCGATCGGTCCATTGCTGTACAACGCGTATTTCTGTCCACATCATATGCAATGGCCAATGCGTGCACACCGATCAGTCCATTGCTGTACAACACGTACCCGTTCACATCATATGCAATGGCCAATGCGTGCACACCGATCGGTCCATTGATGTACAACGCGTATTTCTGTCCACATCATATGCAATGGCCAATGCGTGCACACCGATCGGTCCATTGCTGTACAACGCGTACCCGTTCACATCATATGCAATGGCCAATGCGTGCACACCGATCGGTCGATTGCTGTACAACGCGTACCCGTTCACATCATATGCAATGGCCAATGCATGCGCACCGATCGGTCCATTGCTGTACAACGCGTATTTCGAAAAACAACGCTGCACCTGCTCACATCATATGCAATGGCCAATGCGTGCGCCCGATCGGTCCATTGCTGTACAATGCGTACCCGTTCACATCATATGCAATGGCCAATGCGTGCACACCGATCGGTCCATTGCTGTACAACGTGTACCCGTTCACATCATATGCAATGGCCAATGCGTGCACACCGATCGGTCCATTGCTGTACAACGCATACCCGTTCACATCATAAGCAATGGCCAATGCGTGCTCACCGATCGGTCCATTGCTGTACAACGCGTATTTCTGTCCACATCATATGCAATGGCCAATGCGTGCACACCGATCGGTCCATTGCTGTACAACGCGCACCTGCTCACATCATATGCAATGGCCAATGCGTGCACACCGATCGGTCCATTGCTGTACAACGCGTACCCGCTCACATCATATGCAATGGCCAATGCGTGCGCACCGATCTGTCCATTGCTGTACAACGCGTACCCGTTCACATCATATGCAATGGCCAATGCATGCACACTGATCGGTCCATTGCTGTACAATGCGTATTTCTGTCCACATCATATGCAATGGCCAATGCATGCACACCGATCGGTCCATTGCTGTACAACGCGTCCCTGTACAAATAACTCGCATATGTCACCATGGTTGTCACTGGTGAAGGTATGCCAGCCACAATTACTTGCCAGGGACTCAGGGGCACACCTACAACACCACAGCCTGTCCACACAGTATCCTAAGGCATGTAAGGCTGCATTACCTGTGTGTGTATGGGGGTCAACCGGTGTTTTTTTTGGTGGCACTTGGGGGCAGCCACTCCCAGGCTGTGCACGTGTTCATGGGGACAGAATCCTTTGTGTGTTGTGCACATGACCACTGTGATGTGCAACTGTTCGGTTCAGGGCATGTGGCATGGTCACATTTCCAGGTTGTGTATGTGTATGTCATGTCACATACACCCTGAGTCCCATGTGGGAAGGTATGTACATCACAGGGTGACCCATTGCCACAATAGTGATGGCCCTCCACAGTCTGTGTGCATGTTGTGTTTCAGAAGTCTCTGATTCAATGTGCACAATGGGAGACAGTCTCCACATCCACGTTGTTTGTGCATCTACTTTGATGTTGTGCGTGTGTGTGTCACAGACGTCCATGTCTGTCCTGCAGAGGCAACAGGGGCCACTACCTGTGGGAGTCATGGTTGTTTTGCTGACGTGTACATGATACGCCATGTCATGCCACTGTCCATGTGGCAATACAAGGTCCCTGGGAATCTACCTGTCAATGAGCTGTGATGCCTGTGGCACATCTGTCCTCACTTGTCACTGTGGTGTGTGTTTGGAACGTGACAGCAGTACATGGGTACTGTGACACAGCCTAATGATTTCCCATAGCACGACCTGGAACTTGTTGTCAACACATGTTGAACTGTGATGTTAGATGTTGGCCATGTAGGTGCCATATATGTCCATACAGAACGGCACACACATCAAGTACTTGTGTCTTGTAATGAAGTATCATGTGATATTGAGTATGGTCAATGACACATATGTGGGGTGACTGACAATCTTTCTTTGTTCACCTATGTACTGCAGGGCACCAGCTGTCCATAGACCATTCCCTGACCTTGCAACCATGGTGGAACGTGAGTGCATCCGACGGTACCGCTTCAACAGGCCGCTGATTGAGGAATTGACGGTGCGGTTGGCCCCACATTTGCAACCTGGCCGGACATACCCTACAGCGCTGACCCCCAAGGTGAAGGTGATGGCAGCCCTACACTTCTTTGACACCGGTACCTTTCAACACACTGTGGCGTCTGCTGGTGGGATGTCACAGACCATGTTCAGTCGTGTGCTACGCGATGTTTTGGAGGCAATGTTGAGATACCTGAACCAGTACATCTATTTCCCTAAACGTCAACAACTCACTGACGTCAAGAGTGACTTCTATGCCCTGGGGAGGATGCCACATGTCATTGGCTCCATTGATGGGACACATGTGGCTTTGGTACAACCACAGGCACATGAGCAGGCATACAGGAACCGGAAACATTACCATTCTATCAATGCTCTGGTGGTATGTCTTGCAGATATGACCATCTCACATGTGTGTGCCCGTTTCCCCGGTTCTGCACACGATGCCTACGTGATGAGGAGTAGTCGCATCCCGAGGATGATGTCACAGATGCAGAACCAGCGTGCCTGGCTTGTCGATGTGTACTGACTTTTTACCATTGTGTGTGTTCTGCAATGTTGTATTCCACCCTTTTTACCCAACTCAGCTAATGTGCAAATGTCTGTATGTAGGTGGCTCCGGATACCCCAACATGCCGTGGTTGTTGACACCCCTCAGGAACCCTGTGACACCAGCCCAGATGCGCTACAATGAGGCACATGGTCGGACCAGGAGAGTGATCGAGCGGACATTTGGTCTCCTGAAGAGCCGCTTTCGCTGCCTGGACAAGACAGGAGGGGCCCTCCCATATGCCCCAGCAAAGGTGTGCAAGATTGTCATTGTCTGCTGCATGCTACACAACCTGGCAGTGCGGAAGGAGTTGCCTCTCATCCTGGATGACGATGACCAACATCCACCACCTGTGGAGGATCCTGGCCTGGGCCACGATGCCAGTGATGATGATGATGATGATGGTGATGTCCGCACACAGCTCATCACCAACTTCTTCAGCTGAATGTGAGTATCCAGAGTTGTCATGTCAATGATTTGAGTTTGCATGATATGTGTTGGTGGTGCTCTGTTGCTGTTTGAGTGTGGCCATGTGCTACTTGACTGTATGCGTGCAGCGATGTGTCCTTACAGGTAGTCTGTACTCCCCAACAGTGTTGACATGCTAACTTGGTTTTGTGTAGGTATCTTGTGACATGTATTGGGCATGAGTATTGCAGTTCTGTCCTGTTCTTCAGTGCTTTTGACTGTGTGTCATGTCTGTCCTTCACAGGGTGCTTTCAGAGTTGTTTGGTCCACTCGGATCCCCCGACACCATGATTCAACTTCCAGGGTGGAAGCAGTCGTTTCCCTACAGGTGATGTGCCCCACACCCCTGGACTTTATTTCTTCTACAATTGTTGACTGTGTGGCCACTGCCACGTGGGATTACCTTGCATCTGTAGTGGAAACAACATGTTGCAAATGTGTAATAAACCTGTGCTTCACTTTGAGATGTGCGTTGTCTGTGGTCACACATCTGACTGACATATGCTTACTGCACCTGTGGGCTAGTTAACACAGACTGTGAATAGGTGTGGTGTCTGTGCATTCCACTGTATTTCCTGGCAACATCAGTGTAGGCGATGAGTCAGATGGCCCTGGTGTGTATGTGTTGTGTAGCCCTAGTGGTGTGTCTCCCTCATATGTGTCACGTCGCCATGACTCACATGACGGTGTTGAACTTGCTGTAGCAGTTAGCATGCACAGTGTCATTTAGCAGATCATCATCTCCATGACAGAAACAACGTTGGAATCACAACAGAGGCAAGTATGGTGTATTAGTGAGTTTATTTACATACATGTGTGAGGATAGTGCACAGGATGGTGGGTGCTGTACATTGGGATTGGAATCCTAAGTTCCCAGATGAGTTGGAAGTGTTGGTAGCAGAAATGCCCTGAGTAAAGTCCACAGTCATCTGATACATTGGTCCAACTTAAAGTCCCCATGTCATGTGGGAGAGTTGGGTTGCATTCGACAGGGTGAACAGTTTGCACACAAAGGTGGATTTCCAGAACAGGTGTTGGGTTCCTGGGGGAAGTACATGGCCATCGGCCTCTCAGTTGTCCTTCTTCAGACGACCCCTCTTCTTTGGGGGGGGGACCCTCACGTGCAGGCTGCTGCAGTGCAGAGGACTCTCTGCCAGAGTCATCCTCCCTCCCTGTGGCAGTTGCAGTTGTTGCGGCACCAGATGTTGTGGGCACACAGGGAGGTGTGGCCATGTTGGTGCTAATCTGGCGGAGGCATGTCAATATGTCCCTATGCACCGCTATCAGTTCTTGCAATGTGTCCCACTTGGACTCCATGCCAGACATGTGTGTCTCCACACGGGACATGTGTGTCTCCACACGGGACATGTGGGAGTCCAAGCGGGCATGATGGGCAGCCTGCTGCTGTTGCATGTCCTTGAGGATCCCCACTACCTGGCTGACCTCTCCGGTGCTATTCTGGTACGCTTCAGCAATGCGTACCAGTTGTGGGTCATCATGCAGTCCAGACCCCTCTGCAAACAGTGACCTCTGCCTACCACCCCTCCCACCACCCCTGGCCACACGTGCGGGACCTGCGGTGGCACGCACAGGTGACCCTAGGCCCCCTTGGGGGTTGATACTGGGGTTGTTGTCTGTTGCTTCACGGTGGGCCGGGGTCCCTGTGCTGTTGTCATTGGTGGTCCTTGGTCTGTCCGTGTCGGTGGGGGTGGTCTGTGTGTTGGCAGTTGTTGGAGGAGTGGGTGCAGGGGGTGCAGATGGTGGTCCTGCTGGTGCTGCATGATGACTCACACTGGAGGGGCCAGGTAGGTCTTCGCCATCCAAGGAGGGCAGAGGCTGTTCCACACCAGAGTGCTCAGGGTCCCCCGGAGCCTGGGACAGGGACTCCTCATCGTCTGCTGCTGTGTCCCCATCATCACCTGTTTTTGGAAGAGACACACAATGTATGTTATGTTTCTACAGGCATCAGTGGTTCAAACACCTGACAGTTGTGACTGTACCTCTGGATGCGGGCCTGTACATTGCATTGTCCTAAGTTGTCACAGTCAGAGGTTGATATTGGTGTGGTACATTGTCCTGACAACATGAAGCATTTCAATGTGAAGGTTGAGGTGTGTGCATGGCCAGCATTGGTGGTATTTGGTTGACATCCGGACATCCTTCTCCTCCAGCCCAGTTATCCCACCATGAAGCATGTCACCCTTGCAGTGGGTGCAGGTTGACTCTCAGGATGTCAGACAGTGGTGTCCTGCTGTTGGTTGGTGCCCAGTTCCCAGCAGGGCCTTGTGCTCCCCACAACAGAGCACCAGTGTCAGACATCTTTGAGGTGGCTTTTCACTCCCTGTGAGGTGTGCATGCTTCAGTGTGAGCTTGCCGGGCCATGCGGGTGGGGGATGTTGAGCTGTGACTACCACTCCCATCATGCTATTGCCTACACCCCCTTCCCAGCATGCCCATACTTCCTTCCTTTTGACTCTGCTTCCCTGTGGGGTAGTGTGCCTGTGCTGACAGGATGGCTGACAGTGTTGTCCTGGCGTTTGTTTGGCTACAAGTCCCAAGAGTGTCCCTGTGCTTCACACAGCATAACCCAGGGTGGTGGTTCTTTGTGGGATATTTAATTAGAGTGTGAGGCATTGCATTCTCCCAGGTGAGTTGTGTGGAGTTTGTGTTAAGGGGGTGTGTGAGAAAAGCTGCTTGTAACTATGGTCAGAGCTGTCAGTCCTCCTGCCCACCCAGCCAGATCTCCCACCATGGAACGTCCTTCCATTGCAGGGAGTGCAAGTTGGCTTTCAGGATGTCAGTCAGTGGTGTCCTGCTGTTGGTTGGTGCACAGTTCCCAGCAGGGCCTTGTGCTCCCCACAGCAGTGCCCAGTGTCAGCCATCTTGTCAGTTCTTTTCCACTCCCTGTGATGTGAGCATGGTTCAGAGTGGTGTTGATGGGCCAATTGTGAGGGTGACCAATATCTGTGACTACAACTCCCATCATGCCATTGCCTACACCCCCTTCCCAGCATGCCCATACTTCCTTCCTTTTGACTCTGCTTCCCTGTGGGGTAGTGTGCCTGTGCTGACAGGATGGCTGACAGTGTTGTCCTGGTGTTTGTTTGGCTACAAGTCCCAAGAGTGTCCCTGTGCTTCACACAGCATAACCCAGGGTGGTGGTTCTTTGTGGGATATTTAATTAGAGTGTGAGGCATTGCATTCTCCCAGGTGAGTTGTGTGGAGTTTGTGTTAAGGGGGTGTGTGAGAAAAGCTGCTTGTAACTATGGTCAGAGCTGTCAGTCCTCCTTCCCACCCAGCCAAATCTCCCACCATGGAACGTGCTTCCATTGCAGGGAGTGCAAGTTGGCTTTCAGGATGTCAGTCAGTGGTGTCCTGCTGTTGGTTGGTGCACAGTTCCCAGCAGGGCCTTGTGCTCCCTACAGCAGTGCCCAGTGTCAGCCATCTTGTCAGTTCTTTTCCACTCCCTGTGATGTGAGCATGGTTCAGAGTGGTGTTGATGGGCCAATTGTGAGGGTGACCAATATCTGTGACTACAACTCCCATCATGCTATTGGCTACACTGACTTCACCAGCATACACAGCATTCCTTCCTTTCAGTGAGCTTCCCTGTGAGGTGGTGTTCTAGTGGTGGCAAAATATCTGACAGTGTTTGTTGGTTAGATTTGTGCCACTGCCTTGCTCTATTTGTTGTTAGGTTTGTACATGTCATGACACAGTTACATATCACTATGAGATAGCATGTATTGTGTTTATCTGACTAGCATACACATCTTGGGATGATTATCTTTTGGTTGCTGTGGATTTGCTAAGGGTGCATGGTTTGACTATCCCCTTGACAGTGATGTGTGTGTATTGTCACACAATATTGGGTATATTGGTTGTGTACTCACCAGGCTCTGGGATGTTTGATAGTCCATATACGCTCACTGGTGGTAGGATGGCCCGCACCTTCTCCTCCCAGGGCCTGAGGTATACTGGTTTCGCAGGAGGGCCACTGCCAGTGCGATGACTCAAGGCGTAATCCTTCTTTAGTAGGTCCTTGACCCTCCTGCGCACATCATACCACCTGTTCTGGATGTCTTCCTTTGTGCGCAAACATGGTGATTGTGCGTTCACCCTGTCGACGATCCTCTCCCACATCTTGGTTTTCTGCGACATGGGGGTCTGTTGGACCAATGTACCAAACAACTGTGGCTCTACCCTGAGGAGCTCATCTACCAGGACTTTCAATTCACTGTCTAGGAACTTTGGATTCTTCTTTGGGGGCATGGTGATGGGTGGTGGTGGGGACTGATGTGTGTGTGAGTGTGCAAGTGAGGGTGGGTGAGTGTAGGTTTTGCTGGGTGTATGTGAGGGTGCTATTTGGGAGGTGCTAATGGTGTGTGGCTTGTGTGATGGATGAGTTGTGGGTGTGTCTGTGTTTGCTGTCTGATGGTGTTCTGTGCTGGCAGGTCAGTTGAATTTGCAAAGGATCATGGTAGTGATTTGTGGCCTTTATATGGGTGGGGTTGTGGGTGTGTCTTTGTTCCATGTTTTTTCACCCCTGTATTTATTGACTTTGTCATTGCTTGTTTGGCCCTTTTTTGTATTTTTCCTTTGTGGGTTTTGGGCATGTAGGAGACGTTCTTCTGACCGAGTAGGACGCTGAAGTTGGCTCGTGCGGGCTTCTCCGAGTCTTTAAAGCTGTGTTTCTGATGGGTTTCATGTGCGGCGTACGTGTCGGTCGTGGAGTATTGGGTTGCTTTGGCTCTTTTTTGTGTGCGTGTCGGTCGTACGGCTTGAGCTCCGTGCGACTCGGTCTGGTTTTCCACGCATTGCATCGTACTACGCGGGTTGGAGTTCGCGGGTACGTTTCTGTCGGTTCATTCCTGGTGCGTGTCGGTCGGTTCGATTCGCGTGGTTTCCCGGCTGGATAGCTGTTTTCCGTGTGGTTCGGTCGTTCGGCTTGTGTTCCGTACGAGTCAGTCGTGATTCACATGCATTGCATCGTACTACGCGGATCGGGCAGCGCTCGGTACGTGTCGGTCGGAATTAATTCCCGTACCGAGTCGGTCGGTACGTTTTCCGGCCCGAATCGGAATCGGTCCCTTAGTGTCCAGCACCTTCCCTGAGTTGATATAGTTTGGAGTGGAAATAGTAAATTATATATGTTTAGTGACCAGCACCTTCCCTGAGTTAATATAAATTGGAGTGGGAATAGTAAATTATATATATTTAGTGTCCAGCACCTTCCCTGAGTTCATTTAAATTGGAGTGGGAATAGTAAATTATATATGTTTAGTGTCCAGCACCTTCCCCGAGTTAATATTGTTTGGAGTGGGAATAGTAACTTATATATGTTTAGTGTCCAGCACCTTCCCTGAGTTAATATTTTTTGGAGTGGGAATAGTAAATTATATATGTTTAGTGTGCAGCACCTTCCCTGAATTAATATAGTTTATAGTGGGAATAGTTAAAAATTAAGATTATATTTTGGACTAATGATTAATGATATATTTATAAATGTTTATTACAATAAAACAGTTTTTAGAGTACATTAATGTAACATAAATATTTTATTAGCTATACAAGAATTAAAACAATTTAAATTAAACACAGAAGCATGTTCATATTTTATTTATGTTTTTATTTTGATTCAAACACTCAAGAAAAGAAAGAATATGCATTTTATTTACAATATTTAATATATATTGGTAAACACAGAAAATTAAATACATTTTTAAATTTTGACTTATATATTTTGTAGATATTTATACATTTATATATAATATTTTTGTATACTCAGCATTAAACATTTTTGTGTCTTAGATAATAGTGATGTTCATTTTTACAAACATAAGATGTAGTTATACATTTCTTTTTATACTTGTTTTTAACATAATATGTTTTTGGTAACAGTTATACATTATTTATTTATAATGTAAATATTCATTACATTATTACATCTAGGGGCCGATTCCGATCCTGGTCGGAAACCGTTCCGTCCGACACGTTCCCGGAGCGATTTCCGACCGATTCGTGCCCCTTGGCTCCGAGCGAGCGAGTACGATGCAGCCGCATGCTGACGGACTCGGTTCGGTCGGACTCCCATTGAAGTCAATGGGAGCCGGTCGTACGACGCGTACATGGGCTCCCATTGACTGAATGGGTACGTTGCGCAAAAGGGCACCCCCTGTAGTGGGTACGTGTTGGTGCCATCCGCACCGTACATGGCATGTATAGGGGGACCCTTGGGCCCCCCTGTGTCCGACTCGTAAGGCTACGGGTGAAGGGGGTCTGGCACGGACTCCCGAACTCCGCTTCCCGGAGCTTTTACGTGTCGGAGGCTCCGACTCGATCCGGCTGTCCGGATCGTGCATCGTACTGGCTCGGTCGTAAACGTCTCCATTGCGCTGTACGAACCGTGTGCGAACGAGTCGTACGGAGCGGTTCAGACCCGGAAACGATTCGGTCGGCGATTTCGCGTTCATTCGCATCGTACTTGGGCGTCCGGACTCTGTACGACTCGGTCAGAAACAAAGCCTCCGACTCGGATCCGGTGAAGCCGAATCCAATTCGGAGGCCTTCCGTCCGAGATCGGAATCGACCCCATAGTGTACATTCTTACGAACATATCGTTTTTAACAATTTTTGCATTGGAAAACTTTTTACAATTATTTGTATGTTTTAACATATAAAGTTATATTTTTGGCAATATTATTTATATTTTATGTATAAATAATATTATCTAGTAAATAAGCCATTTTGGAAACAATTTTTTTTTTATAAGAGTTATACATTTCTTCACATTATTTACAAATAGTACATTTTTTTCATATACACTGGGAATTAAATATATATTTTTTGAATTATAAAAATAAATATTATTTTTAATAATATTTATTATTTTAATTTAACATTTGAAATAATATGTAAAACATATTTTATACATCACTATTATTTTGTAGTATTTTTATAAAAAAATTAGTAATACATTTGTAATGTACAATAAGTTTAATAATGAAATATATAAATCTTTTTTATTTAAGGCAGCCATTTTTTGTCATAAGTTCTATTTTGTAAGCTATCGGTTTTGTTTTAGGTCATTCCTCAGGGAGAAGCTCATGGTTGGAAGCTGCATCGCATTGGGTAAGATAAGTTTAATTTTCTTTATTTAAACTTTAATTTAGTGGTAGTTTGAAGGTAGTTAAGTAGTATATAGTGTATGTAGTGTTAGGATTTTGTATTTTTGGTGAGTTTTATGTTTTAGTTATGCATTTGCGAAATGCGGTTAGTTTGTTAATCGGTCAGTGTTAGAGTTTGATAAATATGTTTCATTGTGTTTAGAGTATGGTGTTACTGCTATATTTATGTGTATTTTGATATGATATTAATGTTTATTTGAGTGGGAGGGATTGTTTTTTTTCCTAACAGGTTTTTGTCGATTGGAAGTTTCCATTGGGAGAAGTACGCTTTTTTTTTTTTAAAGGAACTATGTATTAGTTTTAGTAAACTAATAATTATTTTACAGTTCCATTATTTTTTTAGTTTTCCTGGAGCGTTTCTTTTTAAATACATTTTTCGGGTTTTTTATGGTTTCTTGTCTATGGAGCTATTGCCTGTAGATTACTTTTCATACAGTTGGATTTTTTCATTTTTTGGGGGGATTTTTCATTACCTATTAGGATTTTTATACATGTGGATTTACTTATGGCAGTTTGGATTACATTTCTTCAGCTACAAAAAAGTATGTAATTTTAAATTGTTTATACTGGGAGGGAAATGTTAACCCCTTCGGTGCTCATGACGGAATGGTTCCGTCATGAGCACCGGTGCTCCAGTGCTCATGGCGGAACCATTCCGTTATGAGGACAGGGGCAGGAAATCCCTCTGCTGTAAACAGCAGAGGGATTTCCATTTTTTTTTATGCCTCGGGAGGTGGGGAAGAGCTTCCCCAACCTCCCAAGGCCCTCCCCTGGTTTTCAAAGTAATGAAGATCGCGCGCATGGCGCTCTGTCATCATTACATTGAAAACGAAACTGAAACTTAGTTTCAGTTTCAGTGTTTCAGTGCTTGTGGGGCTATCTCAGCCCCCCGAGCACCGAAACACTTGGGAGAGGTATCGTTGGAAAGGGGAGAATCTCCCCTTTCCAATGGTACCCTTTCTGAGTGGATCCCTGCTTGGGGATCACCCCAGGAAGGCGATCCCCAAGCAGGGATCCACCCACTAGCACCAGGGAGGGGGGAGCGGCCCCTTGGGCAAGGGCCTTTGCTCTCCCCATTGCATTTTGGGCACACCAGTCTTTCTTCCCCCCTGGGGGGCAGATGGGGGCAGAAGCCCCCAATCTGCCCCCCCCGGGGGGGCAGAAAGCCCACTAGCGCCAGGGATTTTTTATCCAAAAATTTACTTAGGGTGGGGGCTGCCCAAAACGGGCATGCCAATGCCCCCACCCCCTCACCAAAATTACACCCTTTCTGCCCCCCCTGGGGGGCAGATGGGGGCAGCAGCCCCCAATCTGCCCTCCCGGGGGGGGGCAAAAAACCCACTAGATGCCAGGGATTTATTTTGGGCAAATAAAATCAGGGTGGGGGCTGCCCAAAATGGGCATGCCAATGCCCCCACCCCCAAAAAAAATTACAGTCTTTCTGCCCCCCCCTGGGGGGCAGATGGAGGCAGTAGCTTCCAATCTGCCCCCACGGAGGGGCAGAAAGCCCACTAGCGCCAGGGATTTTTTTTCCGCAACTTTACTTAGGGGGGGCTGCCCAAAATGGGCATGCCAATGCCCTACCCCCACCCCACCAAAATGACAGCCTTTCTGCCCCCCTGGAGGGCGGATGGGGGAAGTAGCCCTCAATCTGCCCTGCCAGGGGGCAAAAGCCCACTAGATGCCAGGGATTTATTTTGGGCAATTGAAATTAGGGTGGGGGCTGCCCAAAATGGGCATGTCAATGCCCCCACCTCCCAAAAAATTACAGTCTTTCTGACCCCCAGGGGGCAGAAAGCCCATTAGATGTCAGGGATTTTTTGGGCAATTTTACTTAGGGTGGGGGCTGCCCAAAATGGGCATGCCAATGCTCCCACCCCCCACCAAAATTACAGCCTTTCTGCCCCCCCCTGAGGGGCAGATGGGGGCAGTAGCCCCCTATATGCCCCCCTGGGGGGGTAAAAAGCCCACTAGATGCCAGGGATTTATTTTGGGCAATTGAAATTAGGTTGGGGGCTGCCAAAAACGGGCATGTCAATGCTGTCCCCCACCTTGAGCTAAGCAAAATGCAAGGACACAGTACCCAAGTGACACAATTTCCTGACTGTAAGGGCCACACCTGGGCATCAGATGAGGAGTGGGCATGTCACAATTGAGGGACATGGGTCCTGGACCACAAGACTGATGTACTGTGGAAGTTTAACCAGGCCAGAGGAGGGCACATAGCATGTCAGACAAAGTTCACAGTGCAGTCATGGACTCACCCCTCCTTGCTGCTGTCTGGCCTTCAGCTGCCCATCCAGGTCAGGGAAGACCACCGCCAGGATCCTGAGCATGTGGGGGTCAGGGTCCGGTGTCCGCCCCTCCTGCGAGGAGGCGACAGCTTCAGCTGGACCCTTGCGATCCTCCGGGTCCAGCCCCGAAGGTCCTGCCACCTCTTCTGGCAGTTGCGGATCCGGCGCTTGTAGACCCCCACGGATCTTACTGCCCGGGCGATGGTCAGCCAGATTTCCTGCTTCTGGTGGGCATCAACCTGTGAGGATGACAAAGTGAAAAGGCCATTACTACACATGCAACATATCCGTGCATCACACATTTGGATATACATGTCTCAATCACAGGGGCATATGATGTACACAGGCAGTGCAACTATGGCTATGGACAGTTTGCCAGCAGTTACCACATGGTATCATTGCCTGGGAAGTCAAACCTTGTTGGAATGCACTGTTAGTGCACTATATCTGTTCAGTGCATGTAACTACACACTTTGGGGGTGACAACTACTCAGTGAGTATGCTAGCCAGTGGCGTGCACACTGTAAGTCTTGCTAGTCAGACAACATGCACATTTAGTAAGGCAGTGGACAGCACACTCACCTGCTCCCCTGGTTTCCCATACATCTTGCTGTACTGTGGAAGGAGGCTGTCCAGCAGGGCCTGGTTCTCCTCAGTGCTGAAGGCTGGGGCTCTCTCCACAGTACGTGCCATTGCAGTAGCCAGAGGATGCAGAGACAGCAGCAGTGTTGGTGGCAGATGTCGTCCTGGAGCATGTAGTGCAGGCAAGTGAGCTCTCAGGGGAACAGCCATCATTATATGTGGGCTGCAGAGGCAGATACTGTCCCATGTGTCCAAAGTGATAGGTCCAAGTCGCTTGCATCTTCTGAATCTGGCCAATCCATGGAATTGCACCACTTATACACGCCCACAGCATCCTTCAAAAGTTCAACTTCATGACACCCATGAATTTGCAACATTGTTGTGGGTGGCCAACTGAATTCACTGCATCAGACTCGTTAAAGGTTCGAAACGCGTCCGTTGCCATGCCAGGCCATAGCCAATGCGTGCGCACAGATCGGTCCATTGCTGTACAACGCGTATTTCGAAAAACAACGCTGCACTCCGTTCACATCATATGCAATGGCCAATGCGTGCGCACCGATTGGTCCATTGCTGTACAACGCTGCACCCATTCACATCGTATGCAATGGCCAATGCGTGCGCACCGATCGGTCCATTGCTGTACAACGCGCACTCGCTCACATCATATGCAATGGCCAATGTATGCACACCGATCGGTCCATTGCTGTACAACGCGTATTTCTGTCCACATCATATGCAATGGCCAATGCGTGCACACCGATCAGTCCATTGCTGTACAACACGCACCCGCTCACATCATATGCAATGGCCAATGCGTGCACACCGATCGGTCCATTGATGTACAACGCAGTATTTCTGTCCACATCATATGCAATGGCCAATGCGTGCACACCGATCGGTCCATTGCTGTACAACGCGCACCCGCTCACATCATATGCAATGGCCAATGCGTGCACACCGATCGGTCGATTGCTGTACAACGCGCATCTGCTCACATCATATGCAATGGCCAATGCATGCGCACCGATCGGTCCATTGCTGTACAACGCGTATTTCGAAAAACAACGCTGCACCTGCTCACATCATATGCAATGGCCAATGCGTGCGCTCCGATCGGTCCATTGCTGTACAATGCGTACTCGCTCACATCATATGCAATGGCCAATGCGTGCACACCGATCGGTCCATTGCTGTACAACGTGTACCCGCTCACATCATATGCAATGGCCAATGCGTGCACACCGATCGGTCCATTGCTGTACAACGCATACCCGTTCACATCATAAGCAATGGCCAATGCGTGCTCACCGATCGGTCCATTGCTGTACAACGCGTATTTCTGTCCACATCATATGCAATGGCCAATGCGTGCACACCGATCGGTCCATTGCTGTACAACGCTGCACCCGCTCACATCATATGCAATGGCCAATGCGTGCACACCGATCGGTCCATTGCTGTACAACGCGTACCCGCCACATCATATGCAATGGCCAATGCGTGCGCACCGATCTGTCCATTGCTGTACAACGCGCACCCGCTCACATCATATGCAATGGCCAATGCATGCACACTGATCGGTCCATTGCTGTACAATGCGTATTTCTGTCCACATCATATGCAATGGCCAATGCATGCACACCGATCGGTCCATTGCTGTACAACGCGTCCCTGTACAAATAACTCGCATATGTCACCATGGTTGTCACTGGTGAAGGTATGCCAGCCACAATTACTTGCCAGGGACTCAGGGGCACACCTACAACACCACAGCCTGTCCACACAGTATCCTAAGGCATGTAAGGCTGCATTACCTGTGTGTGTATGGGGGTCAACCGGTGTTTTTTTTGGTGGCACTTGGGGGCAGCCACTCCCAGGCTGTGCACGTGTTCATGGGGACAGAATCCTTTGTGTGTTGTGCACATGACCACTGTGATGTGCAACTGTTCGGTTCAGGGCATGTGGCATGGTCACATTTCCAGGTTGTGTATGTGTATGTCATGTCACATACACCCTGAGTCCCATGTGGGAAGGTATGTACATCACAGGGTGACCCATTGCCACAATAGTGATGGCCCTCCACAGTCTGTGTGCATGTTGTGTTTCAGAAGTCTCTGATTCAATGTGCACAATGGGAGACAGTCTCCACATCCACGTTGTTTGTGCATCTACTTTGATGTTGTGCGTGTGTGTGTCACAGACGTCCATGTCTGTCCTGCAGAGGCAACAGGGGCCACTACCTGTGGGAGTCATGGTTGTTTTGCTGACGTGTACATGATACGCCATGTCATGCCACTGTCCATGTGGCAATACAAGGTCCCTGGGAATCTACCTGTCAATGAGCTGTGATGCCTGTGGCACATCTGTCCTCACTTGTCACTGTGGTGTGTGTTTGGAACGTGACAGCAGTACATGGGTACTGTGACACAGCCTAATGATTTCCCATAGCACGACCTGGAACTTGTTGTCAACACATGTTGAACTGTGATGTTAGATGTTGGCCATGTAGGTGCCATATATGTCCATACAGAACGGCACACACATCAAGTACTTGTGTCTTGTAATGAAGTATCATGTGATATTGAGTATGGTCAATGACACATATGTGGGGTGACTGACAATCTTTCTTTGTTCACCTATGTACTGCAGGGCACCAGCTGTCCATAGACCATTCCCTGACCTTGCAACCATGGTGGAACGTGAGTGCATCCGACGGTACCGCTTCAACAGGCCGCTGATTGAGGAATTGACGGTGCGGTTGGCCCCACATTTGCAACCTGGCCGGACATACCCTACAGCGCTGACCCCCAAGGTGAAGGTGATGGCAGCCCTACACTTCTTTGACACCGGTACCTTTCAACACACTGTGGCGTCTGCTGGTGGGATGTCACAGACCATGTTCAGTCGTGTGCTACGCGATGTTTTGGAGGCAATGTTGAGATACCTGAACCAGTACATCTATTTCCCTAAACGTCAACAACTCACTGACGTCAAGAGTGACTTCTATGCCCTGGGGAGGATGCCACATGTCATTGGCTCCATTGATGGGACACATGTGGCTTTGGTACAACCACAGGCACATGAGCAGGCATACAGGAACCGGAAACATTACCATTCTATCAATGCTCTGGTGGTATGTCTTGCAGATATGACCATCTCACATGTGTGTGCCCGTTTCCCCGGTTCTGCACACGATGCCTACGTGATGAGGAGTAGTCGCATCCCGAGGATGATGTCACAGATGCAGAACCAGCGTGCCTGGCTTGTCGATGTGTACTGACTTTTTACCATTGTGTGTGTTCTGCAATGTTGTATTCCACCCTTTTACCCAACTCAGCTAATGTGCAAATGTCTGTATGTAGGTGGCTCCGGATACCCCAACATGCCGTGGTTGTTGACACCCCTCAGGAACCCTGTGACACCAGCCCAGATGCGCTACAATGAGGCACATGGTCGGACCAGGAGAGTGATCGAGCGGACATTTGGTCTCCTGAAGAGCCGCTTTCGCTGCCTGGACAAGACAGGAGGGGCCCTCCCATATGCCCCAGCAAAGGTGTGCAAGATTGTCATTGTCTGCTGCATGCTACACAACCTGGCAGTGCGGAAGGAGTTGCCTCTCATCCTGGATGACGATGACCAACATCCACCACCTGTGGAGGATCCTGGCCTGGGCCACGATGCCAGTGATGATGATGATGATGATGGTGATGTCCGCACACAGCTCATCACCAACTTCTTCAGCTGAATGTGAGTATCCAGAGTTGTCATGTCAATGATTTGAGTTTGCATGATATGTGTTGGTGGTGCTCTGTTGCTGTTTGAGTGTGGCCATGTGCTACTTGACTGTATGCGTGCAGCGATGTGTCCTTACAGGTAGTCTGTACTCCCCAACAGTGTTGACATGCTAACTTGGTTTTGTGTAGGTATCTTGTGACATGTATTGGGCATGAGTATTGCAGTTCTGTCCTGTTCTTCAGTGCTTTTGACTGTGTGTCATGTCTGTCCTTCACAGGGTGCTTTCAGAGTTGTTTGGTCCACTCGGATCCCCCGACACCATGATTCAACTTCCAGGGTGGAAGCAGTCGTTTCCCTACAGGTGATGTGCCCCACACCCCTGGACTTTATTTCTTCTACAATTGTTGACTGTGTGGCCACTGCCACGTGGGATTACCTTGCATCTGTAGTGGAAACAACATGTTGCAAATGTGTAATAAACCTGTGCTTCACTTTGAGATGTGCGTTGTCTGTGGTCACACATCTGACTGACATATGCTTACTGCACCTGTGGGCTAGTTAACACAGACTGTGAATAGGTGTGGTGTCTGTGCATTCCACTGTATTTCCTGGCAACATCAGTGTAGGCGATGAGTCAGATGGCCCTGGTGTGTATGTGTTGTGTAGCCCTAGTGGTGTGTCTCCCTCATATGTGTCACGTCGCCATGACTCACATGACGGTGTTGAACTTGCTGTAGCAGTTAGCATGCACAGTGTCATTTAGCAGATCATCATCTCCATGACAGAAACAACGTTGGAATCACAACAGAGGCAAGTATGGTGTATTAGTGAGTTTATTTACATACATGTGTGAGGATAGTGCACAGGATGGTGGGTGCTGTACATTGGGATTGGAATCCTAAGTTCCCAGATGAGTTGGAAGTGTTGGTAGCAGAAATGCCCTGAGTAAAGTCCACAGTCATCTGATACATTGGTCCAACTTAAAGTCCCCATGTCATGTGGGAGAGTTGGGTTGCATTCGACAGGGTGAACAGTTTGCACACAAAGGTGGATTTCCAGAACAGGTGTTGGGTTCCTGGGGGAAGTACATGGCCATCGGCCTCTCAGTTGTCCTTCTTCAGACGACCCCTCTTCTTTGGGGGACCCTCACGTGCAGGCTGCTGCAGTGCAGAGGACTCTCTGCCAGAGTCATCCTCCCTCCCTGTGGCAGTTGCAGTTGTTGCGGCACCAGATGTTGTGGGCACACAGGGAGGTGTGGCCATGTTGGTGCTAATCTGGCGGAGGCATGTCAATATGTCCCTATGCACCGCTATCAGTTCTTGCAATGTGTCCCACTTGGACTCCATGCCAGACATGTGTGTCTCCACACGGGACATGTGTGTCTCCACACGGGACATGTGGGAGTCCAAGCGGGCATGATGGGCAGCCTGCTGCTGTTGCATGTCCTTGAGGATCCCCACTACCTGGCTGACCTCTCCGGTGCTATTCTGGTACGCTTCAGCAATGCGTACCAGTTGTGGGTCATCATGCAGTCCAGACCCCTCTGCAAACAGTGACCTCTGCCTACCACCCCTCCCACCACCCCTGGCCACACGTGCGGGACCTGCGGTGGCACGCACAGGTGACCCTAGGCCCCCTTGGGGGTTGATACTGGGGTTGTTGTCTGTTGCTTCACGGTGGGCCGGGGTCCCTGTGCTGTTGTCATTGGTGGTCCTTGGTCTGTCCGTGTCGGTGGGGGTGGTCTGTGTGTTGGCAGTTGTTGGAGGAGTGGGTGCAGGGGGTGCAGATGGTGGTCCTGCTGGTGCTGCATGATGACTCACACTGGAGGGGCCAGGTAGGTCTTCGCCATCCAAGGAGGGCAGAGGCTGTTCCACACCAGAGTGCTCAGGGTCCCCCGGAGCCTGGGACAGGGACTCCTCATCGTCTGCTGCTGTGTCCCCATCATCACCTGTTTTTGGAAGAGACACACAATGTATGTTATGTTTCTACAGGCATCAGTGGTTCAAACACCTGACAGTTGTGACTGTACCTCTGGATGCGGGCCTGTACATTGCATTGTCCTAAGTTGTCACAGTCAGAGGTTGATATTGGTGTGGTACATTGTCCTGACAACATGAAGCATTTCAATGTGAAGGTTGAGGTGTGTGCATGGCCAGCATTGGTGGTATTTGGTTGACATCCGGACATCCTTCTCCCTCCAGCCCAGTTATCCCACCATGAAGCATGTCACCCTTGCAGTGGGTGCAGGTTGACTCTCAGGATGTCAGACAGTGGTGTCCTGCTGTTGGTTGGTGCCCAGTTCCCAGCAGGGCCTTGTGCTCCCCACAACAGAGCACCAGTGTCAGACATCTTTGAGGTGGCTTTTCACTCCCTGTGAGGTGTGCATGCTTCAGTGTGAGCTTGCCGGGCCATGCGGGTGGGGGATGTTGAGCTGTGACTACCACTCCCATCATGCTATTGCCTACACCCCCTTCCCAGCATGCCCATACTTCCTTCCTTTTGACTCTGCTTCCCTGTGGGGTAGTGTGCCTGTGCTGACAGGATGGCTGACAGTGTTGTCCTGGCGTTTGTTTGGCTACAAGTCCCAAGAGTGTCCCTGTGCTTCACACAGCATAACCCAGGGTGGTGGTTCTTTGTGGGATATTTAATTAGAGTGTGAGGCATTGCATTCTCCCAGGTGAGTTGTGTGGAGTTTGTGTTAAGGGGGTGTGTGAGAAAAGCTGCTTGTAACTATGGTCAGAGCTGTCAGTCCTCCTGCCCACCCAGCCAGATCTCCCACCATGGAACGTCCTTCCATTGCAGGGAGTGCAAGTTGGCTTTCAGGATGTCAGTCAGTGGTGTCCTGCTGTTGGTTGGTGCACAGTTCCCAGCAGGGCCTTGTGCTCCCCACAGCAGTGCCCAGTGTCAGCCATCTTGTCAGTTCTTTTCCACTCCCTGTGATGTGAGCATGGTTCAGAGTGGTGTTGATGGGCCAATTGTGAGGGTGACCAATATCTGTGACTACAACTCCCATCATGCCATTGCCTACACCCCCCCTTCCCAGCATGCCCATACTTCCTTCCTTTTGACTCTGCTTCCCTGTGGGGTAGTGTGCCTGTGCTGACAGGATGGCTGACAGTGTTGTCCTGGTGTTTGTTTGGCTACAAGTCCCAAGAGTGTCCCTGTGCTTCACACAGCATAACCCAGGGTGGTGGTTCTTTGTGGGATATTTAATTAGAGTGTGAGGCATTGCATTCTCCCAGGTGAGTTGTGTGGAGTTTGTGTTAAGGGGGTGTGTGAGAAAAGCTGCTTGTAACTATGGTCAGAGCTGTCAGTCCTCCTTCCCACCCAGCCAAATCTCCCACCATGGAACGTGCTTCCATTGCAGGGAGTGCAAGTTGGCTTTCAGGATGTCAGTCAGTGGTGTCCTGCTGTTGGTTGGTGCACAGTTCCCAGCAGGGCCTTGTGCTCCCTACAGCAGTGCCCAGTGTCAGCCATCTTGTCAGTTCTTTTCCACTCCCTGTGATGTGAGCATGGTTCAGAGTGGTGTTGATGGGCCAATTGTGAGGGTGACCAATATCTGTGACTACAACTCCCATCATGCTATTGGCTACACTGACTTCACCAGCATACACAGCATTCCTTCCTTTCAGTGAGCTTCCCTGTGAGGTGGTGTTCTAGTGGTGGCAAAATATCTGACAGTGTTTGTTGGTTAGATTTGTGCCACTGCCTTGCTCTATTTGTTGTTAGGTTTGTACATGTCATGACACAGTTACATATCACTATGAGATAGCATGTATTGTGTTTATCTGACTAGCATACACATCTTGGGATGATTATCTTTTGGTTGCTGTGGATTTGCTAAGGGTGCATGGTTTGACTATCCCCTTGACAGTGATGTGTGTGTATTGTCACACAATATTGGGTATATTGGTTGTGTACTCACCAGGCTCTGGGATGTTTGATAGTCCATATACGCTCACTGGTGGTAGGATGGCCCGCACCTTCTCCTCCCAGGGCCTGAGGTATACTGGTTTCGCAGGAGGGCCACTGCCAGTGCGATGACTCAAGGCGTAATCCTTCTTTAGTAGGTCCTTGACCCTCCTGCGCACATCATACCACCTGTTCTGGATGTCTTCCTTTGTGCGCAAACATGGTGATTGTGCGTTCACCCTGTCGACGATCCTCTCCCACATCTTGGTTTTCTGCGACATGGGGGTCTGTTGGACCAATGTACCAAACAACTGTGGCTCTACCCTGAGGAGCTCATCTACCAGGACTTTCAATTCACTGTCTAGGAACTTTGGATTCTTCTTTGGGGGCATGGTGATGGGTGGTGGTGGGGACTGATGTGTGTGTGAGTGTGCAAGTGAGGGTGGGTGAGTGTAGGTTTTGCTGGGTGTATGTGAGGGTGCTATTTGGGAGGTGCTAATGGTGTGTGGCTTGTGTGATGGATGAGTTGTGGGTGTGTCTGTGTTTGCTGTCTGATGGTGTTCTGTGCTGGCAGGTCAGTTGAATTTGCAAAGGATCATGGTAGTGATTTGTGGCCTTTATATGGGTGGGGTTGTGGGTGTGTCTTTGTTCCATGTTTTTTCACCCCTGTATTTATTGACTTTGTCATTGCTTGTTTGGCCCTTTTTTGTATTTTTCCTTTGTGGGTTTTGGGCATGTAGGAGACGTTCTTCTGACCGAGTAGGACGCTGAAGTTGGCTCGTGCGGGCTTCTCCGAGTCTTTAAAGCTGTGTTTCTGATGGGTTTCATGTGCGGCGTACGTGTCGGTCGTGGAGTATTGGGTTGCTTTGGCTCTTTTTGTGTGCGTGTCGGTCGTACGGCTTGAGCTCCGTGCGACTCGGTCTGGTTTTCCACGCATTGCATCGTACTACGCGGGTTGGAGTTCGCGGGTACGTTTCTGTCGGTTCATTCCTGGTGCGTGTCGGTCGGTTCGATTCGCGTGGTTTCCCGGCTGGATAGCTGTTTTCCGTGTGGTTCGGTCGTTCGGCTTGTGTTCCGTACGAGTCAGTCGTGATTCACATGCATTGCATCGTACTACGCGGATCGGGCAGCGCCGGTACGTGTCGGTCGGAATTAATTCCCGTACCGAGTCGGTCGGTACGTTTTCCGGCCCGAATCGGAATCGGTCCCTTAGTGTCCAGCACCTTCCCTGAGTTGATATAGTTTGGAGTGGAAATAGTAAATTATATATGTTTAGTGACCAGCACCTTCCCTGAGTTAATATAAATTGGAGTGGGAATAGTAAATTATATATATTTAGTGTCCAGCACCTTCCCTGAGTTCATTTAAATTGGAGTGGGAATAGTAAATTATATATGTTTAGTGTCCAGCACCTTCCCCGAGTTAATATTGTTTGGAGTGGGAATAGTAACTTATATATGTTTAGTGTCCAGCACCTTCCCTGAGTTAATATTTTTTGGAGTGGGAATAGTAAATTATATATGTTTAGTGTGCAGCACCTTCCCTGAATTAATATAGTTTATAGTGGGAATAGTTAAAAATTAAGATTATATTTTGGACTAATGATTAATGATATATTTATAAATGTTTATTACAATAAAACAGTTTTTAGAGTACATTAATGTAACATAAATATTTTATTAGCTATACAAGAATTAAAACAATTTAAATTAAACACAGAAGCATGTTCATATTTTATTTATGTTTTTATTTTGATTCAAACACTCAAGAAAAGAAAGAATATGCATTTTATTTACAATATTTAATATATATTGGTAAACACAGAAAATTAAATACATTTTTAAATTTTGACTTATATATTTTGTAGATATTTATACATTTATATATAATATTTTTGTATACTCAGCATTAAACATTTTTGTGTCTTAGATAATAGTGATGTTCATTTTTACAAACATAAGATGTAGTTATACATTTCTTTTTATACTTGTTTTTAACATAATATGTTTTTGGTAACAGTTATACATTATTTATTTATAATGTAAATATTCATTACATTATTACATCTAGGGGCCGATTCCGATCCTGGTCGGAAACCGTTCCGTCCGACACGTTCCCGGAGCGATTTCCGACCGATTCGTGCCCCTTGGCTCCGAGCGAGCGAGTACGATGCAGCCGCATGCTGACGGACTCGGTTCGGTCGGACTCCCATTGAAGTCAATGGGAGCCGGTCGTACGACGCGTACATGGGCTCCCATTGACTGAATGGGTACGTTGCGCAAAAGGGCACCCCCTGTAGTGGGTACGTGTTGGTGCCATCCGCACCGTACATGCATGTATAGGGGGGACCCTTGGGCCCCCCCTGTGTCCGACTCGTAAGGCTACGGGTGAAGGGGGGTCTGGCACGGACCCCCGAACTCCGCTTCCCGGAGCTTTTACGTGTCGGAGGCTCCGACTCGATCCGGCTGTCCGGATCGTGCATCGTACTGGCTCGGTCGTAAAACGTCTCCATTGCGCTGTACGAATCGTGTGCGAACGAGTCGTACGGAGCGGTTCAGACCCGGAAACGATTCGGTCGGCGATTTCGCGTTCATTCGCATCGTACTTGGGCGTCCGGACTCTGTACGACTCGGTCAGAAACAAAGCCTCCGACTCGGATCCGGTGAAGCCGAATCCAATTCGGAGGCCTTCCGTCCGAGATCGGAATCGACCCCATAGTGTACATTCTTACGAACATATCGTTTTTAACAATTTTTGCATTGGAAAACTTTTTACAATTATTTGTATGTTTTAACATATAAAGTTATATTTTTGGCAATATTATTTATATTTTATGTATAAATAATATTATCTAGTAAATAAGCCATTTTGGAAACAATTTTTTTTTTATAAGAGTTATACATTTCTTCACATTATTTACAAATAGTACATTTTTTTCATATACACTGGGAATTAAATATATATTTTTTGAATTATAAAAATAAATATTATTTTTAATAATATTTATTATTTTAATTTAACATTTGAAATAATATGTAAAACATATTTTATACATCACTATTATTTTGTAGTATTTTTATAAAAAAATTAGTAATACATTTGTAATGTACAATAAGTTTAATAATGAAATATATAAATCTTTTTTATTTAAGGCAGCCATTTTTTGTCATAAGTTCTATTTTGTAAGCTATCGGTTTTGTTTTAGGTCATTCCTCAGGGAGAAGCTCATGGTTGGAAGCTGCATCGCATTGGGTAAGATAAGTTTAATTTTCTTTATTTAAACTTTAATTTAGTGGTAGTTTGAAGGTAGTTAAGTAGTATATAGTGTATGTAGTGTTAGGATTTTGTATTTTTGGTGAGTTTTATGTTTTAGTTATGCATTTGCGAAATGCGGTTAGTTTGTTAATCGGTCAGTGTTAGAGTTTGATAAATATGTTTCATTGTGTTTAGAGTATGGTGTTACTGCTATATTTATGTGTATTTTGATATGATATTAATGTTTATTTGAGTGGGAGGGATTGTTTTTTTTCCTAACAGGTTTTTGTCGATTGGAAGTTTCCATTGGGAGAAGTACGCTTTTTTTTTTTTTAAAGGAACTATGTATTAGTTTTAGTAAACTAATAATTATTTTACAGTTCCATTATTTTTTTAGTTTTCCTGGAGCGTTTCTTTTTTTAAATACATTTTTCGGGTTTTTTATGGTTTCTTGTCTATGGAGCTATTGCCTGTAGATTACTTTTCATACAGTTGGATTTTTTCATTTTTTGGGGGGATTTTTCATTACCTATTAGGATTTTTATACATGTGGATTTACTTATGGCAGTTTGGATTACATTTCTTCAGCTACAAAAAAAGTATGTAATTTTAAATTGTTTATACTGGGAGGGAAATGTTAACCCCTTCGGTGCTCATGACGGAATGGTTCCGTCATGAGCACCGGTGCTCCAGTGCTCATGGCGGAACCATTCCGTTATGAGGACAGGGGCAGGAAATCCCTCTGCTGTAAACAGCAGAGGGATTTCCATTTTTTTATGCCTCGGGAGGTGGGGAAGAGCTTCCCCAACCTCCCAAGGTTCCTCCCCTGGTTTTCAAAGTAATGAAGATCGCGCGCATGGCGCTCTGTCATCATTACATTGAAAACGAAACTGAAACTTAGTTTCAGTTTCAGTGTTTCAGTGCTTGTGGGGCTATCTCAGCCCCCCGAGCACCGAAACACTTGGGAGAGGTATCGTTGGAAAGGGGAGAATCTCCCCTTTCCAATGGTACCCTTTCTGAGTGGATCCCTGCTTGGGGATCACCCCAGGAAGGCGATCCCCAAGCAGGGATCCACCCACTAGCACCAGGGAGGGGGGAGCGGCCCCTTGGGCAAGGGCCTTTGCTCTCCCCATTGCATTTTGGGCACACCAGTCTTTCTTCCCCCTGGGGGCAGATGGGGGCAGAAGCCCCCAATCTGCCCCCGGGGGCAGAAAGCCCACTAGCGCCAGGGATTTTTATCCAAAATTTACTTAGGGTGGGGGCTGCCCAAAACGGGCATGCCAATGCCCCCACCCCTCACCAAAATTACACTCTTTCTGCCCTCCTGGGGGCAGATGGGGCAGCAGCCCCCAATCTGCCCTCCCGGGGGGGCAAAAACCCACTAGATGCCAGGGATTTATTTTGGGCAAATAAAATCAGGGTGGGGCTGCCCAAAATGGGCATGCCAATGCCCCCACCCCCAAAAAAATTACAGTCTTTCTGCCTCCCTGGGGGCAGATGGAGGCAGTAGCTTCCAATCTGCCCCCACGGAGGGGCAGAAAGCCCACTAGCACCAGGGATTTTTTTTCCGCAACTTTACTTAGGGGGGGCTGCCCAAAATGGGCATGCCAATGCCCTACCCCCACCCCACCAAAATGACAGCCTTTCTGCCCCCCCTGGAGGGCGGATGGGGGAAGTAGCCCCCAATCTGCCCTGCCAGGGGGGCAAAAAGCCCACTAGATGCCAGGGATTTATTTTGGGCAATTGAAATTAGGGTGGGGGCTGCCCAAAATGGGCATGTCAATGCCCCCACCTCCCCAAAAAAAATTACAGTCTTTCTGACCCCCCAGGGGGGCAGAAAGCCCATTAGATGTCAGGGATTTTTTTGGGCAATTTTACTTAGGGTGGGGGCTGCCCAAAATGGGCATGCCAATGCTCCCACCCCCCACCAAAATTACAGCCTTTCTGCCCCCCCCTGAGGGGCAGATGGGGGCAGTAGCCCCCTATATGCCCCCCTGGGGGGGTAAAAAGCCCACTAGATGCCAGGGATTTATTTTGGGCAATTGAAATTAGGTTGGGGGCTGCCAAAAACGGGCATGTCAATGCCCCCACCCCCCAAAAAAAATATTACAGTCTTTCTGCCCCCCCGGGGGCAGAAAGCCCACTAGAAACCAGGGATTTTTTTTTTGTATTCATGTAGGGGTGGGAGCTGCCCAAAATGGGCATGACAATACCCCCACGCCCCTGAGAAATTCCAGTCTTTCTGCCCCCCGGGGGGGCAGAAAGCCCACTAGGCGCCAGTGATTACGCTGGCTTTTTTTATGCATGGGGGTGGGGGCTGCCCAGAATGGGCATACCAATGCTCCCACCCCCCAAAAAATAGCCACAGTCTTTCTGCCCCCCTTGGGGCCATATCAGGGCAAACTCCCCCCCCCCGAACCCCCCCAGAGCGGCAGAAAGCCCACAAGGCACAGACTTATTTTTAGCAATGTGCCTTCCTGTGGATTTTGGGCCCTAGCGCAGCCGGCACATAGGGAAACCTAGCAAACCTGTACATTTTTGAAAACTAGACACCATGGGGAATTTAGGAGGGGGTGACTTGTGTGCCTCGCACCAGGTTCTGTTACCCAGAATCCCTTGCAAACCTCAAACTTTATAAAAAAAACACATTTTCCTCACAATTCTGTTGTGGGAAAGTTCTGGAATCTGCGTGGATCCACAAATTTCCATCTACACAGCATTCCCCAAGGTCTCCCGATAAAAATGGTACCTCACTCATGTGGGTGGGTCAAGTACCCGCGACAGGCAAGGGCCCAAAACCTAGTGAGGCAACATCAAAATTACCTATCACAAACCAACCTGGTTTTCAAGGGGGGTCCCATGAGTTTTTGGCCCCGGGCTCGGCGGCCACCTAGGGAAACCTACCAAACCCTCACATTTCTAAAAACTAGACACCCGGGGGATTCCAGGGAGGTATGGCTTGCGTGGATCCCCCAATGTTTTCTTACCCAGAATCCCCTGCAAACCTCAAATTTAGCTGAAAAAATCACTTTTTCCACACATTTTTGTGTGGGAAAGTTGTCGCATCACCGGGCTGACACAAATTTCTTACCACCCAGCGTTTTCCCAGGTCTCCCAATAAAAATGGTGCCTCACTCGTGTGGGAGGCCCAAGTACCTGCGACAGGCAAGGGCCCAAAACGTATTGAGGCGACATCAAAATTGCCTATCAAAAAACGACCTGGTTTTGCAAGGGGGGTCACCTGGGTTTTTGGCCCAGAGCTCGGCGGCCAGCTAGGGAAACCTACCAAACCCACACATTTCTGAAAACTAGACACCCGGGGATTATAGGGATGTATGCCTTGCGTGGATCCCCCAACTTTTCTTACCCAGAATCCCCTGCAAACCTCAAATTTAGCTGAAAAAATCACTTTTTCCACACATTTTTGTATGGGAAAGTTGTGGTATCACCGGGCTGACACAAATTTCCTACCACCCAGCGTTCCCCCAGGTCTCCTGATAAAAATTGTGCCTCACTCGTGTGGGAGGCCCAAGTACCCGCGACAGGCAAGGGCCCAAAACGTATTGAGGCGACATCAAAATTGCCTATCAAAAAATGACCTCGTTTTGCAAGGGGGGTCACCTGGGTTTTTGCCCCGTGCTCGGCGGCTAGGTAGGGAAACCTACCAAACCCACACATTTCTGAAAACTAGACACCCGGGGGATTCCAGGGAGGTATGGCTTGCATGGATCCCCCAACTTTTTTTACCCAGAATCCCCTGCAAACCTCAAATTTAGCTGAAAAAGTCACTTTTTCCACACATTTTTGTGTGGGAAAGTTGTGGCATCACCGGGCTGAAACAATTTCCTACCACCCAGCATTCCCCCAGGTCTTCCGATAAAAATGGTGCCTCACTCGTGTGGGAGGCCCAAGTACCCGCGACAGGCAAGGGCCCAAAACGTATTGAGGCGACATCAAAATTGCGTATCAAAAAACAACCTGGTTTTGCAAGGAGGGGTCACTTGGGTTTTTGGCCCCGTGCTCGGCGGCCAGATAAGGAAACCTACCAAACCCACACATTTCTGAAAACTAGACACCCGGAGGATTATAGGGAGGTATGGCTTGAGTGGATAGCCCAACTTTTTCTTACCCAGAATCCCCTCCAAACCTCAAATTTAGCTGAACAAATCACTTTTTCCACACATTTTTGTGTGGGAAAGTTGTGGCATCACCGGGCTGACACAAATTTCCTACCACCCAGCGTTCCCCCAGGTCTTCTGATAAAAATGGTGCCACACTCGTGTGGGAGGCCCAAGTACCCGCGACAGGCAAGGGCCCAAAACGTATTGAGGCGACATCAAAATTCCGTATCAAAAACGATCTGGTTTTGCAAGGGGGGTCACTTGGGTTTTTGGCCCCGTGCTCGGCTTCCAGCTAGGGAAACCTACCAAACCCACACATTTCTGAAAACTAGACACCCGGGGGATTGTAGGGAGGTATGGCTTGAGTGGATCGCCCAACTTTTTCTTACCCAGAATCCCCTGCAAACCTCAAATTTAGCTGAAAAAATCACTTTTTCCACACATTTTTGTGTGGGAAAGTTGTGGTATCACCGGGCTGACTCAAATTTCCTACCACCCAGCATAGACCCAGGTCTCCCGATAAAAATAGTGCCTCACTCGTGTGGGAGGCTGTTAGAAATGAGGGTCTCTAGTTGGCAAGGGCTTGCACCTTTGTCCAAGTAGGGACCCTTCTTCCTAGTCAGGATAAGGGAGTTACACTCCTAAAATAACCCCTGCTCACCCCCTTGGTAGCTTGGCACGAGCAGTCAGGCTTATCTTAGAGGCAGTGTGTAAAGCATTTGCACATAACCAACAGTAATACAGTATAAGCACTACAAACGGACACCACACCAGTTTAGAAAAATATCCAATATTTTTATATATTTAAAACTAAACCAACACGATAAAAATCCACAGTACAGTACTTTAAAAATCTTCAGTTATCACAGTGTCCTTAAAAACAGTTCCTTGATGTCGATAGCTCCGTCCGGGGCTATCACGGCGTCATGAACAAACAAATCCGAACAGTTCTGGCTGACCACGGCGTCGCGGGTCAGCTACGGTGTCGGGAAGACCTGCAAACAGTACCTTTCAGAAATGCAGGACATCGATGACCTCGTGGTGAGCTTCCGAAAACACGGTGTCCGCAGGCGTCGGTTCCGGAGGTCGGTGCAGGCGTCGTCGGGGCCCTCGAAGTCACATGCGTTGCAGATCGATCTCCTCTCTGTTGAAGTCAGGAGCGATGGCGTCGGCAGGCGTCGGGTACTGCGGTGCGAAGTGCAGCGGTGCGGCGTGCGGTGCCCTCAGGTCGCGTTGCGAGCAGCGGCTCGGTGGCGGCGTCAGATGGCGTCGTCGATGAGACCAGGGTCGCGGTGTGAGATGAAGGCGGTGCTCGTCACGGTGCTGGCAGGTCACGGTGCAGCAGCGGCGTCATCGTTGCTGAAGCACTGTCGTCGGCTGACGAACTGGAGTCGATGGCACCGGCGTCGGTAGGCCAAGGCTGCGGTGCGGGATGAGGGCGGTGCACCGTGTAACTGTACGAGCGGTGCCCTCGAACCACGGTGCAAGCAGCGGCGTCGAATCCGGCGTGGAGCAGCGTCGTCGGGGATACCAAGGCATCGTCGTGAAGCGAGGCGGTGCGGAGTGCGGTGCCCACAGGTCGCGGTGCGAGCAGCGGCTCGGTGGCGGCGTCAGCAGGCGTCGTCCGTGAGACCAGGGTCGCGGCGTTGCGGCGGTGCCCTCTGTGGTGCCTTCAGGACACGGAGTCGGCATCGGCGTCGTAGACGGTGTCGGGCTTGAAGTCTTTGCTGTTCCTGAGACTTCTTGAACAGGGGGCAAGCTCTACCTCAAGCCCTTGGAGAAACTCACAAAGTAGATTGCAGAAAGTTCAGGCCAGTCCTTTCACTGCCCAAGACAGAAGCAGCCACTGCAGGCCAACACAGCAAAGCACACAGCAAAGTGGTAGTTCCTCCTCACAGCTTCTCCAGCTCTTCTTCTTGGCAGTCTTCTTGGTCCAAAAGAGTTCTAAAGTTCTGGGGTTTGGGTCCCCCTTTTTATCCTCAATTTCTCTTTGTTCTCTGTAGGCAGAGAGGCCTTTGCCTAGTCCAAACCAGTTCTGGTCAGTCCTGGAGCACTTTGTTGACAAGACTCCTTCTTTCCTTTTGCAGTGTAGGGCAGGGACATCAGACACACCACAGGAGGTGGAGCCAGCATTGTGGAGGGAAGGCACAGCCCTATTCAGGTCCCAGGTGCAACTCCTCCCACCCATCTACATGTAGATCTGGCTATTCAGCCCTGTGCTGACTCACCCTGTCTCCTGGAATCCCCCAGCCCCTGTTACTCACACTCCAGACGAGGAATACACAACCTAGCAGAGGCAGGCTTGGATGGTTAGACAAGAAAATACCTACTTTCTAAAAGTGATATTTTCAAACACAGAATGTTAAAACCAACTTCACTAAAAGATGCATTTTATCATTCTGAGTTCAGGCATACTAAACTCGAATTTCTACCATGTTCCCTGGGTCAGTTAGGATCTTAGGATGTAATAATCAAAACTGCCAATTCTGGCCCATGGGGAACAGGTAGCCTTGCAATAGTGAAAAACGAAGTAGGCTGTATTTCACTATCAGGACATGCCACACACACCAGGGCATGTCCTACCTTTCACATACAATGCACCCTGCCCACAGGGGTACCTTGGGCCTACCTTAGGGGTGACTAACATGTAGAAAAGGGAAGGTTTAGGGACTGGCAAGTGTGTGCACTTGCCAAGTCGACATGGCAGCCCCAGGCTGCGGACAGGCTCTGCAATGGCAGGCCAGAGTTACACTTTACGGGCTGTTTGCGTGGGTGGCACAATCCAGTGCTGTAGCCCACCAACAGCATTTGATCTATAGGCCCTGGCACTCGCAGTGCACTTTACTAGGGACTGACACATAAATCAAATAGGCCAATCATGGAAACACCAATCCATAACACATTTTCTACAGGAGCACTTGCACTTTCCCACTGGTCAGCAGTGAGGAAAGTGCGCAGAATCATTACACCAGCAAAAACAGAGTCAAAACCAGGAGGTCAGAAAGCAAAAAGTCAGGGGAAACACGCCAAAAGATGCCAAGTCTAACACATGTCCCCTCCAGCTGAAAGTAGGGAGAACTATCCAACCTCCCGGGAGTTCTCTTCACTAAGGCGGAAGAACCTGGACAGACCATCTGCGTTGGCGTGTTCTGTGCCAGGGCGGTGTTCCACCGTAAAGTCCATTCCCTTTAGGGAGATGGACCACCTCAGCAGTTTTGGATTCTCACCCCTCATTTGCATCAACCATCTGAGGGGCCTGTGGTCTGTCTGAACCCGGAAGTGAGTCCCAAACAGGTATGGTCTCAGCTTCTTCAGTGCCCAGACCACAGCAAAAGCTTCCCTTTCTATGGCACTCCACCTCTGTTCCCTGGGGAGTAGTCTCCTGCTAAGGAAGACTACAGGCTGATCCAGGCCCTCTTCATTCAGTTGTGAGAGCACCGCTCCCACCCCATGCTCTGAAGCGTCAGTCTGCACGATGAATTCTTTGGAGAAGTCAGGTGCCTTGAGCATGGGCGCCGTGCACATGGCTGCCTTCAGGGCATCAAAAGCTTTCTGGCAAGACTCAGTCCAGATCACCTTCCTGGGCTGCTTCTTCAAAGTCAGCTCTGTTAAGGGGGCAACGATGGTGCCATAGCCCTTAACAAATCTCCTGTAGTAGCCGGTGAGACCTAAGAAGGCTCTCACCTCTGTCTGGGTCTTGGGGGGCTCCCAAGCCAGAATGGTGTCAATCTTGGGTTGTAGGGGCGCCACCTGGCCGCTTCCTACCTGGTGTCCCAAGTACACCACAGAACCCTGCCCGATCTGGCACTTACTGGCCTTGATCGTGAGGCCTGCACCTTGCAGAGCCCTCAACACTTTCTCAAGGTGCTGTAAATGTTCTTCCCAGCTGGAACTGAACACAGCAATGTCATCCAGGTAGGCGGCACTGAAATCCTCCAGTCCAGCCAACACCTGATTGACCAACCTCTGAAAGGTGGCAGGGGCATTCTTCAACCCAAAGGGAATCACCCGAAATTGGTAATGACCTTCTGGGGTTGAGAATGCTGACCTCTCCTTGGCCCCATCGGTTAAGGCAATCTGCCAGTACCCAGACGTTAAATCAAACGTGCTGAGGAACCGGGCAGCTCCCAACCGATCAATGAGCTCATCAGCTCTGGGGATGGGGTGCGCGTCAGTCCTGGTGACGGCATGGAGCCCACGGTAGTCCACACAAAACCGGAGTTCTGGAGTGGCACCGGGCGCAGCAGCCTTTGGGACCAAGACCACTGGGCTGGCCCAAGGACTGTTGGAGGGCTCAATCACCCCTAACGCCAACATCTTAGAGACCTCCTCCTTGATGCTGGCCCTGACCCGGTCAGTCAACCTGTAAATGTTGTGCTTTACAGGAGGGCTGTCACCAGTGTCCACGTCATGGGTACACCAGTGAGTAACACCGGGGGTCAGAGAGAACAGTGGGGCGAACTGTCCCAACAACTGGTGACAGTCCCCCTGCTGCTCTTGAGTCAGTGTAGGGGAGAGGATCACACCCTCCACTGACCCATCATGCTCCTTGGTAGACAGGAGGTCAGGGAGAGGCTCACTCTCCTCTTCCACCCCATCATCTGTCACCAAGAGCATACTCACTTCGGACCTCTCGAAGTGGGGCTTGAGGCGGTTCATGTGAAGGACCCTCAAAGGGTTCCTTGGAGTCTGCAAATCCACCAGGTAGGTGACGTCACTTTTGCGCTCCACCACCTCATATGGCCCAGTCCACTTGTCCTGCAAGGCACAAGGTTCCACTGGGGCCATGACCCACACTTTCTGCCCAGGTTGAAATTCGACCAGAGTGGCATTCTGGTCATACCACCTCTTCATTTCTTCCTGGCTTGCTTCTAGGTTCACCTGAGCGAGTTTCCTGAAGCGGGCAGTTTGGTTTCTAAAGGCCAGCATGTAACTAAACACATCCTGGGGAGTTTTCCTGGGAGCTGCCTCCCAGCCTTCCTTTACCAAACTCAGAGGTCCTCTGTCAGGGTGGCCATACAGGAGCTCAAAGGGGCTGTACCCAAGAGACTTCTGAGGCACATCCCTGTATGCAAAGAGTAGGCATGGCAAGAGGACGTCCCACTTACGCCTCATGGGTTCTGTTAGACCCTTGATCATGCCTTTCAATGTCTGGTTGAATCTCTCCACCAGACCGTTTCCTTGTGGGTGGTAAGGAGTGGTGAACTTCTAGGTTAACCACACTCCTTCCACAGGGATGTCATATACTTGGATATGAAGTTGGTCCCCCGTCAGAAACCACCTCTCTGGGGAAGCCCACACGGGAAAAGATCCCCATTAACGCCCGGCCCACCACTGGCGCCGTCATTGTCCTGAGAGGGATTGCCTCCAGGTACCGGGTGGCATGGTCCACCAAGACCAGGATATACCTGTTGCCCATGGCTGTCTTGGGACCCAGTGGCCCCACAATATCCATCCCCACTCTTTCAAAGGGTGTTCCAACAACAGGAAAAGGTTGGAGAGGAGCTTTGACCTTCCTCCCACTCTTACCACTTGCCTGGCAATTTTGGCAATACCTACAGTGTGCATCTGACTGCCTTCGCATTTGGGGCCAAAAGAAGTGGGTGACAAGCCTGTCAAAGGTCTTGTCCTGCCCCAAATGTCCTGCCAAAGGCACGTCATGAGCCAGACCCTGTAGGAAGGTCCTGAAGCGCTGGGGTACCACCAGCACACGGGCTGACCCAGGCTCAGCAACCTTAGGCTCACTGTATAGGAGACCATTCTCCCAGTAGATCAGATGTGACCCGGACTGATTACCAGCTGCCTGGTCTGCAGCCTGCCGCCGCAGACCCTCCAGAGTAGGGCACTTGTTCTGCTCCCTGCAGAACTCCTCCCTGGTGGGACCCCTTCTTGCTGCCAATGGGTCAGCTCAGAGATGTCTCCCAGTTCGGCTACCTGCTCCCCTGTAGGCACCGGGGCGTCCCACTCGAGGTCCACCTCCTCCCGGTCCGTGGGAACTTTGGGGGCCGGTGTCCCATGCCCCCTGCCCTTCCTCTTGGCAGGGACTTGGGCCCTTGTTCCAGGCTCCAAGTCCTCTTGATCACCCTTTCTGGCTGCCATCGACCGCAGTAGACACGCATGCCCACTCTGGCAACCCAAGCATCTCCAAGTGAGACCTGAGCTCAACATCCTTCCATAAGGACTGCTCCAGGTCGTTACCTAGCAGACAATCTACAGGCATGATAGGGCTCACAACCACCCTCAAGGGACCTGAGACCCCCCCCATTCAAAGGGAACCTGCGCCACCATACACTGGCGCTCAGAGTTGTCTACAGCAACTACTTGGTGGAATGCCCCTGGGACTACCTGCTTCTCAGAGATCAGGTGACACCGGACTGAGGTCACACTGGCTCCAGTATCTCTGAGAGCCTCTACCCTGTTCCCATTGATGATCACCCAGGTGCTATATTTCTTTGTGTTAGGGGGCACCTGGTTTCCTGGGACCATCTCATTGTCCCCTAGTGAGACGAGGGTCATTTCTGCGGGATCCCCACCCTCCTGTGGGCACCCCTCCTCCCCAAGCGCTACACTAGCCAACACTTTGGACTGTCCACCGGTAGGCGGCTGTGTCCCCTTTGGGCACTTGGGGTCCCCCTTCAAGTGACCTACCTGGTCACATGCATAACACTTGCAGGGGCCGGTCTCAACAGGCTTTCCTGTAGAGACCCCATTCTTCTTATCACCTGGGGGATGGGAACCTTTACCCTGGGTACTAGTTTGGGGCCCTTTAGAGAACTCCTGTGCTTTACCCTTGTCCCCCCCACTTTTCTGCTGGGGACCCTGCCCACCTTTGGCTGAGTCTCCCCCAAACGCTTTCTTGTGGACCCTGGTACTCACCCAGCGGTCCGCCTCCATAGCAAGCTTCCTGGGGTCAGTTAATTTACTATCAACTAGGTGCTGGCGCAGATCTGCAAAACATAGACTAGACAAGTGCTCCCATGCAATCAAATTGAAGAGCCCCTGAAAATCTGTTACATTACTGCCCTTCACCCAACCATCCAGCGACCTACAGAACATATCCACACATTCCAACCAAGTGTTGGCCTCAGACTTTTTACTGGACCTAAACTGATCCCTGTACTTCTCAGGAGTGAGCCCATACCTAGTGAGGAGAGCGTCTTTCATGTCAGCATAGGTGAGGTCCTGCCCCTTACCCAAAGCTATCAGGGTATCCCTAGCTTCTTCTGGAAAGAGAGGCCACAACCCTGCCCCCCAGTTCCTTTCAGGGACCCCATTCATATGAATAGACAATTCGTACCCTTGAAACCACCTTTGTATGTCATCACCCTTTTTGTACTCTTTACCTACGTTCTTGGGGATGTGTACAATCCTGTCTGTGTGTGCTGAAGCGTTGCTGCCACCATCTGAGTAAGCCTGGGCGTAGTTCGCGAAGTAGCGCTACGCGAAGCTACGCAAAGTGCAGTTCGCACTACGCGAGCTACGTGTAGCACTACGCGAACTGCGTAGTGCACTGTTCGCAATGATTGCACAGTGCCGGATGCTTGTCCGCACTGTGCAATCATTGAAAACGGCATCTTGCACAGTGCGAGCAGTCTTTTACTGCCGCTCGAGTAGATTTTTACTCGAGCGGCAGCTTCTCAACGCGGACTGGTAGTTTCTCATCGCGAGCGGTCGCGAGCATACGCGACCACTCGCAATGAGAAACCTGACCTCCCCGCGTTGAGAATCTCGCCGGGAGGTTTATTTTCCACGCTCGCGATCGGCAACTTGATGTTGCTGATCGCGAACGAGGAAAAAGTCTCGCCGGGATGTCATTTTGCTTGCTTGCGGTCGCCAACTTGACGTTGAGGACCGCGAGCAAGCAAAAAATGACCGCTGCACTACGCTACGCTACGCGTGTTTGCACTGTGCTACGTGCAATTCGCGTTGTGCGAAGTAGCGCAAACTTCGCAAACTACGCGAGCGTAGCGTAGTGCTTTGCCCAGGGTTACATCTGAGCCGGTTCTACTCTTTAGCTCCAGCTCCTTGATAATTCTCTCATGATCTAACATCATCTTCCTTTCCTCCATGGCTATTCTCTTGTCTTCCCTCTCACTTTCTATTCTGAGTTTCTCCAATTCAAACCTCCTTACTTCCCGCCTGTCCTTCAGCTCCTCTGGGGACAAGCTACTGCTGCCTGGCCTGCAGGGCTTCCCTCCTCCCAAAAGCACATCCACCATAGGAACAGGCTCCTCCACCTCTCCACTGAGATCACCAGATTGCTCACTGGCATGTCTGGCTGCTACTCAGGCCCTCAGTGCCTTTTGTAGCTCATCCTTCCTGGTGAGGCCTCTGACCTGGACTTTCAGGTTCTTGAAAATCGATTTTAACTCCGTGACATTGTAGGCTTCCAATCGATCCTCCTCAAAGGCAATTTCTACTGATGCATTTGATGATACTATAGATTCAGGCATGTTGAAGTAGCAAGTTCAAACTGGCTAGATCAAAAATAGGCCAAAAAAAAGAACCTGTATGTGGTACGTAATGGTCTGCGATATGGTAGTAGTGCACACCAATCACTGTAAGTCAAGTGCAAACACAAGTCCTATCCTCACCGCTGACAACCAATGTTAGAAATGGGGGTCTCTAGTTGGCAAGGGCTTGCACCTTTGTCCAAGTAGGGACCCTTCTTCCTAGTCAGGATAAGGGAGTTACACTCCTAAAATAACCCCTGCTCACCCCCTTGGTAGCTTGGCACGAGCAGTCAGGCTTATCTTAGAGGCAGTGTGTAAAGCATTTGCACATAACCAACAGTAATACAGTGTAAGCACTACAAACGGACACCACACCAGTTTAGAAAAATATCCAATATTTTTATATACTTAAAACAAGACCAATACGATAAAAATCCACAGTACAGTACTTTAAAAATCTTCAGTTATCACAGTGTCCTTAAAAACAGTTCCTTGATGTCGATAGCTCCGTCTGGGGCTATCACGGCATCGTGAACAAACAAATCCAAACAGTTCTGGCTGACCGCGGTGTCGTGGGTCAGCTACGGTGTCGGGAAGACCCGCAAACAGTACCTTTCAGAAATGCAGGCTGTCGATGACCTCGCGGTGAGCTTCCGAAAACACGGTGTCCGCAGGCGTCGGTTCCGGAGGTCGGTGCAGGCGTCGTCGGGGCCCTCGAAGTCACACGCATTGCAGATCGATCTCCTCTCTGTTGAAGTCAGGAGCGCTGGCGTCGGCAGGCGTCGGGTACTGCGGTGCGAAGTGCAGCGGTGCGGCGTGCGGTGCCCTCAGGTTGCAGTGCGAGCAGCGGCTCAGTGGCGGCGTCAGATGGCGTCGTCGGTGAGACCAGGGTCGCAGTGTGAGATGAAGGCGGTGCTCGTCACGGTGCTGGCAGCTCATGGTGCAGCAGCGGCGTCGTCGTTGCTGAAGCGCTGTCGTCGGCTGACGAACTGGAGTCGATGGCACCGGCGTCGGTAGGCCAAGGCTGCGGTGCAGGATGAGGGTGGTGCGTCGTGTAACTGTACGAGCGGTGCCCTCGAACCACGGTGCAAGTAGCAGCGTCGAATCCGGTGTGGAGTGGCGTCGTCGGAGATACCAAGGAGTCGTCGTGAAGCGAGGCGGTGCGGAGTGCGGTGCCCACAGGTCGAGGTGCGAGCAGCGGCTCAGTGGCGGCGTCAGCAGGCGTCGTCGGTGAGACCAGGGTCGCGGTGCGGCGTTGCGGCGGTGCCTTCAGGACACGGAGTCGGCAGCGGCGTCGTAGATGGCGTCGGGCTTGAAGTCTTTGCTGTTCCTGATACTTCTTGAACAGGGGGCAAGCTCTACCTCAAGCCCTTGGAGAAACTCACAAAGTAGATTGCAGAAAGTTCAGTCCAGTCCTTTCACTGCCCAAGACAGAAGCAGCCACTGCAGGCCAACACAGCAAAGCACACAGAAAAGTGGTAGTTCCTCCTCACAGCTTCTCCAGCTCTTCTTCTTGGTAGTCTTCTTGGTCCAAAAGAGTTCTAAAGTTCTGGGGTTTGGGTCCCCCTTTTTATCCTCAATTTCTCTTTGTTCTCTGAAGGCAGAGAGGCCTTTGCCTAGTCCAAACCAGTTCGGGTCAGTCCTGGAGCACTTTGTTGACAAGACTCCTTCTTTCCTTTTGCAGGGTAGGCAAGGGACATCAGACACACCACAGGAGGTGGAGCCAGCATTGTGGAGGGAAGGCACAGCCCTATTCAGGTCCCAGGTGCAATTCCTCCCACCCATCTACATATAGATCTGGCTTTTCAGCCCTGTGCTGACTCACCCTAACTCCTGGAAACCCCCAGCCACTGTCACTCAAACTCCAGATGAGGAATACACAACCTAGCAGAGGCAGGCTTGGATGGTTAGCCAAGAAAATACCTACTTTCTAAAAGTGATATTTTCAAACACAGAATGTTAAAACCAACTTCACTAAAAGATGCATTTTATCATTCTGAGTTCAGGCATACTAAACTCGAATTTCTACCATGTTCCCTGGGTCAGTTAGGATCATAGGATGTAATAATCAAAACTGCCAATTCTGGCCTATGGGGAACAGATAGCCTTGCAATAGTGAAAAACGAAGTAGGCTGTATTTCACTATCAGGACATGCCACACACACCAGGGCATGTCCTACCTTTCACATACAATGCACCCTTCCCATAGGGGTACCTTGGGGCTACCTTAGGGGTGACTAACATGTAGAAAAGGGAAGGTTTAGGGCCTGGCAAGTGTGTGCACTTGCCAAGTCGACATGGCAGCCCCTGGCTGCGCACAGGCTCTGCAAAGGCAGGCCAGAGTTACACTTTACGGGCAGTTTGCGTGGGTGGCACAATCCAGTGCTGCAGCCCACCAACAGCATTTGATCTATAGGCCCTGGCACTCGCAGTGCACTTTACTAGGGACTGACACATAAATCAAATAGGCCAATCATGGAAACACCAATCCATAACACATTTTCTACAGGCGCACTTGCACTTTCCCACTGGTCAGCAGTGAGGAAAGTGCGCAGAATCATTACACCAGCAAAAACAGAGTCAAAACCAGGAGGTCAGAAAGCAAAAAGTCAGGGGAAACACGCCAAAAGATGCCAAGTCTAACAGAGGCCCAAGTACCCGTGACAGGCAAGGGCCCAAAACGTATTGAGGCGACATCAAAATTGCCTATCAAAAAACAACCTGGTTTTGCAAGGGGGGTCACCTGGGTTTTTGACCCTGTGCTCGGTGGCCAGCTAGGGAAACCTACCAAACCCACACATTTCTGAAAACTAGACACCCGGGGGATTCCAGGGAGGTATGCCTTGCGTGGATCCCCCACATTTTCTTACCCAGAATCCCCTGCAAACCTCAAATTTAGCTGAACAAATAACCTTTTCCACACATTTTTGTGTGGGAAAGTTGTGGCATTACCGGGCTGACACAAATTTCCTACCACCCAGTGTTCCCCCAGGTCTTCCGATAAAAATGGTGCCTCACTCGTGTGGGAGGCCCAAGTACCCGTGACAGGCAAAGGCCCAAAACATATTGAGGCGACATCAAAATTGCGTATCAAAAAACGACCTGGTTTTGCAAGGGGGGGTCACTTGGGTTTTTGGCCCCGTGCTCGGCGGCCAGCTAGGGAAACCTACCAAACCCACACATTTCTGAGAACTAGACACCCGGGGATTATAGGGAGGTATGGCTTGAGTGGATCGCCCAACTTTTTCTTACCCAGAATCCCCTGCAAACCTCAAATTTATCTGAAAAAATCACTTTTTCCACACATTTTTGTGTGGGTCAGTTGTGGCATCACCGGGCTGACACAAATTTCCTACCACCCAGCGTTCCCCCAGGTCTCCCGATAAAAATGGTGCCTCACTCGTGTGGGAGGCCCAAGATCCCGCGACAGGCAAGGGTCCAAAACGTTGGGGGATCCACGCAAGCCATACCTCCCTGGAATCCTTCGGGTGTCTAGTTTTCAGAAATGGGTGGGTTTGGTAGGTTTCCCTAGCTGGCCGCCGAGCACTGGGCCAAAAACCCAGGTGACCCCCCTTGCAAAACCAGGTCGTTTTGTGATAGGCAATTCTGATGTCGCCTCAATACGTTTTGGGCCCTTGCCTGTCATGGGTACCTGGGTCTCCCACACGGGTGAGGCACCATTTTTATCGGGAGACCTGGGGGAACGCTGGGTGGTAGGAAATTTGTGTCAGCCCGGTGATGCCACAACTTTCCCACACAAAAATGTGTGGAAAAAGTGATTTTTTTCAGCTAAATTTGAGGTTTGCAGGGGATTCTGGGTAAGAAAACGTTGGGGGATCCATGCAAGCCATACCTCCCTGAAAACCCCCGGGTGTCTAGTTTTCAAACATTTATAGGTTTGCTTGTTTTCCCTAGGTGCTGGCAGAGCTAGGGTTCAAAATCTACAGCTAGGCACTTTGCAAAAAAAGGGTCAGTTTTCACTGTGAAAATGTGGTGTGTCCACGTTGCGTTTTGGGCCGTTTCCTGTCGCGGGCACTAGGCCTACCCACACAAGTGAGGCACCATTTTTCTCTGAAGACTTTGGGGAACAAGGAGTAGGTGGAATTTTGTGGATCCACGCAGATTCCAGAACTTTCCACCACAGAAATGTGAGGAAAATGTGTTTTTTTTTACACATTTTGAGGTTTGCAAGGGAATCTGGGTAACAGAACCTGGTGAGAGCCAGTCAAGTCACCCCATCCTGGATTCCCCTGGGTGTCTAATTTTCAAAAATGTATAGGTTTGCTAGGTTTGCCTAGGTGCCGGCAGAGCTAGGGTTCAAAATCTACAGCTAGGCACTTTGCAAAAAAAGGGTCAGTTTTCACTGTGAAAATGTGGTGTGTCCACGTTGCGTTTTGGGCCGTTTCCTGTCGCGGGCACTAGGCCTACCCACACAAGTGAGTTATCATTTTTCTCGGAAGACTTTGGGGAACGCGGGGTGGCTAGAATTTTGTGGATCCACGCAGATTCCAGAACTTTCCACCACAGAAATGTGAGGAAAATGTGTTTTTTTTTTACATATTTTGAGGTTTCCAAGGGATTCTGGGTAACAGAACCTGGTGAGAGCCAGTCAAGTCACCCCATCCTGGATTTCCCTGGGTGTGTAGTTTTCAAAAATGTATAGGTTTGCTAGGTTTCCCTAGGTGCCGGCAGAGCTAGGGTTCAAAATCTACAGTTAGGCACTTTGCAAAAAAAGGGTCAGTTTTCACTGTGAAAATGTGGTGTGTCCATGATGTGTTTTGGGCCGTTTCCTGTCGCGGGCACTAGGTTTACCCACACAAGTGAGGTACCATTTTTCTTGGAAGACTTTGGGGAACGCGGGGTGGGTGGAATTTTGTGGATCCACGCAGATTCCAGAACTTCCCACCACAGAAATGTGAGGAAAATGTGTTTTTTTTGACAAATTTTGAGGTTTGCAAGGGATTCTGGGTAACAGAACCTAGTGAGAGCCAGTCAAGTCACCCCATCCTGGATTCCCCTGGGTGTCTAGTTTTCAAAAATGTATAGGTTTGCTAGGTTTCCCTAGGTGCCGGCAGAGCTAGGGTTCAAAATCTACAGCAAGGCACTTTGCAAAAAAAGGGTCAGTTTTCACTGTGAAAATGTGGTGTGTCCACGTTGCGTTTTGGGCCGTTTCCTGTCGCGGGCACTAGGCCTACCCACACAAGTGACGTGCCATTTTTATCGGGAGACTTAGGGTAACACAGAATTGTAGAGCAACTGTTATTACCTTTTGACTTGCGATGCATTTCTGCCTTTCAAATGAAAGACAATGTGTAAAAAAGAAGTCATTTTGAAAAATGACCTATAAGTCTCATGCTAGTATGGGTACTCACAATTTCGGAAATGTGCAAATATCTACTGTTTCTAAACTCTATATTTTGTTCCAATTTCAGAAATACATAGGTGTCTTTCATACCGATTTTTCCATGTATATATTTTCCCAAATTAATTGCTATATATCCTGAACATAATGAAAAACCATTGCAAGACGCTGCTCAGTTATTGGCTCTGGGCTCGTCGGGTTCTTGGTGAACCTACAAGTCCTATATATCCCCACAACCAGAAAGGTCTAGCGGATGTAACAGTATATTGCTTTCAAACAGCTGTCACAATTAGAAGAAGTTACAGGTGAAAACGTTGGCACCAATGGCTGTTTTTTTCAACTAATTTTCAATTTTTCCTATATTTAACTATTAGTTTCTATGAAGAAACCTTGAAGGATCTACACAAATGACCCCTTGCTGAATTCAGAATTTTATCTACTTTTCTAAAATGTATAGCTTTCCAGGATCCATTATTGCTTTCATACCCATTTCTACCATTAACTGGAAGGAGGTTGAAAGCACAAAAAAATAGCAAAAATGTCCCAGAAAAATGCCAAAACTGTGTAAACAATTTTGGTTTTCTGACAAAAGTCTGCTTGTCCCTAAAATCTGGGAAAATGGTGATTTCAGCACCACAACCCCTTTGTTGATACCATTTGCAGGGAAAAAACCAGACGCTTTCATCTGTAGCCCTTTTTTCCCATTTGCCAACAAAAAACAAAATTTACCTGTATTTTGGATAATTTCTGGGTCCCCTCCAGTGGAATCCACAAACCCTGGATACCTTTAGAATCCCCATGATGTTGGAAAAAAAGGACGCAAATTTGGTGTGGATACCTTATGTGGTCAAAAAGTTACAGGGGCCTAAGCACGAACTGCCCCAAATAGCCCAAAAAAGGCTTAGCACAGGGGGGGAAAAGGCCTAGCAGCGAAGGGGTTAATATTGTAATTGTCATTGTTATTTTTATTATATAAAATATAATTATTATGTCAATTTATTTTTTAAATATTATTTAAATTAATTGACAAAATAATTATATTTTTGAAATTTGAAAGAAATGTTTATTTGACTACTTGTTTTTAGATTATGAGTTTTTTTAAGTTTGAGGTATGTTTATTTAAAGTAGGCTTTTAGCTATAGTTTCTAGATCTTCTAGCCCTTTAGTGTTTGGGTAGAGTCTTACTTTGTATTGTAAGTACTCAAACATTTGCTTAGTTTGTTTGGTTAGTTTTGGGCCTAGTTGGGTTACAGACTTTTCCATTCTTAGTTGTTGGTAGCTTTGTTCTTTTTGGATAGATTGTAATAGTTTATGTAGAGTTGGTGGGTTTCTGCCTGTTGTGGCCTGTTGTGGCTTGTAAGGCGTTATGCCATCCTTCTACAGCTTTATTAGTTTTAACTTCTTTGTTTAGGGTACTGTTATATACATTCCACCATGGAATGTGGTATTTTGGCTGTCTTCCGTGTAGTCTTCCCACCCAGGTATCCTCAAAATAGTCGAGTAGGGGACTTAGTTTTTGTTCATTTGTTTGGTAGTAGGGGCTTTCTATTAATAAATTGTAGTGTTCGGCTACGTCAGTAATTGGGAAGTATGCTAGTGCTATTAGCTTTTTAATTTGATATGCAAAATTGCTAATTGTTGCATATTCTACACTTAGGGCCCGAATCCGATCTCGTTAGGAAGGCCTCCAAACGGGATTTGTAAAGACCAAATCCGATTCGGAGCCTATCGTTTCGCCGGAATCGTCCCCCGTTCCTAACGAGCAAGTACGATGCCAGTATCCTGTACGCGCTGTGCGAATCATTTACGAACCCGAACCTGTCCGTCCGACCGAGCGAGTACGATGCACGAATCGGACAGCTGTATTGCCTTGGTCTCATCGAGACGAAACGGCTGTCGGATTCGGACTTTAGGGGGCCATAGCAGGCCCCCCTTTACCCGGAGCCCTCCGATTTGGTCACGGGGGTGCGCATGGGTCCCCCCGATCCAAGCATGCACAGTGTGGTGGGCCACATGGGGTGCCCGCCACAGGGTGCACGCTTTTCCCCGCCCACCCCTTTTTTGCTATGGGAGCCTGTGTACGCGTCTGTACACGGGCTCCCATAGAGTTAAATGGGAGTCCGAGCGAGCCGAGTCTGTAAGCATATGGCAGCATCGTACTCGCTTGTTCGGACTCCTGGAGCACGTCTCGCTCGGAAAGCCCTCCAGATCCGAGTCGTATGGAGGGCTTTCCTTACGAGATCAGAATCGGGCCCTTAGTGTAGATTTTTGGAGGTGTCTCCATATGCATTGGTTAAAGTGATAATAGCAACCTTGGATTGCTGTTTGAGGGTAGTTTTTTAGTATGGCTTGTATCATTGACTGTTCAAAGTCAATGATCATTTTTTGAGGATAGTAATTATTAGTTTCTTGTTTTACTTTGGTTAACAGTTCAACATAGGTGGTGGTTTGTTTGTTTGGTAACAGGGCATATATAAATGGTATGTTTGTATTTTGATAAAGTCCATGAATTGTATATAACTGGTAAAATGGTTTGGGACATATTTTAAAAGTCCCATCAATCATCCATGTCTCACAGTTCTGTAGTTTAAGTAAGTTTGTGGGATTCCAAATATTATTATTCTTTTGTCATTTGATTTATTGTCATAAAGAAGAAATTGTTCTTCTTTATGAGTTACTGTGAGTTCAGGTGGTATTTCTATTTCACTAAAAGCTTTGGGGGCAGGTGGGGTGGTAGCAGTAGCTTTTTTAGTTCTAGCTATTATTCTTTTTAGTGATGATATTGAGTGCATTTGGCCAGTTGCATGTTGTGGGACTCTGGGAAGTATGTCCTTAGGTATTTCGGTTGTAGGCTTTTGAGAGCTAGTGCTAGCTTCTTTTAGAGTTTCTAAAGCATCTCAAACTTCAATTTCAGCTACGTTAGGGGGTGGTTATGTTCTCTAACATATAAAACAGTTGTTTCCTTTGTTGTAGCCCTCCCATAACATTTGTTTGAATAATATTTACTACATTTCCAGTTAACTTTGTCGCCTGTTTGCTTTTCTTGGGTGTAAACATATCCCATATAACATAATACAAATTTTCCTTTCTGGGAAGTAATGAATTGGGCCACTTCAGTCATGGTGATGTTTCAAATGCTAAGAGAAATGTATATAAGAATTATTAAAAGTATTCCTATATTCTTTTATCGTCTAAAACATTTATACTTTCAAAATTATACTTACAATGTTGAATTTGATAAATTATTTCAATGCTGATGGTTTTTCTTTGCTGTTTGCCTTTAGTATTTATATTTCCTGCAGAAAAAAAGAGTAATTTTAATTAATTTGTTTAACGGTGTTTTTAGTTTGGGGGGATAGTTGTGCTTAGCTTGCGCTTCTGTTTGGGATTTTTAACACTTATATTAGTTTATTTGAGATTAATACTTACTTTATTTGCAAGTTGATCTTTTAAACTTTTCTGTAGTTTGTTCAGTGTCCAGAATTATGTGTAGAGGGGATATAATTTAAAAAATATATATTAATCATTTTGTTATTATAAAAAGTGCTTTGAGATTATTTTAAGTAGGTGTACTTTTAAAATGCGATTTTACTTACTTTGTGAAGCTGGAATCAGAGTTTTCTATAATGAAGTCCAATGTTGTGGAAGCAATCCGGCAGAGATTCTCCTTGTTCTTGCTTTTTTTGTTGTAGTGTAAAATAATGTTTATTTTTTGGGTGTTTATATAGTGTTTAATTAATTGTTGCTTTAATCTTATTGGGTTATTTTAATTGTATGTGTATTTGATTGGTTGCTACTTATTGTTTTAATAAATTTGGCAGTTGTTTTCCTTATATGTGAAATGCAAATTAAGATTTAGTTAGAGCTTTTTTTCTGTCTTTAAAAGTGGTATAGTATATTATTTGTAATAGGGGTGGGCGGAATTTGCGTAGTCGCGCTCCGCAAAGCGGTAAAAAATCTCCGCTAGCACGCAAAAGTTCCGCGAACACTCGGAATTGCTTGTTCCGCCCGTTCGCGATTCTTTTTTCCTGTTCGCGAACGCTGTTTGCGTGCTCGGGGAGAAATATCTCGCGAACACGCATTTTGAGAGCGCGAACAAGCAAAAAATTCTGCGAAGCCGCGGATCGCGGAATTTTTGGTAATTCCGCGTTCTTTGCGGAACACGGAATTACCCAAATTCCACAAAGAACGCGAGCGGAACGGAATTTACCGCCCAGGCCTAATTTGTAATTAATATTGTTTTAAATGTTAAATAATATTTATTTATTTTATATATAATGTTTGCAAGAGTAAATAATTTTGTGTATTTAATAATGTTCAAGATATTTTTTTTAAATGTAATTAAATTATGTGTTAATCGATTTATTTTGTATGCTGTGTGTGTTATTGACTTTTTTATATTTTTTGGGGTATGTATTGTGTTATTATAATAATTTTAATGTTCCGATATTTGTTTCTTAACGATAATAGTGTTGTCTATATTTTGGTTCTCGATATAATTGTTATTTTGTATGCTTTCTTAATATTTTTGATATTAGTTATTATGATATTTTATGTGTCGATAATACTGATATCGATGTAAATGTTTAACGATATTTTATTGTCGATATTTGTGTTTTTTTAAAATAAGTATAGTATATCAATATTAGTGTTATCGATATTTTTGTGTCGACAATTTGGTAGGTCGATATTATGTCTGTCGATATTATTTCAGTGATCCCTCGGAGGCAGCGTCGAACGGCGGCGTCGGTGGGACCAGGTTTTCATTGCGAAGTGCGGTGGTGCCCTCTCCGGTGCTTTCAGGACACAGAACCGGCAACGGCGTCAGTCACGGCGTCGGGCTGCTTTTTCTTCTATTGCAGCACAAAACACACAGTTCCCAGTGCTGGTAGCAGATGAACTTGAAGTATTTGCTGTTCCTGAGACTTTTTGAACAGGGGACAAGCTCTACCTCAAGCCTTTGGAGAAACTCAAACAAAGAAGTTGCAGAAAGTTCAGTCCAGTCCTTTCTCTGCCCAAGACAGAAGAAGTCACTGCAGGCCAGCACAGCAAAGCACACAGAAAAGTGGTAGTTCCTCCTCACAGCTTGTCCAACTCTTCTTCTTGGTAGGTTTCTGAGTCTAAAAGAATTCTAAACATCTGGGGTCTGGGCCCCAATATGTATACAGTCTTTCCTTTGTTCTCTTGTGGCAGAGAGTTTCTCTGCTTAGTCCAAACCAGTTCTGTCCTCTCTGGTCCAACTTCCTGGCAGGAGGTGGAGATGGCATTGTGTTAGGCAGACCATGCCTATTCAGCTGCATGGAAATCTCCTCCCACTACTCTAAGGGGCATATTCTCAAGGACTTATCGCCGATTTATCAGCACATTAGCGCCGCAAAAGTGGCGATAGACTTTTCGCCCTATTCACAAGCTGGTGCAAACTGCCCATATCGCCAGTTTACCAGCGATAGCTGCCGCAAAAAACATCGCCACGGATGAGAGAGACAACTAACGCTAATGATATGCAGAGTAGGCGTTCCCGTGCAAAAACTCACGAAAACTCCACTTCGCGATACTCACAACGACCAGCCAGATCTGCGATGCGATCCAAAAACAGGCGATAAGGTGCGTTAGCAGCAGGGATTTAACACCTGCCTTCTACTGGTGTTAAGCATGACGACAAACTGCAGTATAAAAGGGAGCCCAGCCCAGAGCCACATCTGAAGACCAACAGATGCCATGGAGCTACTGATCATGCAGCTCGGAGCCCCAAGAGGCCATCAACACCCACCACCACCCCCCCAGGCCCCCCACCCCCCACCCCCCAGGACCACCCCCCCTGGACTACCACCGAGGCGGCGCAGAATGAGACAGTGGTCCTTCAGAAAACCCACCAGCCTCGGAGACTTAACGCCAGAGGAAGTCATTGCCCACTACAGGCTCAAAAGGACGACCATCCTCCGCATTATGACCCACATCGCCCACAGGCTGATGGTACCAACACAGCGGAGAACCAACATCCCTCCGCAGACAAAGCTGTTGGCTGTGCTGCACCTGTTGGCCTCTGGTACCTTCCAACCAACAACTGCCAGAATCGGAGGAGTCTCACAGCCAGCCCTATCAAAGTTCCTCACACCTGTCTTGGATGCCATCATCAGCTTGGTACCCCAGTACCTTCACTTCCCCCACACTGCGCAGGAACAGCTGGAGACCAAGTAAGGCTTCTACGCCATAGCTGGCTTCCTGCACGTGTTGGGGGCAATTGACTGCACACATGTCCTACTTGTGCCCCCTGCTGACACTGCACACAATTACCGCAACAGGAAGCACACGCATTCCATCAATGTGCAGGCAATAGTGGACCACCGGGGACTCTTCACCAACGTCGTCGCCAACTACCCAGGCAGTGTACATGATTCATACATCTTCCGACAGTCCATCATCAACCAGCGCTTCCGGGATGGCACCTACGGAAATGCACTGCTCGTCGGTAAGTACCAACGGAACACACCACACACCTCAACTCCACAATCAGACAACTCACAACTGTGGGAATGCACACGTTACAACATCACATACGACATGCCAACAACATGCCCACCTACCAGACACGACAACACATGGAAATGTGGTAACAGAGGCTAGACATCCAGACAAGCCATCCACGTAATGGCACCTCTGCCACACAATAGCAGGATGTGGTGAGAGGCGGGAACCAAGTATGTGCGAGGGGGGCAAGTGAACCATGAATCAGAATGCACACAATGCCAAGTGTGGAGGGGCTGTTCTGGACAGACTTAAGTATGCAGAGCACAGACATGTCCATGTGGACATATGCTGCTGGTTTTTGTAGTGTCGTAGACAGTGGGCGCTACCATGTTACCTCAGGGAGTGGGGTAGACCCTGGACATGTAGCCATGTCATCCCCCCCTGTAAGTGTAAGCGGAGTGGGCTGGGCCAGCGTAGGAGTAGCAATCAATAGCCCGGGGCTCAGGGCGTGGTTCACTTCCGGGATGGCCACCAAGGCAACTACTGCGTGTGTCTCTGTTCCCGCCATATCCTGACCATAGGCCTACACACACGTGGCCGACCACCTTCAATGACCAATATCACAGTGTCGTTGTCAGGCTTGTAGACATGCGCAGACAGTCATGACAATGGTGTGTCCTAAGAGTGCAAGTGATGCAATCGCGCAGCGCACACAAGTAATTGGCTCGGGGGAGTGAGGAACAGCTGTGAGGCACCGTACTACACATGGATGCCGCTCATTTGCCACATGCAAGACATGTCAGACATGTATCCCAAAGTCCCACACGTCACACACCAATATACTAATAAGCCTGCCAACACAGAATGCCGAACCACCGATTGACCCATCTCTCTCCCCTGTCACAGGTGAACAAGGATATGCACTCTGCCCGTGGATGATGACACCCCTCCGAGCCCCGAACACCCAGGCCCAGAGGCAGTACAATGCGGCCCACATACGCACCAGGGGCATTGTGGAGCGCTCATTTGGCGTGTTGAAGTCACGTTTCAGGTGCCTGGACATCACAGGTGGAAGACTCCTGTACAGCCCGCAAATAGTGGTCAAGATGATCATTGCATGTTGTGTGTTGCACAACATATGTGTACGCACCAATGCCCCATGGATCCAAGTGCCTGATGCACCGGACGATGATGATGAAGATGAGGTAGGTGGACCACACCCCAGTGCAGCAGCAGCTGGAATAGCCAGAAGGGACACTATCATTCACAATTTCTTCACATAGGCACGTCACATGGGGACTGTCCTTTGCAGTCATGGGACAGGTCAGAGTGACCACAGGCACAGCATGTGCAAATAAATTCATTCCTAGACACATTCCCTGTGTGCATGTCACTCCTCTGCATTGGCACATCGCTCAGACAAGTGTATGTGCAACATTTAGTGCTGACAATTTCACCAATGGCAATTGGATGGTGGGGGTGTCACCTCCGTTATCGGGATCTTGTTTTCCTGCGGACTGAACCGCGCCTTCCTCTTCTTCTTCTTCTTCTTCTTCTTCTTCTCCTTGCCCTTCCCTGGCCCCGAGGTCCCAGGCTGGTCCTCCGTGGGACTTGTCGGGTTCGGGTTGTCCTCTGTACTTGCTCCAGCTCCCTCCATTGAGCTTCGCAGTTGTTGTGTCTTTTTTATTTCTTTCTGGTTTTTTTGCTGCTCTTATGGTGATTTTACCCGCCTGACGTGGGAATTGCAAGCCTGCCGATGCTTGTCGCCAATTTTTCTATCGCGGTTGGGCATATCGCGAATTATTTCACGTTCGGGTTGAGATTTTTATCGCCGTCCCGGTAGTGTTATCGCGGACATTTGCTGCGCTATCGGGGTACTATCGCATGTTACCGCCGTGTTGTGAATGCCACGTTAACACTGGGTTATTTTCCCGTGCTAGACGGCGATATGATGACTTGCGTTAACCTATTGTGGCGATGATTATTGCACGTTCTTGAGAATATCCCCCTAAATGCAGCCCAGGTCTGTTCAGCCCAGCCTGACTCATTCAGGAGAGGCAGGACACACCTCAACCCACCCCCCCAGTGGCTGTCTACAGTGAATGCACATCCCCAGCCCCTGTCACTCCTAGGCCTGTCAGTCAATCCACAACCCAGCAGAGGCACACAGGATGGTTAAGCAAGAAAATGCCTACTTCCTAAAAGTAAAAGACACACAGATGATGGACAGAGTGGAGAACAAATCAAACATTCACCCTCAGTCAATAGATCTGGGTTAAATCCATTGTTCTTTTGCTCACCATGCCACCCCAGTTTAGACCCAGCCATATGCAAATCAGTCTTGACCCTGTGTCTCATGGGAACAGTCCAGCCTAAACTGCTAAGCCAGATCCTCCCTAGACCGGAAACAAGCATCCTGGGACCGGTTGAGGGGCACTAGTAGCATTTTATTTACTGGCCCTGGCACTCTCAGTGCACTTTACTAGGGACTTACCAGTAAATCAAACATGCCAATCATGGAAACACGAATCCATAACAGAATTTACAGTAGGAGCACTTGCACTTTAACACTGAACAGCAGTGAGAAAGTTTGCAGAGACACTAAACCAGCAAAAACAGAGTCAAATCCAGGAGGTCGCCAAAAGATGCCAGATGATTAAGATGTTCACAAAATCAACTACTAGAGAAGAAATGTCTTCCACTAAAGACTGTGGAAAATAAGGCATATGACCCAAGGGTCAATACACCAGAACGTAGGTTAAGGGGATGGTAGGGAAATCAAGTTTAATTATGAGGCTGTTTATCATTGGGATGTCAAGTGATGCAAGGCTAGAGAACTTTAGATGCTTCAGATGCTTTAGATGTGGAAAATATAGCAACACCTATTGCTACTTCCCCATAGTGAATCATAGGGACTCGCAAATGGACCTACCTCATTAATATTTTCCCCCTAGGAATCGCTAAGATCGCGAGGATGGTGGCCTGCTGAGGTCAGCAGACCACCATGTCCGTGATTGCTTGTAAACAAAGCAATCATTTTTTTTAAACGCAGCCCATTTCCTTAAAGGAAAACGGGTTGCATTTAAAAAACAAAAATGAAAAGTTTTCTTCTCATTTATTAAGAGCAGGCAGTGGTCCATGTGACCACTGTCTACTCTTAAAAAACATTTTCGCCACCATCCCCAAAGGGGAAGGGTTCCCTTGGGTACCCCTTCCCAATTGCGAATGGGTTACCACTAAATTGAAGTTGGTGGTAAATTGCGAATGTTTTGCAACTGCATTCACGGTCACAAAACATTCATACATACTGTTAGACCTGGCATCCTTGGCGTGGGTCTCCCTTCCATTTTTTGATGATGCCTCCAATGTTATTGATCTGTTTTTGCTGGTTTAGATGCTTTGGGCACTGTACCACTGCTATTCAGTGCCACAGTGCAAGTGCTCCCTATTGTAAATTAATGTATGTATTAGTGACTCCATGATTGGATGATTGGTTTACTTGTCAGTCCCTAGTACAGTGCACTGAGTGTGCCCAGGGCTTGTAAATCCAATGCTGCTGGTGGGCTTGCAGCACTGGTTGTGCCACCCACAGAAGCAGCTTGTAAAATGTGTCTCAGGCCTGCCATTGCAGAGCCTGTGTGCAGCCTAGGGCTGCCATGTCGACTTGGTGAGTGCACCCACTTACCAGTCCCTAAACCTTCCCTTTACTGCATGTTGGTCACCCCTAAAGTAGGCCCTAGGGCAGGGTGCATTGTAAGTATAAGGTAGGACATGCCCTGGTGTGTGTGGCATGTCCTAATAGTGAATTACAGCCATTTTCGTTTTTCACTATTGCAAGGCTACCTGCTCCCCATAGGCCAGAATGGGCAGTTTTGATTATTACACCTTATAATCCTAACTGACCCAGGGAACATGGTAGAAAAACGAATTTAGTATGCCTGAACTCAGAATGATAAAATACATCTTTTAGTGAAGTTGGTTTTAACATTCTGTGTTTGAAAATACCACTTTTAGAAAGTAGGTATTTTCTTGCCTAACCTTCCAAGCCTGCCTCTGCTAGGTTGTGTATTCCTTGTCTGGGTTTGTGAGTGACAGGGGCTGGGGGACTCCAGGAGACAGGGTGAGTCAGCACAGGGCTGAATAGAGAGATCTGCATCCAGAGTGGAGGGAGGAGTTGCACCTGGGTCTGAATAGGGCTGTGCCTGCCTTCCACAATGCTGGCTCCACCTCCTGCCGGGCGGCTGAGCACTCTGCCCCACATTCTGAAAGGAAAGAAGGAGTCCTGTAAACAAAGTGCTCCAGGACTGACCAGAACTGGTTTTGGACTAGGCAAAGGCCTCTCTGCCTTCAGAGAACAAAGAGAAAAGGTGTATAAAAAGGGGACCCAGACCCCTAGGAAATTAGATCACTTTTGGGAAACAAGAAGAAACCTTTGCTGAGGAGCGGAACCAAGAAGAAACTGAGGAGAAGACTATCCCTAAGCTAGAGGGATCTGCCTGCAGTGGTTGCCTGACTGCCAAAGAAAGGAGAAGGGAACTTTGTGTGTACTTTCATCAACTTGTGAAGGATCTCCAAGGGCTTGATTTCAGAGCTAGCCTCCTGTTGAAGTCTCAGGGACAACAGACTTCACCCACCAGCTCCCCCTGTATTCCCTTGCTGGGAATTTGGACCTTCTGACACACTTGCGTGTCTCTGGGAGCTGGAAGCGCGACTCAAGACGAAGAAGCGTGTCGCCGCAGCCGCTGATTCTCGCATCGCCGGAGAAGAGTGTCGACGTCGCATCAGATGCTGGTGCATCCCCGAAGAAGCGCGCCGCTGACACCCTCGCATCCTTCGAAGCGCCTCGCAGCACCGGAGAAAAGTGTCGCCGTCGCATCAGACGCCGTCGCATCCCCGGGGCAGAGCACCGACCTCGCATCAGACGCTGACGCATCGCAACACGAGGCGCCCCGCATCCCAGGAGAAGATCGTCGACCTCGCATCAGACGCCGTCGCATCACCAGGGAAGCGTGTCGCAGGGCCTGTCGCGGCTCCAAAGACTCATCGAAATCGCCGCACGGCCGTCGGGCGTGCACGCATCACCCCTTCGTTGTCGCAACATAAAGAAGACGCCACTTTGTTTCTTTGCACCAGATCTTGAACGCATCACCGTCCTTGCGTGTAAGGGACTACTGCATCACCTTCCCTGCAACACTTTTCGTTGCCCTGCGTTACGGATCTTAAGGTACATTGAACTCAAAGTGTCGCATTTCCATTTTAAGAGACTCAAGCTAATTCTACCATCTTTAAAGTACAATATTGTGGATTATTTTTGTCGTTTATGGTCTTGTGGTAAATCTATATAAAAGATACTTATTTTTATAATACAACCTGTGTGGTGTCCATTTGTAGTGTTGTCACTGGATTACTGTATGTGTTCACAAATGCTTTGCACACTGCCTCTGAACTAAGCCTGTCTGCTCGTGCCAAGCTACCAAGGGGGTGAGAAGGGGTTATTTCAGGAGTGTACCCCCTTACCCTGACTAGAAGCAAGGGTCCCTATTTGGACAAAGGTACCTACCTCTGCCAACTAGAGACCCCCAGTTCTAACATTGGTGGTCAGCGGTGAGGATTCTGAACTTGCATTTGTGACTCATGTACAGTGATTGGTGAACACTACCTAGTGAGTGCAGACCAAAACGCAACCACATACTTTTGGTAGATATTCTTTTTTGGGACTTTCTATTTTTGCTAAAAACTGGCAAGTTTAATCACCATGGATACAGCAGCATCCATAGTATCTGTTGATAATGATTGGGAGGAGGAGAAACTGGAATGCTACACCGTTAACCAGCTCAAGCACTTCTGCAGGAAGTTCAAAGTTTCTATGACCGGAATCACCAAGAAGGATGATTTCCAAAAGGCGCTGAGGGCCTGGGTTGAACCAAGGAATACCCCTGAGAATGAGGAGGGGGCTGAGAATGCAGATGAGCAGCTGGATGGGCCAGTGGGTCCAGGGGAGAGGAGAGCATCTTCCCCCATAGGTAGTAGTGTTTCTGTCCGAGGTCTGTCCCCAGAAGAGCTGGAGGACAGAGAAAAGAATAGGATGCATGAGATGGAGCTGACCAAGCTCAAGTTCAAGGGGCAGTTGTAATTTGAATTGCAATCTAGAAAGTTGGCCTTAGAAGAGAAAAGAATGGATCATGAGCATGAAAAAGTTTGAGGGAGATGGAGTTCAGAGCCAAGAAGTTAGAGATTACTCCCTCTGGTGGCAGCACACCGTCAGTGCCTGTTGAGGCTAGGGTGTATATTCCTAAGGATGTGGTTAAGGAGTTTTTTAAGAATGATGATATTGGGCAATGGTTCAAGGCCTATGAGGTAGCCATGACTTCCCACCGGGTCCCTGAGAAGGATTGGGGAGTGGGGTTGTGGGGTCGGTTCCTTAGTGAGGGGCGGTATACTTTGTTGGACTTGCCCTCTGAAGTCTATAATTCCTACAGCCACATGAAGAATGCATAGATGACCAGGTATGGGTTGACTCCTGAACTCTATAGGCAGAGGTTCAGGAACTGTAAGAAGATTGAAGGCAGTACCTGGGTTGAGTATGTGACCTTTTTTTGCAGAGCCTTGGATGGTTGGGTAAAGGGTAGCAAAGCAAATGATTTTCAGGCACTCTTTGATTTGATTGCATGGGAGCACTTGTCCAGTAATTGTTTTCCTGAGCTACGCCAGCACCTGATTGACAGTAGGCTGACTAACCCTAGGCAGCTTGCTGAGGAGGCGGACCGCTGGGTGAGCACCCGGGTCCACAAGGGTCACGTGGGAGACTCCGCCAAGGGTGGGCAGGGTCCCCAGCAGAGGAGTGGGGGGGACAAGGGAGTTCCAGAGAGGGCCCCAAAGTAAACCCCAAGGGAACCAAGGGAAAGGTTCCCAGCCTCCCCCTGAGAATAAGCACGGGGCCCCGACAGGTCCACCTGTTCATAGGGGACCCCTGGTGTGCTACAAGTGTGGCGCCCTAGGCCACAGGGCCAATAATCCCGTTGCCCTTTGTTTGGAAAGCCAGCACCATCTGGTGCAGTCCCCCGGCAGTTGGCTAGTGTAGCCCTGGGGGAGGAGATGGGTGCCCAAGGTGGGCGGGATCCTGTAGTATTGTCCCTTGTCTCTTTGGGAGACTCTGAGATGGACCCTAGGACCCAACTGCCTGAGAACACTAAGAAGTACAGGCAGTGGGTGACCATCAATGGCCATAGGGTGGAGCCTCTGAGAGACACAGGAGCCAGTGTGACAGCTGTCAAGTGTCACCTGGTGTCTAAAGAGCAGGTGGTCCCTGATGCAGTCTACCCAGTTGTTGCCGCTGACAACACAGAGAGCCACTGCAAGGTGGCTCAGGTTCCCTTTGAGTGGGGGGGTCTCTGGTACTCTTCAAGTAGCTGTGAGGCCAGCCATGCCTGTTGACTGTTTGTTAGGGAACGATTTGGAGAGCTCCCCTTGGGCTAAGGTAGAGCGGAGTGCTCATTTGGAGATTGTTAGACTTGGCACCATTGGCGTGGGTCTCCCTTCCATTTTTTTGCTGTTGCCTCTTATGTTTTGCTGGTTTTAGATGCTTTTGGGCACTGTGCCACTGCTGTTCAGTGCCACAGTGCAAGTGCTCCCTACTGTAAATTGATGTATGGATTAGTGACTCCATGATTGGATGATTGGTTTACTTGTCAGTCCCTAGTACAGTGCACTGAGTGTGCACAGGGCTTGTAAATCCAATGCTGCTGGTGGGCTTGCAGCACTGGTTGTGCCACCCACAGAAGCAGCTTGTAAAATGTGTCTCAGGCCTGCCATTGCAGAGCCTGTGTGCGGTCTGTGACTGCCATGTCGACTTGGCAAGTGCACCCACTTGCCAGTCCCTAAACCTTCCCTTATCTTCATATCAGACACCCCTAAGGTAGGCCCAAGGGCAGGGTGCATTGTAAGTATAAGGTAGGACATGCCCTGGTGTGTGTGGCATGTCCTAATAGTGAATTACAGCCATTTTCGTTTTTCACTATTGCACGGCTACCTGTTCTCCATAGGCCAGAATGGGCAGTTTGATTATTACACCTTATAATCCTAACTGACCCAGGGAACATGGTAGAAAAACGAATTTAGTATGCCTGAACTCAGAATGATAAAATACATCTTTTAGTGAAGTTGGTTTTAACATTCTGTGTTTGAAAATACCACTTTTAGAAAGTGGGTATTTTCTTGCCTAAACTTCCAAGCCTGCCTCTGCTAGGTTGTGTATTCCTTGTCTGGAGATTGAGTGACAGGGGCTGGGGGTGGCTACAGGAGACAGGGTGAGTCAGCACAGGGCTGAATAGAAAGATATGCATCCAGAGTGGAGGGAGGAGTTGCACCTGGGTCTGAATAGGGCTGTGCCTGCCTTCCACAATGTTGGCTCCACCTCCTGCCGGGCGTCTGATGGCTCTGCCCCTCACTCACAAAGGAAAGAAGGAGTCAGAAAAACAAAGTGCTCCAGGACTGACCAGAACTGGTTTTGGACTAGGCAGAGGCCTCTCTGCCTTCAGTGAACAAAGAGAAACTGTGTATAAAAAGGGGACCCAGACCCCTAGGAAATTAGATCACTTCTGGGAAATCAAGAAACCTGTTGCCAAGGAGAAGAACCGGAGAAGCTGAAGGAGGAGTACTGCCCCTGTGCTGTTTTGCTGATTGGGGTTGGCCTGCAGTGGTTGCTTTCTACCAAGGACAGGAGAAAAGACTTTGCTGTGCTTTGTCATCTTGAAGAAGAGAATCTCCAAGGGCTTGAACTAGAGCTTGCCTCCTGCCTGAAGTCTCAGGGATACAAGACTTCACCAACCCGCTCCCCCCCTGCATTCCCTTGCTGGGAATTGAAGTGCCTGCTGTTGTGCTGGGCCTTCTGAGAGACTGCGTGTCGCTGGGAGCTGGAAGCGCGACGCAACAACGAGAAGCGTGTCGCCGCCGCAGCCGCGGTCATCGCATCGCCAAGGAAGCGAGACGCCGCTGCCGCTGTCATCCTCGCATCGCCGAAGCGCGGCGCATCACCGGAGAAGCGGGACGCTGCCACAGAGGTCATCGTCGCATCACCGGAGAAACGCGTTGCAGGGCCTGTCGCGGCTCCAAAGATCATCGAGTCGCCGCACGGCCGTCGGGCGTGCACGCATCACACCAACGTTGTCACATCGCAACCAAGACGCCATTTTGTCGCATCGTACCGGAGAAGAGTATCGCATAGAGGTGCCATCTTGTCGCATCGCACCGGAAAGCAGTAAGAAACCGACGCATCACCTCCCCACACAGTAAGGAAGCGAGCATCAACTCCCCTGCGCAGCAGTAAGGAACCGACGCATCCACTCCCCTGAGTGTAAGGAACCGACGCATCACCTTCCCTGCGACCCTTTTGTTTTCTTTGCGTTACGCATTCAAGGTACATTGAGAGTAAAGTGTCGCATTTACAACTTGAGAGACCTGAACTATTTTATAACCTTTTAAAATCTATTTTTGAGTACAGTATTGTGGATTTTTGCTATTGGGTCTTGTGATAAGTCTATATAAAGATTACTTATTTTTACATAACAACCTGTGTGGTGTCCATCTGTAGTGTTTTCACTGTATTACTGTATGTGTTCCCAAATGCTTTACACACTGCCTCTGAGATAAGCCTGTCTGCTCGTGCCAAGCTACCAGGGGGTGAGCAGGGGTTATTTTAGGAGTGTATCCCCTTATCCTGACTAGAAGCAAGGGTCCCTATTTGGACAAAGGTGCAAACCATTGCCAACTAGAGACCCCCAGTTCTAACATTGGTGGTCAGCGGTGAGGATTTGGACTTGCATTTGTGATTCATATACAGTGATTGGTGTACACTACTAGTGAGTGCAGACCAATACGCGACCACATACATTTTGAAAGGACTTTTTTTTCCTGGGAACCTTTATTTTTGTTGAAAACTGCCAATTTTCACAATGAGCAAAAGAGGATCCATTGCACCTGCAGATATTGAATTTGAAGAAGATAGGGTTGATACCTACACTGTGCCAGAGCTCGAAGCCGTTTGTAAAAAGTTTAAAATCTCTATGAGAGGCCTCACCAGGAAGGAGGAGCTTCAAAAGGCGCTGAGGGCCTGGTTGGAAGCACAGAATGCCGGTGGGCAGCCCGAGGAGCCTGTGGAGGAGGCAGAGAATTTAGATGAGCAGCTTGAGGGGCCATTAGGCTTACCCGGGAGGAGAGTGCCTTCCAGGGAGGGCAGCAGTGTTTCTCAAAAGGGCCTGTCTCCAGAGGAGCTGGAGGACAGGGACAAAAGCAGGATGCATGAAATGGAAATGGCCAAACTGAAACAGGGAAGCCATGATAGCCTTGAGCACAAGAAATTGGAGTTGGAAAGTAAGAGGTTGGCCATGGAAGAAAAAAGGATGCTTTTAGAGCATGAGAGAGTGGTGAGGGAGCTAGAGCTAAAGGCTAGGAGCCTAGAGATCACTCCCTCTGGTGGCAGCACACCTCCAGTGCCTGTAGAAAGTAGAGTATACATCCCCAAGGAGGTTATTAAGGATTTCATGAAGGGGGAGGACATTGGGCAATGGTTTAAAGCATATGAGATCGCCATGACATCACACCGGGTCCCTGAGAAGGATTGGGGAGCGGGGTTGTGGGGCCGCTTTACAGGTGAGGGAAGGGAAACCGTGCTAGCCTTGCCCACAGAGGATCAGATGTCCTATGCCCACCCGAAGGAAGCTTTAGTGGCAAGGTATGGGTTAACTCCAGAGCTTTATAGGCAGAAGTTTAGGAACTGCAAAAAGCTGGAGTCTAGTACCTGGGTGGAGTATGTGTCTTATTTTTGCAGAGCATTGGATGGATGGGTGAAGGGTAGCAAAGTAAATGACTTGCAGGGGTTCTATGATTTAATTGCATGGGAGCACTTGTCCAGTAGTTGTTTTCCAGAGCTACGCCAGCACCTTGTTGACAGTAAGCTGACTAATCCTAGGAAGCTTGCTGAGGAGGCGGACCGCTGGGTCAGTACCCGGGTCCACAAGGGTCTTGTGGGAGACTCTGCCAAAGGTGGGCAGGGTCTCCAGCAGAAGAGTGGGGGGGACAAGGGTAAACAGAAGGAGTTCCAAAAAGGGCCCCAAAGTAAACCCCAAGAGAACCAAGGTAAGGGTTCCCAGCCTCCCACTGAGAAAAGACCATGGGTCCCAACAGATAAGTCTGTTCAGAAGGGGCCCAAAGCATGTTTTAGTTGTGGTCAGGTGGGTCACTTTGTAGGAAGTCCCAAGTGCCCCAATACCGTGACCACTGCACCCACTGGTGCACCACCCCGGCAGATGGCTAGTGTAGCCCTGGGGGAGGAGTTGGGTGCCCAAGGTGGGTGGGGTCCCGCAGAGATGTCCCTGGTCTCTTTAGGAGACAGTGAGATAGTCCCTAGGACCCAGCTGCCTGATAACACTAAAAATACAGGCAGTGGGTGACCATCAATGGCCATAGGGTGGAGGCTCTCAGAGACACCGGGGCCAGTGTGACAGCTGTCAGTTGTCGGCTGGTGTCTGAGGAGCAGGTGGTCCCCAACGTATTCTACCCTGTAGTTGCCGCTGACAACTCAGAGAGCCACTGCAAGGTGGCCCAGGTTCCCTTTGAGTGGGGGTCTCAGGTATCCTTCAAGTAGCTGTGAGGCCAGCCATGCCTGTTGACTGTCTGCTAGGCAATGATTTGGAGAGCTCCCTTGGGCGAAGGTGGAGCGGAGGTCTCATTTGGAGATGTTGGGTCTGCCAGAGTGGGCGTGTGTGACCACTCGGTCAATGGCAGCCGGTAAGGGTATTCAGGAGAACCTGGAGCCTGGAAGAAAGGCCCAGGTGCCTGCCTTAAAGAGAGGAGGCGGGGGGCACGGGAAACTGGCCCCCGAAGTTCCCACGGTCCAGGAGGAGGCAGACCTTGAGGGGGATGCCCTGGAACCTACAGGGGAACAAGTGGCTGAACTGGGGGACCTGCCTGAGCTGACCCATTGGCAGCAGGAAGGAGGCCCCTCCAGGGAAGAGTTCTGCGAGGAGCAGAAGAAGTGCCCTTCTCTTGAGGGCTTGCGGCAACAGGCTGCAAGCCAGGCAGCAGGTGATCAGTCTGGATCACACTGGATCTACTGGGAGAATGGTCTCCTGTATAGTGAGCCTAAGGTTGCTGAGCCTGGGTCAGCCCGTGTGCTGGTGGTACCCCAGCGCTTCAGAGCCTTCCTACTGGGTCTGGCTCATGATGTGCCTTTAGCAGGACATTTGGGGCAAGACAAGACCTTTCAAAGGCTTGTCACCCACTTTCATTGGCCCCAAATGCGCAAGAGTTCAGATACTCATTGCAGGACCTGTCAGACTTGCCAGGCAAGTGGTAAGAGTGGGAGGAAGCACAAGGCTCCTCTCCAACCTTTCCCTGTTGTCAGCACCCCCTTTGAGAGGGTGGGTATTGACATTGTGGGGCCTCTGGATCCCAAGACAGCCATGGGCAACAGGTTCATCCTGGTCTTGGTGGACCATGCCACCCGGTACCCGGAAGCCATCCCTCTTCGGACAGTGACGGCCCCCGTGGTGGGACGTGCACTGATGGGGATTTTCTCCCGTGTGGGGTTCCCCAAGGAGGTGGTGTCCGACCGTGGTACCAACTTCATTTCCAAGTATATGAAGTCCCTGTGGCAGGAGTGTGGTGTAACCTATAAGTTCACCACTCCTTACCACCCCCAAGGTAATGGGCTGGTTGAGAGATTCAACCGGACCCTGAAAGGCATGATTATGGGTCTTGAAGAACCCATGAGGCGTAAGTGGGACGTCCTCTTGCCATGCCTGCTCTTTGCTTACAGAGAGGTGCCCCAGAAGTCTTTAGGGTTCAGTCCCTTTGAACTGCTGTACGGCCATCCTGTAAGAGGACCTCTGAGTCTGGTCAAGGAAGGCTGGGAGGAAGCTCCCAGGAAAACTCCCCAGGATGTATTTAGTTACATGCTGGCCTTCAGGAACCAGACTCGGCGTTTCAGACAACACGCTGAGGCGAATCTGGAAGCCAGCCAGGAAGAGATGAAACGTTGGCATGATCAGAATGCCACTCTGATCGAGTTTCAGCCTGGACAAAAGGTTTGGGTCATGGCCCCAGTGGAGCCCTGTGCGCTCCAGGATAAGTGGACCGGACCATTTGAGGTGGTGGAGCGCAAGAGTGATGTCACCTACTTGGTGGACTTGCAGTCTCCCAGGAACCCCTTGCGGGTCCTGCATGTGAACCGCCTGAAGCCCCACTTTGAGAGGTCTGAAGTGGGCATGCTCTTAGCAACAGATGCTGGGATGGAAGAGGAGACTGAACCTCTTCCTGACCTCCTGTATGCAAAAGAGCAAGATGGGTCAGTGGATGGTGTGAACCTCTCTCCCACCCTGACCCCTGAGCAGCAGAATGACTGTCGCCAACTGTTGGGGCAGTTTTCTGATCTGTTCTCCCTGACTCCCAGTATCACTGAATGGTGCATCCATGATGTGGACACTGGGGACAGTCCTCCTGTGAAGCACAAAACTTACAGAGTGAGTGACAGGGTGAGAGCTTGCATCAAGGAGGAGGTCTCCAAGATGTTTGCCTTAGGGGTGATTGAGTCCTCTAACAGCCCTTGGGCCAGCCCAGTGGTATTGGTCCCAAAGGCTGCCGCGCCTGGTGCCACACCCGAACTCCGGTTCTGTGTGGACTACCGAGGACTCAATTCAGTCACCAGGACTGACGCGCACCCCATCCCCAGAGTTGATGAGCTCATTGATCGGTTAGGGGCTGCCCGGTACCTCAGCACGTTTGATCTAACGTCTGGATACTGGCAGATTGCCTTAACTGATGGGGCCAAAGAGAGGTCAGCATTCTCCACACCAGATGGGCACTACCAATTCCGGGTGATGCCCTTTGGGATGAAGAATGCCCCTGCCACCTTTCAGAGGTTGGTCAACCAGGTGTTGGCTGGGCTGCAGGATTTCAGTGCCGCCTACCTGGATGACATTGCAGTGTTCAGCGCCACTTGGGAGGAACATCTGCACCACCTCTGGGAAGTGTTGAAGGCGCTGCGGAGGGCAGGCCTCACGATCAAGGCGAGTAAGTGCCAGATCGGGCAGGGTTCTGTGGTGTACTTGGGACACCAGGTTGGGAGCGGCCAGGTGGCGCCCCTACAACCCAAGATAGATACCATCCTGGCTTGGGAACCCCCAAAACCCAGACAGAGTTGAGAGCCTTCTTAGGACTCACCGGGTATTACAGGAGGTTTGTCAAGGGGTATGGCAACATTGTTGCACCCTTGACTGAGCTGACTTCCAGGAAGCAGCCCAGGAAAGTGAACTGGACTGATGCCTGCCAAAAGGCTTTTGATGCCCTGAAATCTGCCATGTGCACGGCGCCCGTGCTTCAGGCGCCCAACTTCTCAAGGGAATTCATTGTGCAGACAGATGCTTCAGAGCATGGTGTTGGGGCTGTGCTTTCACAGATGAATGAGGAGGGCCTAGACCAACCTGTAGCCTTTATTAGTAGGAGGTTACTCCCACGGGAACAGAGGTGGAGTGCGATTGAACGTGAGGCATTTGCTGTGGTCTGGGCACTGAAGAAGTTGAGACCATACTTGTTTGGACTCACTTCCGGGTTCAGACAGACCACAGGCCCCTCAGATGGTTAATGCAGATGAGGGGTGAGAACCCAAAACTGTTGAGGTGGTCCATTTCCCTACAGGGGATGGACTTCACGGTGGAACACCGCCCTGGTACAGAACACGCCAATGCTGATGGTCTGTCCAGATTTTTCCGCCTTAGTGATGAGAACTCTCAGGAGGAAGGTTAGTTCTCCCCACATTTCAGCTGCAGGGGACACGTGTTAGACTTGGCACCATTGGCGTGGGTCTCCCTTCCATTTTTTTGCTGTTGCCTCTTATGTTTCGCTGGTTTTAGATGCTTTTGGGCACTGTGCCACTGCTGTTCAGTGCCACAGTGCAAGTGCTCCCTACTGTAAATTGATGTATGGATTAGTGACTCCATGATTGGATGATTGGTTTACTTGTCAGTCCCTAGTACAGTGCACTGAGTGTGCCCAGGGCTTGTAAATCCAATGCTGCTGGTGGGCTTGCAGCACTGGTTGTGCCACCCACAGAAGCAGCTTGTAAAATGTGTCTCAGGCCTGCCATTGCAGAGCCTGTGTGCGGTCTGTGACTGCCATGTCGACTTGGCAAGTGCACCCACTTGCCAGTCCCTAAACCTTCCCTTATCTTCATATCAGACACCCCTAAGGTAGGCCCAAGGGCAGGGTGCATTGTAAGTATAAGGTAGGACATGCCCTGGTGTGTGTGGCATGTCCTAATAGTGAATTACAGCCATTTTCGTTTTTCACTATTGCACGGCTACCTGTTCTCCATAGGCCAGAATGGGCAGTTTGATTATTACACCTTATAATCCTAACTGACCCAGGGAACATGGTAGAAAAACGAATTTAGTATGCCTGAACTCAGAATGATAAAATACATCTTTTAGTGAAGTTGGTTTTAACATTCTGTGTTTGAAAATACCACTTTTAGAAAGTGGGTATTTTCTTGCCTAAACTTCCAAGCCTGCCTCTGCTAGGTTGTGTATTCCTTGTCTGGAGATTGAGTGACAGGGGTTGGGGGTGGCTACAGGAGACAGGGTGAGTCAGCACAGGGCTGAATAGAAAGATATGCATCCAGAGTGGAGGGAGGAGTTGCACCTGGGTCTGAATAGGGCTGTGCCTGCCTTCCACAATGTTGGCTCCACCTCCTGCCGGGCGTCTGATGGCTCTGCCCCTCACTCACAAAGGAAAGAAGGAGTCAGAAAAACAAAGTGCTCCAGGACTGACCAGAACTGGTTTTGGACTAGGCAGAGGCCTCTCTGCCTTCAGTGAACAAAGAGAAACTGTGTATAAAAAGGGGACCCAGACCCCTAGGAAATTAGATCACTTCTGGGAAATCAAGAAACCTGTTGCCAAGGAGAAGAACCGGAGAAGCTGAAGGAGGAGTACTGCCCCTGTGCTGTTTTGCTGATTGGGGTTGGCCTGCAGTGGTTGCTTTCTACCAAGGACAGGAGAAAAGACTTTGCTGTGCTTTGTCATCTTGAAGAAGAGAATCTCCAAGGGCTTGAACTAGCGCTTGCCTCCTGCCTGAAGTCTCAGGGATACAAGACTTCACCAACCAGCTCCCCCCCTGCATTCCCTTGCTGGGAATTGAAGTGCCTGCTGTTGTGCTGGGCCTTCTGAGAGACTGCGTGTCGCTGGGAGCTGGAAGCGTGACGCAACAACGAGAAGCGTGTCGCCGCCGCAGCCGCGGTCATCGCATCGCCAAGGAAGCGAGACGCCGCTGCCGCTGTCATCCTCGCATCCCGAAGCGCGGCGCATCACCGGAGAAGCGGGACGCTGCCACAGAGGTCATCGTCGCATCACCGGAGAAGCGCGTCGCAGGGCCTGTCGCGGCTCCAAAGATCATCGAGTCGCCGCACGGCCGTCGGGCGTGCACGCATCACACCAACGTTGTCACATCGCAACCAAGACGCCATTTTGTCGCATCGTACCGGAGAAGAGTATCGCATCGAGGTGCCATCTTGTCGCATCGCACCGGAAAGCAGTAAGAAACCAACGCATCACCTCCCCACACAGTAAGGAAGCGAGCATCAACTCCCCTGCGCAGCAGTAAGGAACCGACGCATCCACTCCCCTGAGTGTAAGGAACCGACGCATCACCTTCCCTGCGACCCTTTTGTTTTCTTTGCCTTACGCATTCAAGGTACATTGAGAGTAAAGTGTTGCATTTACAACTTGAGAGACCTGAACTATTTTATAACCTTTTAAAGTCTATTTTTGAGTACAGTATTGTGGATTTTTGCTATTGGGTCTTGTGATAAGTCTATATAAAGATTACTTATTTTTACATAACAACCTGTGTGGTGTCCATCTGTAGTGTTTTCACTGTATTACTGTATGTGTTCCCAAATGCTTTACACACTGCCTCTGAGATAAGCCTGTCTGCTCGTGCCAAGCTACCAGGGGGTGAGCAGGGGTTATTTTAGGAGTGTATCCCCCTTATCCTGACTAGAAGCAAGGGTCCCTATTTGGACAAAGGTGCAAACCATTGCCAACTAGAGACCCCCAGTTCTAACAGAGATGTTGGGCTTGCCTGATTGGGCGTGTGTGACCACCCGGTCCATGGCAGCCAGAGGTGTTCAAGAGGACCTGGAGCCTGAGAGGGAGGCCCAGGTGCCTGCCGGAGAGAGAAGAGGCAGGGGGCGCGGGAAACCGGCCCGAAGTTCCCACGGTCCAGGAGGAGGCAGACCCTGAGGGGGATGCCCTGGAGCCTACAGGGGAACAGGTAGCTGAACTGGGGGACCTGCCTGAGCTGACCCATTGGCAGCAAGATGGAGAACCCTCCAGGGAGGAGTTCTGCGAGGAACAGAACAAGTGCCCTTCTCTCGTGGGTCTGAGGCAACAGGCCACAGACCAGGCAGCAGGTGATCAGTCTGGATCACATTGGATCTACTGCGAGAATGGTCTCCTGTATAGCGAGCCTAAGGTTGCTGAGCCTGGGTCAGCGCGTGTTCTGGTGGTACACCAGCGCTTCAGAACCTTCCTACTGGGTTTGGCTCATGATATGCCTTTAGCAGGACATCTGGGGCAGGACAAGACCTTTGAAAGGCTTGTCACCCATTTCTTTTGGCCCCAGATGCGCAGGAGTGCCGCCACTCACTGCAGGACCTGTCAGACTTGCCAGGCAAGTGGAAAGAGTGGGAGGAAGCAGAAGGCTCCTCTCCAGCCATTCCCTGTAGTCAGCACCCCCTTTGAACGGGTGGGTATTGACATTGTGGGGCCACTGGACCCCAAGACAGCCATGGGCAACAGGTTCATCCTGGTCTTGGTGGACCATGCCACCCGGTACCCTGAAGCCATCCCTCTGAGGACAGTGACGGCCCCCGTGGTGGGACGGGCACTGATGGGAATTTTCTCCCGTGTGGGGTTCCCTCAAGAGGTGGTGTCTGACAGAGATACTAACTTTATAACGAAGTATATGAAGTCCCTGTGGCAGGAGTGTGGTGTAACGTACAAGTTCACCACTCCTTACCACCCCCAAGGAAATGGGTTGGTTGAGAGATTCAACCGGACCCTGAAGGGCATGATTATGGGTCTGGAAGAACCCATGAGGCGTAAGTGGGACGTCCTCTTACCATGCCTTCTTTTTGCATACTGTGAGGTGCCACAGAAGTCTCTAGGGTTCAGCCCCTTTGAGCTTCTGTATGGTCACCCAGTGAGAGGACCTCTGAGTTTGGTCAAGGAAGGCTGGGAGCAATCTCCCAGGAAACCTCCCCAGGATGTATATAGCTGCATGCTGGCCTTCAGGAACCAAACTAGGCGTTTCAGGCAACTTGCTGAGGAAAATCTGGAAGCCAGCCAGGAGGAAATGAAGCGGTGGTATGACCAGAATGCCACTCTGGTAGAGCTTCAACCTGGTCAGAAAGTGTGGGTCATGGCCCCAGTGGAGCCCTGTGCGCTCCAGGATAAGTGGACCGGACCCTTTGAGGTGGTGGAGCGCAAGAGTCCTGTTACCTACTTGGTGGACATGCGGTCTCCCAGGAACCCCTTGCGGGTCCTGCACGTCAACCGCCTGAAGCCCCACTTGGAGAGGTCCCAAGTGGGCATGCTCTTAGCTACAGATGCTGGGATGGAGGAGGAGACCGAGCCTCTTCCTGACCTCCTGTCAGCCCAAGAGCAAGATGGATCAGTGGAGGGTGTGAACCTCTCTCCCTCCCTGACACCTGAGCAGCAAGGTGACTGTCGCCAACTGTTGGGGCAGTTTCCTGACCTGTTCTCCCTGGTTCCTAGTGTCACTGACTGGTGCGTCCATGATGTGGACACTGGGGACAGTCTTCCTGTCAAGCACAAGGCTTACAGGGTGACTGACAGGGTGAGAGCTTGCATCAAGGAGGAGGTCTCCAAGATGTTTGCATTGGGGGTAATTGAGTCCTCTCACAGCCCTTGGGCCAGCCCAGTGGTCTTGGTCCCAAAGGCTGCCGTGCCTGGTGCCACACCCGAACTCCGGTTCTGTGTGGACTACCGAGGACTCAATTCCGTCACCAGGACTGACGCACACCCCATCCCCAGAGCTGATGAGCTCATAGATCGGTTAGGGTCTGCCTGGTACCTCAGTACGTTTGACTGGACGTCTGAGTACTGGCAGATCGCCTTGACTGATGGGGCAAAGGAGAGGTCAGCATTCTCCACACCAGATGGGCACTACCAGTTTCGGGTGATGCCCTTTGGGATGAAGAATGCCCCTGCCACCTTTCAGAGGTTGGTCAACCAGGTGTTGGTTGGACTGGAAGAGTTCAGTGCCGCCTACCTGGATGACATCGCAGTGTTCAGCGCCAGTTGGGAAGAACATCTGCGCCACCTCTGGGAAGTGTTGATGGCTCTGCGGAGGGCAGGCCTCACGATCAAGGTGAGTAAGTGCCAGATCGGGCAGGGTTCCGTGGTGTACTTGGGACACCAGGTTGGGAGCGGCCAGGTGGCGCCCTTGCAGCCCAAGATAGATACCATTCTGGCTTGGGAGCCCCCCAAGACCCAGACAGCGGTGAGAGCCTTCCTAGGACTCACCGGGTATTACAGGAGATTTGTCAAGGGGTATGGCAACATTGTTGCACCCTTGACAGAGCTGACTTCCAGGAAGCAGCCCAAGAGAGTGATTTGGACTGACACCTGTCAACAAGCTTTTGACACCTTGAAGACAGCCATGTGCACGGCGCCCATGCTCCTGGCCCCCAACTTCTCCAAAAAGTTTATCGTTCGGACAGACGCTTCAGAGCATGGTGTGGGGGCTGTTTTGTCACAGATGAATGAGGAGGGCCTAGACCAACCTGTAGCCTTCCTTAGCAGGAGGTTACTTCCACGGGAACAGAGGTGGAGTGCTATTGAGCGTGAGGCATTTGCTGTGGTCTGGGCGCTGAAGAAGCTGAGACCATACCTGTTTAGGACTCACTTCCGGGTTCAGACCGACCACAGGCCCCTCAGATGGTTGATGCAGATGAGGGGTGAGAATCCAAAGCTGTTGAGGTGGTCCATTTCCCTACAGGGGATGGACTTCACGATGGAACACCGCCCTGGTACAGAACACGCCAATGCTGATGGTCTGTCCAGATTTTTCCGCCTTAGTGAAGAGAACTCCCTAGAGGTAGGATAGTTCTCCCCACATTTCAGCTGGAGGGTACACGTGTTACACCTGGCATCCTTGGCGTGGGTCTCACTTCCATTTTTTGATGATGCCTCCAATGTTATTGATCTGTTTTTGCTGGTTTAGATGCTTTGGGCACTGTGCCACTGCTATTCAGTGCCACAGTGCAAGTGCTCCCTATTGTAAATTGATGTATGTATTAGTGACTCCATGATTGGATGATTGGTTTACTTGTCAGTCCCTAGTACAGTGCACTGAGTGTGCCCAGGGCTTGTAAATCCAATGCTGCTGGTGGGCTTGCAGCACTGGTTGTGCCACCCACAGAACCAGCTTGTAAAATATGTCTCAGGCCTGCCATTGCAGAGCCTGTGTGCAGCCTAGGGCTGCCATGTCGACTTGGTGAGTGCACCCACTTACCAGTCCCTAAACCTTCCCTTTACTGCATGTTGGTCACCCCTAAAGTAGGCCCTAGGGCAGGGTGCATTGTAAGTATAAGGTAGGACATGCCCTGGTGTGTGTGGCATGTCCTAATAGTGAATTACAGCCATTTTCGTTTTTCACTATTGCAAGGCTACCTGCTCCCCATAGGCCAGAATGGGCAGTTTTTATTATTACACCTTATAATCCTAACTGACCCAGGGAACATGGTAGAAAAACGAATTTAGTATGCCTGAACTCAGAATGATAAAATACATCTTTTAGTGAAGTTGGTTTTAACATTCTGTGTTTGAAAATACCACTTTTAGAAAGTAGATATTTTCTTGCCTAACCTTCCAAGCCTGCCTCTGCTAGGTTGTGTATTCCTTTTCTGGGTTTGTGAGTGACAGGGGCTGGGGGACTCCAGGAGACAGGGTGAGTCAGCACAGGGCTGAATAGAGAGATCTGCATCCAGAGTGGAGGGAGGAGTTGCACCTGGGTCTGAATAGGGCTGTGCCTGCCTTCCACAATGCTGGCTCCACCTCCTGCCGGGCGGCTGAGCACTCTGCCCCACATTCTGAAAGGAAAGAAGGAGTCCTGTAAACAAAGTGCTCCAGGACTGACCAGAACTGGTTTTGGACTAGGCAAAGGCCTCTCTGCCTTCAGAGAACAAAGAGAAAAGGTGTATAAAAAGGGGACCCAGACCACTAGGAAATTAGATCACATTTGGGAAACAAGAAGAAACCTTTGCTGAGGAGCGGAACCAAGAAGAAACTGAGGAGAAGACTATCCCTAAGCTAGAGGGATCTGCCTGCAGTGGTTGCCTGACTGCCAAAGAAAGGAGAAGGGAACTTTGTGTGTACTTTCATCAACTTGTGAAGGATCTCCAAGGGCTTGATTTCAGAGCTTTGCCCCTGTTGAAGTGTCAGGGACAACAGACTTCACCCACCAGCTCCCCCTGTATTCCCTTGCTGGGAATTTTGGACCTTCTGACACACTTGCGTGTCTCTGGGAGCTGGAAGCGCGACTCATGACGAAGAAGCGTGTCGCTGCAGCCGCTGATTCTCGCATCGCCGGAGAAGAGTGTCGACGTCGCATCAGATGCCGGCGCATCCCCGAAGAAGCGCGCCGCTGACACCCTCGCATCCTTCGAAGCGCCTCGCAGCACCGGAGAAAAGTGTCGCCGTCGCATCAGACGCCGGGGCAGAGCATCGACCTCGCATCAGACGCCGACGCTTCGCAACACGAGGCGCCCCGCATCCCAGGAGAAGATCGTCGACCTCGCATCAGACGCCGTCGCAGGGCCTGTCGCGGCTCCAAAGACTCATCGAAATCGCTGCACGGCCGTCGGGGGTGCACGCATCACCCCTTCATTGTCGCAACATCAAGAAGACGCCACTTTGTTTCTTTGCACCAGATCTTGAACGCATCACCGTCCGTGCGTGTAAGGGACTACCGCATCACCTTCCCTGCAACACTTTTCGTTGCCCTGCGTAACGCATCTTAAGGTACATTGAACTCAAAGTGTTGCATTTCCATTTTAAGAGACTCAAGCTAATTCTACCATCCTTAAAGTACAATATTGTGGATTATTTTTGTCGTTTATGGTCTTGTGGTAAATCTATATAAAAGATACTTATTTTTATAATACAACCTGTGTGGTGTCCATTTGTAGTGTTGTCACTGGATTACTGTATGTGTTCACAAATGCTTTACACACTGCCTCTGAACTAAGCCTGTCTGCTCGTGCCAAGCTACCAAGGGGGTGAGCAGGGGTTATTTCAGGAGTGTACCCCCTTACCCTGACTAGAAGCAAGGGTCCCTATTTGGACAAAGGTACCTACCTCTGCCAACTAGAGACCCCCAGTTCTAACACATACCGATGTGTTTGTTATTTAGAAGGGACACCCTAAACACGCCCCTTCCAAATACCGAATCACTAACTCATTTTGCGATTCGGTAACAGGTTACCAAATCGCAAAATAGGGCTTGATATATGTAAATAGCATTTTTTTCCGAAAGCAAAATTGGTTGATACATGTGGCCCTCTATGCTATTAGCAAAGAAATGGATCTGGCATGGTTACAGGAATATACATATCTGTTGAAACCGTGAGAAAATGGATTGTTGCCACAAAACAGGGGCACATTGCTCTGACAACATAACAATTACATATATTCAGCAAACATAACTAAAAAGGACCTTTATATATTAAAAGCTTTGAAAGTTGTTTTGAAAACTTTGAAATTCTCCATTCTAAGTAGTGTTGTCATGCTAATTTCTAAAGAGGCTTTGGCAAATCCAATAGATCTGTCTTTAGTTTGCTAATGTGTCTGCTTTAAGTTTGAGGAATTAAAAAACAGGGCACATTCAGCGAAGGTTCAGAAAGAAGCAGGCTACCCAAATAGTGCAGATTTGGGCATGCCACTATTGTGTGCATAGCAACAAAAATAGTGCCACCAATATTTCATACTCACATAAGGCACTTTTAATGCTTAGACAGTTTTGAGCAGTGCAGTGCTGCAAAAACGTAAATGTTTTAAGCATCAATGTCTGCAAACATCCAACTCACGACCTACGGGACAAATAAAATAACTGGACAACGGAGCACGTTAAAATCAAAACATGGATAAAAAATAAATGCACTGCTGTACTGCTTATCAAACAAAAATGCATTTGTGCAAAGCTTCTATTAACTAAATAAGTGAAGCCGAGAGTGAGAGGCACTGTGACCCTGATGGAGGGACATGCCTCAATGTTACTCATAACAAAGGTCCAAACAGAGCTAGCATAGTGGTAAAACTAGCAAAAAACAAAGGGGCATATTTACAAGCCACTAACGCCACTGGAGCGTCACTTTTTCTGACGCTCCGGTGGCGTTGCTCTCTACCCCATAATTTCTCTTTTTACAACTAGAGGGAAACGTTTGGTTTTGATATCTTTCGCAGGGTTTAAAGTAGTGGGTGATTGGTGATAAAAGAATTTCCTTAGAACAAACTGGTTTCAGTGAGTCTTTATCCACAATAGTAATTTTTAAAAGTTCAATTTATTTTAAATTCTTTTTATTGAGAATTACGAACAATACAAAACATGATATTAATAAGCATAAGGGGAAAAGAAGCATAAAAAGCAAGTGTGAGGCCACATTACATTATAAGCAACAGCCTCTTGAGAGGCTTGAAGACAGGTAATAAAAGAAAAATAGAAAGCAAACAGTAATGCAGGAGTACAGGTTGATGTGGACAGTAATGCAGGAGTACAGGTTGATGTGGCACTTATGTTGGGCCAAGCTTCTGGCCCTGTCAAGCAGCGAAATGATGCAAGGACCACATTCCATCAAGTATGGCAATCAGAACCTAAGGACAATATGCCTGTGTCATGGTCAGTCACTGCCTGTGCCCTATCAGCCAGATAATCTCTCAAGCGGGTCCGTATGTGCCTTGGCCAGTATCTATGGGGATGCAAGCCTGCATATAATTCAGCTTGCTCATTACAAAATACAGTGTCTCAGAGCCAGTCCGAGACTCTTGGAACTCTCATTCAAAGCTGAGCTATCCGCTGCCTGGTGAGTAGCAAAAGCAATGCGGCCAACTACCACTGGCCCATGATATTTCCACAACAAAACCTAGCATCATCAATTGTGGTGTGTAGTGGATGGGGGTCCCTGCATTCTTAGAGAGAATCTGAAGCAGGTCAGAAGTGCATCGAGGGAATCTGGAAGTGTGAGTACTGTCCAGAAGGTGTAGTCTCTTGGGTGTGTAGTATACTCTGTTTAAGAACTTTAAGTGTATAATTCATGTCTCTAGTTCACTACAATTGACCTAATTTATACTCAGCAATATCACCATATTTTCAGAGGGATTTGAACACCCAGCTCCCTTTCCCGCTTCCCCTGAAGTGCAAACATCTGCCTCCGGCATAGTCTCATAGCATTAGCACAGTTCCATCCACGTTGAGCTGTAAAATGACGAAAGCCTTTTACCACTCCAGGCACAGTATTACAGCTTTGAATTGGTAAAATACCAACCAAGCCAACCTGAAATGAATAAAAGCTCTTCAGAGAGGTTTAGCTTTGTCCAAACAAGAGAGAGAACCCAGTATAGGTAAAAAAAATACCCTTTCAGGAATAGAGTAATGCATAAATTATGCAAAAAAGAAGCAGAGAACTCTGGGTAGTTCCCAAGTTTAGGTGGAGTGCAGCTCCTGTGTTTAGCACCGTACATCACCATATGTGTGGGTATATATATATATATATATATATATATATATTACCTACTGGCGGTCGCCAGTAGGTAGTTATAGTTAGGACCTAGTTTCCATAGGAAAAGCGTTTTTGGATTTGCTTATATCTTTGGCGCCGTTTGACAAATCGTGGCGAAATTTTCAAAACTAATGGCCCGCTCTGGTCAGCTCCTGTCTTGAAAGTTTCGGGGTGATTCATCAAGGAGGGCCGAGAAAAAAGGGGGGTCCCAAAACGCGTTTTCTCCATGTTCATTTCCATAGGAACTTTTGTCGCAGCTACAGCCCGAACTGCTGAACGGAATTACACCAAATTTGGCAGAGAGGTAGCTGTTGTTCCAGAGTGCACTCTTTGCTGTAAATGGTGTAAATCCGTCCAGTAGTTCCTGAGAAATGTAAAAATAAAAAATATTGATATCTGGTGACCGCGGTAGATTCGCGAACCCTCCTGAGCACGAGCTTCATTCTGATTGGCTGTCAACACTCCAAACCAAGAAGTGTTGGCAGCCATTTTGTGACTCGGTAAAACTGAGTCACATAAAAAAAGGGAATAAAAAGTTGAATAAAAAGAAAAGGGGGCAGGGTAGAAACACCCTGACCCCCTAGGCATGGTCTGGGGGTACCATAGAAACCCCCAGGACCCCCCTCATTTTTCTTTTTACTTTTTTGGTGGAATTCACAATAGGTGCGTGAATCCTGCCGAAAAAATGTAAAAAAAACGAAGCGCGGTATGTTGTGCTTCGTTTTAATGAGCCTCCGGTTTGGCCAGGTCCCGGGGGCAATATGTAAAATATATGCGGGGGTGGCGTGGACCCCCAAAGCCCCAGGGACCCCCACCACCCTGGGGCTTTTTATAACTATAGGTGGGAGGGCTCATGGGCCCCCCTGCAGCCCCGGGGACTGCCACCTCCCCGGGGCTTTACTTAATTATGGGGGGGCCTCGTGGGCCCCCCCAAGCCCCAGGGACCACCACCTCCCCGGGGTTATTTTAATAAGTAAGTGTGGAGGGGCTTGAGACCCCCCACACTGCCCCGGGGACCACCTCCCTGGGGCTTAAACTTGTTGGGAGGGGGGCCGCGTGGCCCCCCTCCAGGAGCCCCTCATGGCCCTAGGGACCGCCACCCCCCAGGGCCGGCTCCGGCAATGTCCTGGGGTGCCCACCCCCGGGACATTGCAGTTTGCAATGACAGGGTGGGAGCACTGCTCCCACCCTGTCATTGCAAACTCTGCTTTGCTTCATGGAAGCGAGAGCAGGAAACCTGCTCTTGCTTCCATGAAGCGAAGTAGTATTTATTTTGGACAAGGGGAGCTGCATGTCAGCAGCTCCCCTTGTCCAAAAGCAATGCTGGCTACCACAGGAGGCGGGGAGCCGGCTGGGACCGTGGGGGCATTGGGGCTCCCCCCACGGTCCACAACTTGAGGGCATGCCCCGGGGGATGGGGTCCCGGGGCAAAATAAAAGCCCTTGGTGGGGTAAATGTTTTTTTTTATTATTTATAAAATGTCTGGGCCTCGGGGGATGGGGTTCCCGAGGCAGAGTTTGAGTAATGAGAATGGGGCATTTTGGAGTCGCGACTCCATCGCAGCGCTCAGCGCGGCCCCCCCGCGTAACCGTGATGGGTTCGCGACTCCAGGCAAAATTAAAAAAGAGTATGTATTTTTTTTGAAAAGTAACATTGACTGTTGGGTTATAGGGTGGCTGTAAAAAGAGCCCTTGTTTTCATTATGAGTTTGTTGTAGCTACATGTAAGTGCGGATGCACAGCTTTAGGTTGTTGAGAAAGACTCTGTTCCCTTGATCTGTGAAGTGTACTCCATCACTTCTGTAGATGTTGTCCATATCAAAACGTAGATTGTTGTTATAGATGGAGCCCATCCTATGATCTCTGAGGTATGCAGAAACAGCTTTATTGACATTCTTCCTAGCTTTTTCAAACTGTGGACAGAATTGATTTGACCACTTCCATTTCTGTCTTTGGCATATATTAGAGTATACAAAGACAGTTTGAGGCAAAAGCAACATCAATTGTGCAATGGTGTCCTTTATTTGCATTTCCAGATCTACCCCAGTCAATGTGCCTAGGTCATTGCCACCACAGTGTACAATCATGAGGTCAGGGGGTTGGAGATGCAAAAAGGTTTTAACCAAAGGCAACAATTGGTGCCACTTTAATCCTCTTTGTGCAATCCATTTAATGTCCACATTTTCCAAACCTAGGTCTTTGGCAATACCTATGCGTTCAGCATACCTTTGGCACCAGAAAACAAAGCTGTGCCCTACAATCCAAACTGTGAGCATCTTGAAGGGATGTCTAGAAGGAATGAAAAGATGTCTGTAGCTGAGGCAGTCAATTGGTAGAATGAGAAGTATCTAAAATGGTGGAGAATATGTTTTTTAAAAAGTTGATAAGTGATTGGCTGTTCATCAAGATTGTGCCTTCAAAAATAGGATGCATGTTACTTTGCTGAGGTATCATGTTTGTGATTCGTTATTAGAAAATGCTTGAAGGTTACAGTAGAAACCATAAGGTAATATTTTGCAAAAGTCAACCACACCTGCTGTTTGCATTAGTAAGCTTGTGTACTGAACTTGAAACTATGGCGAACATGTGACCTGCCAGTATGCGTGCCGCAGCGAGGAGCAATCGTCAACTTGACTCCTGGAGGTCCGCGCCCTGTTGTCAGACGGGCACTGCAACTGTGCTGCTAACAAATATACTGATTGACCAGCAGTGGCAGTGTTGCAGAAGAGAATTTCTCCACATTGCTAAGACAAAAAAAATTTCATCAGCATTCTTCATTCCTTTATCAATCTATATTAATATACTGAATGACCGCTTTCAGCAAGGAGGCTTCACTGCCGTGCAGGGGACTCCAATCCCCAGAACGCCTTGCGCCTGGAGGCGCTGATGCCCATTTCCCACGCCCGGAGGCGCATTAAACTAACTTGCGGCCCCCGCAGCGCGGGACGCGCATGGGTGTGCCCTGGCTGCGCTCGGGCAAAGCCTGGGCCAAGGGTGGGCCCGTCCTGCGCCCATCATCGCCCAGAAGAGGCTGGGCTGGGCCACCCCCCTGATACCTCTTGCCCGAGGACCTGGGCTGTTATTCTTCTAAGGTACTATTTGGCATTCTGACTTTTATCAATCAATTGCCCCATATTTGCTTAGCCTAATACTTCATACCACCCCCTGCAGCATTGACTCACTGACTTATTGACTGCCTGGCATGGGGAAACGGAAAGGGACTGAGGCTGGGCTGGGAGGTGCCACAAAGAAGAGATCCAAGAAACGGTCCCAGGCTCCAGGGCACGAAACTGGGAATGAAGGGGTGCATGAGGTGAATGTGTTAGATCGCACTGAGAATATCATTGCAGATTGTGAGGGGTTGCTTACGACACCTGTACCATCTATCGACACCCCCGCCCCTGCACCGACCACCATGGCTTCTCATCCTCACACCCCCATTGGGTCCACCAACACAGGGTATGGGAACAACCCAAATTTATTCAGGAAAGCGGCTAGCAAAACACATCCAACGCTAGTCCCAGAAGCGCTATAAGAGCGCACTTGTAGCCTTTTGTGTCCTCCAAGCGAAGCTTGCACCTCTGATTGTGTTATGCCAGCTGACCTCCCCTTGAGCAATCGCTTTGCCCCTCTTGCAGAGATAATGGCCATAAATTATGTATATAGTGACCCGGAGCATACAAGTATAATAGACAATGGGTTAAAAACGAACTCCTCCCAGGGAGAAAGAGTGGCTGCTAATGAACTTGTACCCTCTAACCTAGATTTTCAGAGGGAAATAGCAGCCCTAAAAGGTTCTATTGAGTCCTTGACTGCCCTAGTGACAGAACTATACCATTAACTAGAAGAATGTAGCAGACCCCAGCCCTTCCTACCAGTGCTCACTTCAAATAATCATGCGAACTCGAGGACGGAGCCTGCAACATCCCCTTGCATGCAAACCGACATCAGCACCGCCATCCCAGACGGATACAAGATCCAGAGGAAATACCGCCCCAACCACCCAGGAGGGGGCCTCGCCATGGCCCACAAGAGCACCCTCCACCTCACCACCTCCAGCGAAACCTTCCCCTCCGCCGAACACCTGCACTTCCAGATCCAGACCACCTCCAAAGCCACACTCTGAGGAACCCTCGTCTACAGACCCCCGGCCCCCGAACACCCTTCGCCACCACCATCACCGACTTCATTGCACCCCACGCCATCGCCTCAACAAACTACATACTCATTGGAGACCTGAACTTCCACCTCGACAACCCCAGCGACCCCAACTCCACTATCCTTCGAGACAACCTCGTCAGCATCGGACTTAAACAACTCGTCAACACACCGACTCACAGAGCAGGACACACCCTCGACCCCATCTTCACGGCAGGAAACAGCGTCCAATTCAGCCACACAACGCAGTCGCCATGGACCGACCACCACTACATACACTTCGCCATCAACAAACCCAAGGCACCCAAACCAGCCCCACGCCCACCACGAAGGAACTGGAGCAAGGTTACCGACGAGCAACTTAACTCCACCCTCACCCGAGACAACCACACCTGGGCACCCGACGCAAACGACGCAGCCAGAGAACTCCACACCTGGATCTCCAACTGCACAGACGAGCTCGCCCCGCTACGCAACCCCAACAGACAACGCCCCAGGAAAGCCGCCTGGTTCACCACTGCTCTCCAAGAAGCCAGACACACCTGCAGACACCTGGAGAAGAACTGGAGAGACACCAAGACAACCGAAAACCACACCACCTACAAGGATGCCACAACCAGATCAAAGCCACCAAGAGGAACTTCATCCACAACAAAATCCTGGCCAACTCCACCAACTCCAATGAACTTTTCAGTGCCATTCAAGAATTCACCAACCCACGCAGCGAAGCCACAGACATCACCCCATCCCAAGACCTCTGCAACAAGCTTGGAACCTATTTCCACCTCAAGATCAAAAACCTCTACGACCACTTCATTGACCATCCACCAGGCACCACAGATGGCCCCCCGCCCCCCAGAAACACCAGCCAGCCCACCATCTCCAACTGGACACCGATCACGGCCGAAGACACCGCCTCGACCATGAAAAGCATCCACTCGGGAGCCCCCACCGACCCCTGCCCCCCTCAAATCTACCACAGAGCCGCGGCCGCCATCGCACCCGAACTACAACGCACCATCAACACCACCTTCAAAACAGGCACCTTCCCAGACGACTGGAAGCGTGCAGAAGTCAGATCCCTGCTCAAGAAGCCCACAGCTGACCCCACCGACCTCAAGAACTATTGGCCCATCTCGCTCCTCCCCTTCGCAGCCAAATTGCAGAGAAAACAGTCAACAGGAAACTGACACGATTCATTGAAGAGAACGCCATCCTCGACCCGTCCCAATCCGGATTCCGAAGCAACCACAGCACAGAGACCGTCCTACTCGCCGCCACAGATGACATCCGCACCCTCCTGGACCAAGGCCGCTCCGCAGCCCTCATCCTACTCGACCTATTAGCGGCCTTCGACACCGTCTCCCACCGCACACTAGTCGCCAGACTACACGACGCAGGCATACAAGGAACAGCCCTGGACTGGATCCGATCATTCCTCACCGGAAGAAGCCAAAGGATCAGACTCCCACCCTTCCTCTCCGACCCCACTAAAATCACCTGCGGAGTCCCACAGGGTTCATCACTGATCCCCACCCACTTCAACATCTACATGGCCCCCCTCGCAGCCATCGTCCGACAACACGGCCTCAACATTGTATCCTATGCCGACGACACCCAGCTCATCCTCTCCCTCACCAAAGACCCCACCACTGCCAAACTCAACTTCCAGAAGGGAATGCAAGACGTCGCAGTCTGGATGACCAACAGCTGCCTGAAGCTCAATGCCGAGAAGACAGAAGTCCTCGTCCTCGGTACCACCCCTTCTGCATGGGACAGCACCTGGTGGCCGACCGCCCTCGGATGCCCACCTACCCCCTCAGATCACACCAAGAACCTCAGCATCGTACTCGACTCATCACTCACCATGAACCGACAGGTCAACGCCGTCACCTTCAGCTCCTTCAACACCCTCCGCATCCTCCGCAAGACCTTCAAGTGGATCCCCCCTGAGTCAAGGAAGACAGTCACCCACGCACTCATCACCAGAAGACTGGACTATGGAAATGCACTCTACGCCGGCATCAACAAGTCCCTACTCCGCAAACTCCAGACAATGCAGAACACCGCCGCCAGACTCGTCCTCAACATCCCCCGACACGAACACATCAGCCAACACCTACAAAGTCTCCACTGGCTCCCCGTGGAGAAAAGAGTCACTTTCAAAATCCTCACTCACGCCTACAAATGCCTACACAACAACGGACCCAAATACCTCAACGACAGAATCAACTTCCATGTACCCAAAAGAAACCTCCGATCTTCCAACCTCGCACTGGCCGAAACCCCGCGCATCCACAGAGCCAGAGCAGGCGGAAGATCCTTCTCTCACATTTCAGCCAAGACCTGGAACGAGCTACCGGCAGACATCAGACGCGCCCCATCCCTGAACACCTTCAGGGAGACCCTCAAGACCTGCCTCTTCGGCTAAACAGATCTGCGGACCCCCCCCCCTCAGCGCCTTGAGACCCTCACGGGTGAGTAGCGTGCTTACAATTCCCTGATTGATTGATTGAATGCTCCAAACATTAACTCTGCTCCCCCAGCTTGGCCCACTTGGTCGTAATGATAGGACTCCTGGTACCTCACTAACTGCCCATGGCAAGTATCAGGAGTATCAAGGCTGGAAACATAGGGGTGTACCACAAGACCTAGCTGGGCATGGGATGCCGATAGAGCAAGTATCCCAGAGATTGAACGCAGGTTGTAGAAGGGCCTTTTCACCCTTCCATCCACCTTACCCTATGCACATTGCCCCCCTGCCAACAACTATTTATATGACTAATATCCCCAAGGTGGACAACAACAGCTCCAAACGGTGAAGCCCTAAAAAACAAAGCTATACATTGGTTGAGGCACACCAGGGGTTACAGATCTATAATAAGGGATGACATTGTACAGGCAAAAAAATGCGTCCTCAAACACAGCCCAGTTGATGCAATAGAGCTTATTTTAGTCAGTGAACATCTGGTGCATAACCTAGTTGCCCTGGAAGCTAGAAACTATCCACCACCTGCTATAAACATCCGGCTGAAGCTAAGCATCTCTACTACGACCGAACGACCCAAAGCTGTCCCACAGCCCCCTGGGGACTCCCCTATTTCAACCTTGTCCCAGAATGATTGACTACCTCTACCTTCTGTACATCTCATGTACATCTCCAGTATAGACTATGTCCGCACTTCCCCCATAGTATACATTCACCAAGAGGGCCCCTCCCATGAGCTCGAGGGCATGACATCAAATTCACAGCCGGTCATAGCTACAGCCATACTGTCAGCGATGAGAGATCATGTGCAGGCCAGTGGTCTGGACACACTTAGCTACCCTCCACTAATGCCGATTGATACATCTGCCCTATCAACTCCCCAGGCTGTTTACCCGGTGATAAACAGCAGGACGCTGAAAATAGTGTTGTGGAATGTGGCGGGCATAAGGGGGAAGTCCGATTGACCCCACTGGCTCGAGTTTATCAATCAATATGAGATTTGCCTGTTGCAGGAAACATGGAGCACAAACCCCACATTCATTCCTGGGTTCATGACATTTTATAGACCGGCTATTCCATCTAAGCATGGCCGGCCGGCAGGTGGGTTGCTCATTCTAATCAATGTCTCAATAAATTGTGACATTAAGGAGCTGGTCACCAATAGCCCGGACATCCTTTGGATTAGGCTAAATAGTGGCAAGGGCAAGTCCATTGATATTTACAATGTTTATGCCAGAAGCACTAGAGGAGGTAGCTCCCCAACTCTCCACGCCCTGGACAATTTATTGGAAGCCAGGCACGACAGCCACCCCCTAATAGTTGGTGGTGACTTTAATGTTACATACGAGCCTCTCGACTGGGCTGACTCCTACGAGGTGAGTGAGGAGGACAAAGTGTGGTTGGTACCCCACCTAGAGCTCCCACCTATAAAAAAATGGTCGTAAGCAGCACTGCAGCTGAATGTATATCTTTGGAATACAGGCTAAGGGCCACCAATGGGAGAACCAGCTCCGATAAAGGAGGGGGGATGACCTTTAGTGGACCGAATGGGTCGAGTAGGATAGACTACTTACTTGTGGATCTTACCCTATGGCCCCTACTACGGGACATGGTCATTATCCCGTCTTGTGATAGTGACCATAATCCCCTTAGCATGACTATTGAACATCCTTGGGGCGAAAAGGGGAGGGTCTCACCTATTCCATTGAGCACTAAGGAGGTAATCCCTACAAACAATAAACGTCGGCTCAAATGGCCCGCTATTATGGCAGGTAAACCAAAGATTAAATTAATAAAAAATGACCTAGAAAAACATCTGGAGACTCTGTTACTAGCGACCGATGACCTGACTACCCAGAGTAGCTGCAGCACCCTACATATGCATTTTCCGAACACTTGGCCAGATCCTTTTTTGTTTACACTCATAAGAATAGACCCAAGCAGGGGAGATCATTAGGGACAAATTTGTGGTTCAATAAGGAGTGCAGGTTATTGAAAGGGAGACTGTCTGTAGCCATCAGAAATAGGGATACCCCCATGTTACGTGAAGTCAGAAGGGAATGCAAGCAGGCACAAACTAAAGTTAGGAGAGAATGGGATGAAAGGAGATGGGAAGATCTCGGGGAGGCCATCAAGCACCCAGATATCAGGATGTTTTGTTCTCTTTTGTCCAAGGGCAATTTTGAAAGATCGCCCCCTTTGGCCAATAACATCCCAGCTGTGGAGTGGCATAAGCATTTCAGTGATCTGTATTCCATCATTAACATCCAAGACAGACCCCAGATGTTTTTTGACATAGGCCACCCAGTAGGCAGCATCACATTCACTAGAGAGGAAATCCTGTCTTCTTTGGACGCAATCACACCTGCAAAAGCCCCAGGCCCGGATGGTATCCCTTGTGACCTCTTCCGCTCAGACAGGGGCAACATACTTCACGACACTGGCCAATCACATAGCTGGCGGGGGGAGGATTCCAGACTCGTGGAAAGGGGCCGAAGTAATACCCATTTTTAAGAAAGGGGATAGGTCGAAGCCCTCCAACTACCGTCCGATCAGCCTGATCAACTGTGCCCAAAAAGTCTTCTGCCGTTCTCTCCTAGCTAAGATCCAGGACTGGATGGATGAGAATCACATCCTCTCTCCACTCCAAGCGGGTTTTTGGTGGAAGACTGGCCCTACCGACCAAGTCTTTCGCCTTTTTATGCTGTATTGGAAGGTAGTTGTGTTGGGCTAGGGTAGTTTATACCTTGCCTTTATAGATTTAAAAACAGTCTTCGACCTTGTCCCTAGGGACTCACTTTGGCGGGTCCTTAGGGACATGGGAATGCCCCTGGCAATCCTGGAACTCCTAATCAGGTTGCACGAAGAGGATTTTGCCCATGTGAGATGGGGGAACCAGGGACAAACCTCTGAGCCTATCATGATCCAGCAGGGGGTTCGCCAGGGTTGTGTTTTAGCCCCAACCCTTTTCTCCTTGTATGTTAACCAAGTAGCTGATCTCTTGTGCTCCACTCCAGCTGATGCTACGTCTTTGGTGAATGACAAATTCTCTACACTATTATTCGCTGACGATACCCTCCTGGTTTCTAAAACCCCCATGGGCCTCCAAAAATTATTGAACCAATTTAAGGCTTTCTGTGATGAGAGGGGCTTGGTTATTAACACCACTAAAACCAAGCTAATGATGCTGAACCCTCACAACTCCTTCAAGGGAAACTTGCTCCTGGACAATGTCCGCTTGAGAGGGTCAGCTCATTTGACTATCTGGGTATTAAGCTGTCTGAGGGAATGGCCTGGAAGAACCATCTAAAGAAGACATCTCTGAAATTCTCCCAGCTAACTGGGGCTCTGAGGCAGGAGCATCGCCTATCATATACTAAGCCAGTAGCACCTGCTCTTAAAGTGTATAGCTGTAAGGCTGTGAGCAGTGCTCTCTATGGGGCAGAGTTGTGAGGCACAGCAAATGTAAGTGATCTCTTAGCAGTGGAAAATAAGTTCCTCAGAAACTTGGTATCCCTCCCCCAAAGTACTCCTCTCCTCCCACTTAAACTTGATCTGGGCATTAAGACTATCAATGATCTTGCGAGGCTTCGCCCACTGCTGTTCTTGTACAGATTGGTCACCACTCCTGATCTGGCACCGTTTGCTGCAGCTTTTAGCGAGGTCTCTGCTTTGGATACTACCCAAAAAATTGGCTGGATCGAACACGTAGATAGTCTTTGGTCGAGCACTGGCTTACCGGTCACCCATTATCCTACACTAGAGGCCAAGTAAAGCTATTGTACTGGGCATGGGTTGAGCAGAATAAATTTCTGAAAATCCAACAGGGCAGCCTAACAGACGCTTTTTTAAACTTGAAAACCAATTGTCTTCTAGAAAGCTATTTTGATATTATCAAGGTCCCAGCCGACAGGAAACTGTATACCCAGTTCAGGCATGGTAGCTTACCAATTAATGCTTTTACCAATTCCTGGCTGATAAATAAATCTCAACCCAAGGGCTGTCCTTCCTGCTCCTTCCCATATGAATCAATAGGCCATGTCTTTTTTGCCTGCACATCTTACGCGAAACCAAGGAGCAAATGGTTAGCCCCTGTGTGCAAACAACTAGGGACCCGAAACTCCAAAGAGGCCTTGCGCATATTAAAATCAGACACTAGACCTTTATTGGCCTGCGCAATTGCCAAATTTCTAGGCCACTTTTGGTCGATTAGAAGGAGGGCGCTGCTAACACCTTTGTCTGGCCCTGATAGACAAAATGGAAACTGTGATGACCAGACTAGTGAGGTTTAATTCCCAATGCTGCTTTTTTTTATATTGTAAATAGTTGTTTTATGATATTATTTTATGCATTTTAATCTTGTCATTTGCTCGTTTAAGAGTAAGGGTGTTACCAAGGGGAAAAGGGACATTTATGTACTGTCGTCTTATATTTGGGCTATTAACTTGGTGACTGTTTTATATAATATTGTAAATGCACTAGCACTTTAGTTATGTGGCTTCGCTGCCCTGCCTTGTATTGCCGGAGACAACTTAGTTATGTCCCATTTGGGAAATGTAGCACCCATGCTTTTCTTCATGTTGTTTTATAATGTTATCCAAAGCCATTTCCTACCTTCCAATTGCCCACTCGCCATCTGAACGTTTATTTTAGCACTGAATGTCTTTAATCTTGACCTGTGTGGCTGTATCTTTTATGGTTTTTATTAACCGAAATAAAGAGAACTTGATGATGACCTGCCATTACAGTGTAATGTTCCATGAACTATTACTATGGAAACTGGCATTAAGTAGAATGGGGGAAGGGTTGAACCTTAACTGTGGACTTAAACTGTGAAATGGATACTTAAATATAAGTGAAAAGTTAGTAAATTAAGGTTTTCTAAGACAGTAGTATGTGTACAAGTAGTGCGTTGCTGAAAAACTATACTAGTATTATTAAGAATAGGTTTTTGAACTCCCGTGTGGATTTGCGGCTCCACCGCGGTGGAGTCGCGACTTCAGAAAGTTACAGAAGCAGTTTGGGCACCATTTGAAGACAGTTAGAAAGGGTTAATATGTCTAACCAATAGAATGTGTTTTACAATTTGAAATAATGATGGAAGCAAAGTGATTTGATACTTACATTTATTTTGAGTGCAAAAAGAGAGGGAAAGTTTGCCATTTCTGGTTTCACCTTTCTGAGAGAGGTGCATTACATTTCTTGTGTGGAAAAGAAAATCTTTTAAGAGTTTCTGATATTTGGTATTCTGCAATCCTACCTCAAACGTGAGTAATCAATTTGTAAGGTGTATTATATATTATTCAGCACTGCTTTATTGTGTGTAGTGATATTTTTACTTAAAAATTGTAAGACAAATGTGATGTATGAAATATGTTATGAAATGTACAGCTCTCTATTGTAGTTTGTATTATTGTAATGAAAATATTTTTTAAATAGTTTGTAGATAGTAACATGGTAGAAGGATTAGTGTTTGCTTTTTGAATTACCAAGGCAGTATCTTTGTACTGAACATTTGACTGAGGCAGTACTAATCCAGTCATGGATTCTCTCAGGCACTACCCACTACCTATCTATTTGTATGTTTCTTTGATATATGATGACACTTTTAAAAGGTAGAGTCACATGTATGCCTGCTTTCTGGAATATTGTGAGACTTTTAACAGATAGATTGAAAAAGTTGCTGCTTTGTATTTGGCTAGGCTAAACACTCTGAGTAATTGCTGAATAGTGAAGCTGCAGCCCAAAGGTGAGGTTTAAGACATGTTGGTAGAGGGATTAGTGATTAGGTTAGCTTGTGTTGGTTTGTGGCGATGTATGCTTGAAGTATGCCACATAATTTTATGTGTCTCTTTAAAATTGGAAGTGCAGTCTTTCAAGTTTAAGGGACTTTTTAGTGTTATGACTGAGGTATGTGTCTGTGTGTACATGTATTCTCTCACGTGTTATGACTAAATAGATGGTAGAGATGTAAAAGTCTGGTACACATGTTTTTGTATGTTTCCTTTAGATATAATGCCACTAGGAAAAGGCACAGACACATGCATGTAATGTAATCCTTCAGACATTAATCATAAATTTTGCAATATTCCAGGCACCACTATCCCACTCAAAGATTCAGTCAGGCACTACCCATGCTCTCATCTACTCACTCAGGTAGTACTGATGCACTGATAGAATGTCTCAAGCATTACCTTTACACTCATAATTTTCTCATGTACTTCTCATACAGTCATACAATTATCCAGTTACTATTACTGCAGTCATAGAATCACTCAGGCAGTACCCATGCACTTTTTGTGTTCTTTAAAGCACTACTCATACACTTTTGTTTTCAAGCATGTGTTAGCCTTGCACTTATCATTTGTCTAAGGTATTTTCCCTGCACTGTTCTAATCACCCATTTGGTATTGCTGCTCTCATGCAATCACTCAGGCAGTACTCTTGCACTGAACTATTCACTCAGGCACTACCCATCCAGTTATCCTTTCTTTCAGGCACAACCCACTATCCATGTATTTGTATGTTTCTTTGATATATGTTGGCACTTTTAAAAGGTACAGACATGTGAATGCATGCTCTCTGGAATATGGTGAGACTTTTAACAGAGACATTGAAATAGTTGCTGCTTTGCATTTGGCTCTGCACAACACTCTGAGTAGTTGCTGAATAGTGAAGCTGCAGTCCAAAAGTGAGGTTTAAGACATGTTGGCAGAGGGATTAGTGATTAGGTTAGTTTGTATTGGTCTATGAAGATGTACACTTCAAGTATACCTCATAATTTTAGGTGTCTCTTTAAAATGGGAAGTGCAGTCTGACTTTTTAGTCTTATGAGTGAAGTATGTGTCTGCGTGCACATGTATTCTGTCATGTGTTATGTTTAAACAGATGGTAGAGGTATAAAAATTTGGTATACATGTATCTGTATGTTTGTTTTATATGTAATGCCTCTAGGTAAAGGCACAGACACATGCATGTCATGTAATCCCGCAGACCTTAACCATAGATTTGTGCAATCACCCAGGGACTACCCATGCAGTCCAAGCATTACTCTTACACTCATATTTTCTCTCTGGTGCTTCTCATACAGTCATACAATCATCCAGTTACTACTGCTGCAGTCATAGAATCACTCAGGCAGTACCCATGCACTTTGTTTGTTCTTTCAAGCACTACTCATACACTTTTGTCTTCAACCATTTGTTAGCCTTGCACCTATTGTTTATCTAAGGTACTTTCCCTGCACTGCTCTAATCACCCATTCGGTACTGCTGCTCTCATGCTATCACCCAGGCAGTACTCTTGCACTGAACTTTTAACTCAGGCACTACCCATCCAGTCATTCATTCTTTCAGACACTACCCACTACCCATGTATTTGTATGTTTCTTTGATATATGATGCCACTTTTAAAAGGTGCAGACAAATGAATGCATGCTCTCTGGAATATGGCGAGACTTTTAAAAGAGATATTGAAAAAGGTGCTGCTTTGCATTTGGCTATGGCCAACACTCTGAGTAGTTGCTGATAGTGAAGCTGCAGACGGAAAATGAGGTTTAAGATATGTTGGTAGAGGGATTAGTGATTAGGTTAGTTCATATTGGTCTATGAAGATGTACACTGCAAGTATACTGCATAATTTTAGGTGTCTCTTTAAAATGGGAAGTGCAGTTTGTCAAGTTTAAGGGACTTTTTAGTCTTATGAGTGAGGTATGTGTCTGTGTGCACATGTATTCTGTCACGTGTTATGTTTAAACAGATAGTAAAGGTATAAAACTTTGGTATACATGTATCTGTATGTTTGTTTTATATATGATGCCTCTAGGTAAAGGCACAGACATATGCATGCCATGTAATCCCTCAGACATTAACCATAGATTTGTGCAATCACCCAGGAACTACTATCTCACTCAAAGATTTAGTCAGGCACTACCCATGCTCTCATCTATTCACTCTGATACTACTGATGCAGTCATAGAATGGCCCAAGCATTACTCTTACACTCATATTCTCTCTCTGGTGCTTTCCATACATTCATACAATTATCCAGTTACTACCACTGCAGTCATAGAATTATTCAGGAAGTACCCATGTACTATTTTATACTCTCAAGTACTACTCATACACTCTTGTCTTCAACTATGTGTCAGTGTTGCATTCATGCTTTGTCTAAGGTATTTCCCCTGCACTGATCTAATCACCTATTGAGTACTGCTGTTCTCATGTTCCATGTTCTTATGTTCATGTTCCATGTTTTCATGCAATCACCCAGGCACTACTCTAGCACTGAACTATTGACTTAGGGAGTTGTCATTTAGTGATGCATTTTGTTAGGCACTACATATGCACTCATCAAATTATCCTACTATGACTCTTATATTCATCCTTTTACTCAGGCGCTACCATGCAGTCATACAGTTAAGGATAAACTACCTATAGACATAGTACCCCTCTTCCCTCTTTTAATACCTCTCTTGCTTCTTTCTGCATTTCTTTTGTCTCTTACTATACCTTTTTTGCCTCTTTATGGTCTTCTGTTGCCTCTTTATGCACCTCTGTTGCTTCTTTCTGCACTTCTTGTGCCTCTTTCTGCACCTCTCTTGCTCTTTGTTCACGTCTGTTGGCTCTTTCTGCATGTCACTTGGTTCTGTCTGCACCCCTCCTGCCTTTTTCTAAACCCCTCTTTCTTCTTTCTGTACCTCTCTTGCCTCTTTGTGCACCCGTCTTTTGTGTTTCTGTACCTCAGTTGTCTGTTTCTGCAACTCTCTTGCCTCTTTCTGCAGTTCTCTTGTCTCTTTCTCCATCTCTGTTACTTCTTTGTGGACTTCTCTTGCTTCTTTCTGCACTCTTTTCCCCTTTTTCTGCACTCTGTTTCCCTCTTTCTGCACCTCTCTTGCCTCTTTCTGCACCTCTGTTGTTTCTTTCTGCACTTATCTTGCCTCTTTCTGCACCTGTCTTGCTTCTTTCTGCACCCCTCTTGTCTCTTTCTGCATCCCTGTTGTCTCTTTCTGCACTCGTCTTCCCTCTTTCTGCACCTCTCTTGCTTCTTTCTGCACTTCTTTTGCTTCTTTCTGCACCTCTCTTGCTTCTTTCTGCACCCTTCTTTCCTTTTTTGCATCCCTCTTGCCTCTTTCTGCAGTTCTCTTGCCATTTTCTGCACCTCTCTTGCCTCTTTCTGCACCTTACTTGCCTCTTTCTGCACTTCTCTTGCTTCTTTCTACACCTCTGTTGCTTCTTTCAGCAATTCTCTTATCTCTTTCTGCACTTCTCTTGCTTGTTTCTGCACCTCTCTTGCGTCTTTCTGCACCTCTGTTGCCTCTTTCTGTACCTCACTTGCTTCTTTCTGCACCCTCTTGTCTATTTCTGCACCCCTCTTTCTGCACCTCTCTTGCCTCTTTCTGTACCCCTGTTCCCTCTTTCTGCACCTTTCCTGCCTGTTCTGCACCTCTCTGGCCTCTTTCAGCAGCTTGATTGCTTCTTTCTGCACTTCTCTTCCTTCTTTCTGCACCCCTCCTGCCTCTTTCTGTACCTCTTTTGCCTCGTTGTGCACCTCTCCTACCTCTTTCTGCACCCCTCTTGCCTCTTTTTGCACCTCTGTTGGTTCTTTCTGCACTGCTCTTGCTTCTTTCTGCACCTCACTTGCCTCTTTCTGCACTTTTCTTGCTTCTTTCTACACCTCTGTTGCTTCTCTCAGCAAAATTCTCTTGCCTTTTTCTGCGCTTCTCTTGTTTGTTTCTGCACCTCTTTTGCGTCTTTCTGCACCTCTGTTGCCTCTTTCTGCATCTCACTTGCTTCATTCTGCACCCCTCTTGCCTCTTTATGCACCTCTCTTGCCTCTTTCTGCATCCTTGTTCCCTCTTTCTGCACCTTTCCTGCCTGTTTCTGCACCTCTCTTGCCTCTTTCTGTACCTCTGTTGCTTCTTTCTGCACTTTTCTTGCCTCTTTCTGCACCCTTAGCCCCTATTTCAGCACCTCTGTTGCATCTTTCTGCACTTCTCTTCCTTCTTTCTGTAACCCTCCTGCCTCTTTCTGTCCCACTCTTGCCTATTTGTGCACCTCTTCTACTTCTTTCTGCACCCCTCTTGCCTCTTTTTGCGCCTGTTAGTTCTTTCTGCACTGCTTTTGCTTCTTTCTGCACCTCTTTTGCAAATTTCTGCATCCCTCATGCCTCTTTCTGCACCCCTCGTCGACTATTTCTCCACCTCTGTTGGTTCTTTCTGCACTTCTCTTGCTTCTTTCTGCACTGCTCTTGCTTCTTTCTGCACCTCTCTTGCAAATTTCTGTATCCCTTTTACCTCTTTCTGCACCCCTGTTCCCTCTTTCTGCACCTTTCTTGCCTGTTTCTGCACCTCTCTTGCCTCTTTCTGGACCTCTCTTGTTTCTTTCTGCACTTATCTTGCCTCTTTCTGCACCTGTCTTGCTTCTTTCTGCACCCCTGTTGTCTTTTTCTGCACCCCTGTTGTCTCTTTCTGCACTCGTTTTCCCTCTTTCTGCACCTCTCTTGCTTCTTTCAGCACTTCTTTTGCTTCTTTCTGCACCCTTCTTTCCTTTTTGGCATTCCTCTTGCCTCTTTCTGCAGTTCTCTTGCCATTTTCTGCACCTCTCTTGCCTCTTTCTGTACCTCACTTGCCTCTTTCTGCACTTCTCTTGCTTCTTTCTGCACCTCTCTTGCGTCTTTCTGTACCTCTGTTGCTTCTGCACCTCACTTGCTTCTTTCTGCACCCCTCTTGTCTCTTTCTGCACCCCTCTTCCCTCTTTCTGCACCTCTCTTACCTCTTTCTGCACTCCTGTTCCCTCTTTCTGCACCTTTCTTGCCTGTTCCTGCACCTCTCTGGCCTCTTTCTGTACCTCTGTTGCTTCTTTCTGCACTTCTCTTGCTCTTTCTGCACCCTTCCCGTTTCTTTCAGCACCTCTGTTGCTTCTTTCTGCACTTCTCTTCCTTCTTTCTGCACCCCTCCTGCCTCTTTCTGTACCTCTTGTGCCTCGTTGAGCACCTCTCCTACCTCTTTCTGCATCCCTCTTGCCTCTTTTTGCATCTCTGTTGGTTCTTTCTGCACTGCTCTTGCTTCTTTCTGCACCTCACTTGCCTCTTTCCGTACTTCTCTTGCTTCTTTCTACACCTCTGTTGCTTCTTTCAGCAAAATTCTCTTGCCTCTTTCTGCACTTCTCTTGCTTGTTTCTGCACCTCTTTTGCGTCTTTCTGCACCTCTGTTGCCTCTTTCTCCATCTCACTTGCTTCTTTCTGCACCCCTCTTCCCTCTTTCTGCACCCCTCTTTCCTCTTTCTGCACCTCTCTTGCCTCTTTCTGCATCCCTGTTCCCTCTTTCTGCACCTTTCCTGCCTGTTTCTGCACCTCTCTTGCCTCTTTCTGTACCTCTGTTGCTTATTTCTGTACTTCTCTTGCCTCTTTCTGCACTGTTCGTGCCTCTTTCAGCACCTCTGTTGCTTCTTTCTGCACTTCTCTTCCTTCTTTCTGCAATCCTCCTGCCTCTTTCTGTACCCCTCTTGCCTCTTTGTGCACCTCTCCTACCTCTTTCTGCACCCCTCTTGCCTCTTTTTGCACCTCTGTTGGTTCTTTCTGCATGGCTCTTGCTTCTTTCTGCACCTCTTTTGTAAATTTCTGCATCCCTCATGCCTCTTTCTGCACCCCTCGTCCCTATTTCTCCACCTCTGTTGGTTCTTTCTGCACTTCTCTTGCTTCTTTCTGCACTGCTCTTGCTTTTTTCTGCACCTCTCTTGCAAATTTCTGTATCCCTTTTACCTCTTTCTGCACCCCTGTTCCCTCTTTCTGCACCTTTCTTGCCTGTTTCTGCACCTCTCTTGCCTCTTTCAGCACCTATGTTGCTTCTTTCTGCACTTCTCATGCCTCTTTCTGTACCCCTCTTGCCTCTTTCTGCACTTCTGTTGGTTCTTTCTGCACTGCTCTTGCTTCTTTCTGCACCCCTCTTGCCTCTTTCTGCACCCTTCTTCCCTCTTTGTGCATCTCTGTTGCTTCTTTCTGCACTTCTCTTTCATCTTTCTGCACCCCTCTTGCCTCTTTCTGCACCCTTCTTCCCTCTTTGTGCACCTCTCTTCCTTCTTTCTTCACCCCTGTTGTCTCTTTCTGCACTTGTCTTCCCTCTTTCTGCACCTCTCTTGCTTCTTTCTGAACTTCTCTTGCTTCTTTTTGCACCTCTCTTGCTTCTTTCTGCACCCTTCTTCCCTTTTTTGCATCCCTCTTGCCTCTTTCTGCAGTTCTCTTGTCATTTTCTGCACCTCTCTTGCCTCTTTCTGCACCTCACTTGCCTCTTTCTGTACCCCTGTTCCCTCTTTCTGCCCCTTTCCTGCCTGTTTCTGCACCTCTCTGGCCTCTTTCAGCACCTCGATTGCTTATTTCTGCACTTCTCTTCCTTCTTTCTGCACCCCTCCTGCCTCTTTCTGTACCTCTTGTGCCTCGTTGTGCACCTCTCCTACCTCTTTCTGCATCCCTCTTGCCTCTTTTTGCATCTCTGTTGGTTCTTTCTGCACTGCTCTTGCTTCTTTCTGCACCTCACTTGCCTCTTTCTGCACTTCTCTTGTTTGTTTCTGCACCTCTTTTGCGTCTTTCTGCACCTCTGTTGCCTCTTTCTGCATCTCACTTGCTTCTTTCTGCACCCCTCTTGCCTCTTTCTGCACCCCTCTGCCCTCTTTCTGCACCTCTCTTGCCTCTTTCTGCATACTTGTTCCCTCTTTCTGTACCTTTCCTGCCTGTTTCTGCACCTCTCTTACCTCTTTCTGTACCTCTGTTGCTTCTTTCTGCACTTCTCTTGCCTCTTTCTGCACCATTCACGCCTCTTTCAGCATCTCTGTTGCTTCTTTCTGCACTTCTCTTCCTTCTTTCTGCAACCCTCCTGCATCTTTCTGTACCCCTCTTGCCTATTTGTGCACCTCTCCTACCTCTTTCTGCACCCCTCTTGCCTCTTTTTGCACCTCTGTTAGTTCTTTCCGCACTGCTCTTGCTTCTTTCTGCACCTCTTTTGCAAATTTCTGCATCCCTCATGCCTCTTTCTGCACCCCTCGTCGACTATTTCTCCACCTCTGTTGGTTCTTCCTGCACTTCTCTTGCTTCTTTCTGCACTGCTCTTGCTTCTTTCTGCACCTCTCTTGCAAATTTGTGTATCCCTCTTACCTCTTTCTGCACCCCTGTTCCCTCTTTCTGCACCTTTCTTGCCTGTTTCTGCACCTCTCTTGCCTCTTTCTGCACCTCTCTTGTTTCTTTCTGCACTTATCTTGCCTCTTTCTGCACCTGTCTTGCTTCTTTCTGCACCCCTGTTGTCTTTTTCTGCACCCCTGTTGTCTCTTTCTGCACTCGTTTTCCCTCTTTCTGCACCTCTCTTGCTTCTTTCAGCACTTCTTTTGCTTCTTTCTGCACCTCTCTTGCTTCTTTCTGCACCCTTCTTTCCTTTTTGGCATCCCTCTTGCCTCTTTCTGCAGTTCTCTTGCCATTTTCTGCACCTCTCTTGCCTCTTTCTGTACCTCACTTGCCTCTTTCTGCACTTCTCTTGCTTCTTTCTACACCTCTGTTGCTTCTTTCAGCAATTGTCTTGCCTCTTTCTGCACTTCTCTTGCTTGTTTCTGCACCTCTCTTGCGTCTTTCTGTACCTCTGTTGCTTCTGCACCTCACTTGCTTCTTTCTGCACCCCTCTTGTCTCTTTCTGCACCCCTCTTCCCTCTTTCTGCACCTCTCCTACCTCTTTCTGCACCCCTGTTCCCTCTTTCTGCACCTTTCTTGCCTGTTTCTGCACCTCTCTGGCCTCTTTCTGTACCTCTGTTGCTTCTTTCTGCACTTCTCTTGCTCTTTCTGCACCCTTCCCGTTTCTTTCAGCACCTCTGTTGCTTCTTTCTGCACTTCTCTTCCTTCTTTCTGCACCCCTCCTGCCTCTTTCTGTACCTCTTGTGCCTCGTTGTGCACCTCTCCTACCTCTTTCTGCATCCCTCTTGCCTCTTTTTGCATCTCTGTTGGTTCTTTCTGCACTGCTCTTGCTTCTTTCTGCACCTCACTTGCCTCTTTCTGTACTTCTCTTGCTTCTTTCTACACCTCTGTTGCTTCTTTCAGCAAAATTCTCTTGCCTCTTTCTGCACTTCTCTTGCTTGTTTCTGCACCTCTTTTGCATCTTTCTGCACCTCTGTTTCCTCTTTCTCCATCTCACTTGCTTCTTTCTGCACCCCTCTTCCCTCTTTCCGCACCCCTCTTTCCTCTTTCTGCACCTCTCTTGCCACTTTCTGCATCCCTGTTCCCTCTTTCTGCACCTTTCCTGCCTCTTTCTGCACCTCTCTTGCCTCTTTCTGTACCTCTGTTGCTTATTTCTGTACTACTCTTGCCTCTTTCTGCACTGCTCTTGCTTTTTTCTGCACCTCTCTTGCAAATTTCTGTATCCCTCTTACCTCTTTCTGCACCCCTGTTCCCTCTTTCTGCACCTTTCTTGCCTGTTTCTGCACCTCTCTTGCCTCTTTCAGCACCTCTGTTGCTTCTTTCTGCACTTCTCATGCCTCTTTCTGTACCCCTCTTGCCTCTTTCTGCACTTCTGTTGGTTCTTTCTGCACTGCTCTTGCTTCTTTCTGCACCCCTCTTGCCTCTTTCTGCACCCTTCTTCCTCTTTGTGCATCTCTGTTGCTTCTTTCTGCACTTCTCTTTCATCTTTCTGCACCCCTCTTGCCTCTTTCTGCACCCTTCTTCCCTCTTTGTGCACCTCTCTTCCTTCTTTCTGCACCCCTGTTGTCTCTTTCTGCACTTGTCTTCCCTCTTTCTGCACCTCTCTTGCTTCTTTCTGAACTTCTCTTGCTTCTTTTTGCACATCTCTTGTTTCTTTCTGCACCCTTCTTCCCTTTTTTGCATTCCTCTTGCCTCTTTCTGCAGTTCTCTTGTCATTTTCTGCACCTCTCTTTCCTCTTTCTGCACCTCACTTGCCTCTTTCTGCACTTCTCTTGCTTCTTTCTACACCTCTGTTGCTTCTATCAGCAATTCTCTTGCCTCTTTCTGCACTCCTCTTGCTTGTTTCTGCGCCTCTCTTGTTTCTTTCTGCACCTCTGTTGCCTCTTTCTGCACCTCACTTGCTTCTTTCTGTACCCCTCTTGCCTCTTTCTGCACCACTCTTGCCTCTTTTTGCACCTCTCTTGCCTCTTTCTGTACCCCTCTTCCCTCTTTCTGCACCTTTCCTGCCTGTTTCTGCACCTCTCTTGCCTCTTTCTGTACCTCTGTTGCTTCCTTCTGCACTTCTGTTGCCTCTTTCTGCACCCTTCGTGCCTCTTTCAGCACCTCTGTTGCTTCTTTCTGCACTTCTCTTCCTTGTTTCTGCACCCCTCCTGCCTCTTTCTGTACCCCTCTTGCTTCTTTGTGCACCTCTCCTACCTCTTTTTGCACCTCTCTTGCCTCTTTTTGCCCCTCTGTTGGTTCTTTCTGCACTGTTCTTGCTTCTTTCTGCACCTCTTTTGCAAATGTCTGCATCCCTCATGCCTCTTTCTGCACTCCTCTTGCCTCTTTTTGCACCTCTGTTGGTTCTTTCTGCACTCCTCTTGCTTCTTTTGGCACCTCTCTTGCAAATGTCTGCACCCCTCTTGCTTCTTTCTGTACTCCTGTTCCCCCTTTCTGCACCTCTCTTGCCTTTTCTGCACCTGTCTTGCCTTTTTCTATGCATCTCTTGCCTCTTTCTGCACTTCTCATGCCTCTTTCTGCATTTGTTTACCTCTTTCTGCACTTTTCTTGTTTCTTTCTGCACTTCTGTTGCATTTTTCTGCACTTCTCTTTCTTTTTTGTACATTTGTCTTGCTTCTTTCTGGACTTTTCTTGCCTCTTTCTGCAACCATCTTTCCTCTTTGTCCACCTCTGTTGCTTCTTTTTGCATTTCTCTAGCTTCTTTCTGTTCTTCTCTTGCTTTTTTCTGTACCCCTGTTGCCTCTTTCTGCACTCGTCTTCCCTGTTTCTGCACCTCTCTAGTCTCTTTGTGCACCTCTGATGTTTGTTTCTGTACCTCTCTGCCTCTCTCTGCACTTCTCTTGCCTCTTTCTGCACCTTTGTTGCTTGTTTCTGTACTTCTGTTCCTTCTTTCTGTACCTCTCTTACTTCTTTTTCAACTCCTTTTGCCTCTTTCTGCACTTCTTTTATTTGTTTCTCTACCTTACTTGCGTTTTTCTACAACTTTTTCCTCTTTCTGTACTTCTTTTGCATCTTTCTGCACTTCTCTTGCCTCTTCCTGTACATCTGTTGCTTCTTTCTACATTTCTTACATTTTTCAGTAGCTGTGTTGTTTGAGTATTTCATTCTGCTGTTTGAAAACCTTTTGTTTTGTTTCCTTTCTCGTTTCGGGTGTGTGACCACCTTTTCTTTTCTTTTTGCAATTGTTTTACTTATTTTTATACTTTCCTCTTTTTATGTGTTATATATGTAATAGGAATTTAATTTTAATTTTGTGCTTTGTTGTTATTTTCAAAAATGGAATGTTATTAAATTTAAAATGTTAATTGATGTACCTAAATAATTAATCTATTATTTGTTTCTTAGGAAGATATTTTGATTGGATTATAAATAAAAGATGGCAAGGAAACATGAAAAGAGAAGAGAACAAAGGAAACAGAAGTACTTAATGAAAACTAAAAGAGTGGAGTAGAAAAACACCAAAAGGATGCTGAGGATAAAGTGGCTTCTGGTAAGAGAACTAAACAATTTATTAAAAAAGTTGTGGAGAGAATGAACGAACAAAATACTAATCAAAGGAGGAAAGAAATGTTTAGAACAAAGGAGAAGCAAATAAAGAAACACAATGGAAAAGAAACACGTGACAAAAACACAGAAACAATTTAAAGACATACGTCTACGTATGTTTCGTATTAGAGTAATTCAAAACTTATTAAAAAATTGCAAAAAGTATAAAAAAAGATCAGCAGCACATAAGAAGAAGCAACAAATTGAAAGTGTAGTAGATACTGCTTTTGAATTGAAACAGAAATTATTTATATTGGTATTGAAGAGAATGAAAACATTGAATAAAACAATGCACTTTATGAAGGAGAAAAGCAAAAGAAAAAGACTGGTAATAGAAGTAACTTTTGCAAAGCTTTTTCTGGTGAATGGAAGCACACTTCTAATACCGAGCCTTTTTTTAATGAAGAAAGCTATTTTCAACAAAATACATTAGTTCACGCAGTTGATTCCTGTGGTCGTTGTTACGAGATAAAGGATGGTTGTCCAATTGAAAAAGAAAAGATGATTCCTGGAAATATGGAAGAAGTAATAGCTGAAGAAGTTCAAGGGAGATGTGCACATGCTCCAGTGTATAAGTGGGATTGTAGTAGTATTTGTAGTATTCGACAGGAATCTATTGATATATTACGAGTTTTCTTGCGACAATATGCTAAAAAAAAGTGTTAAACAGAAGACTAAGATGTTGCAAGGACTAGATCCATGTAAAGTAAGAAAATATACTAAGTTGCAGGGTCATTCTCTGGCTTGTCTTTCAAGAAAAGTGTGTAAAAGTACTTTTCACCATTTAAGAATGTTAGCAGTACATCACTCAGAAATGCGGAAGTTAGTAAGGAGATTGTACTGCGTAAAAAGTCCTGCATCATCTTTAAGTGAAATGAACACAGCTCTTTTGCATGGTTCAGTATCGGATGTAAAAAAAGTTTGTGATGATATACAGTTTTGTTTCTTTGATTCACAAGAGGAGTGTAGAGAAAGTGAGAGCTTGATAAGTGTAGGTGTTGAACAACAGTTGGAAGATATTAGAAGTTTAAAGAAGAAATTACAAAGTTTAAGATACTTTATTTATTTATTTATTTTATTTGAAAAGTTTAAAAGAGCGCGAACAAGACCCTTACGGGTATCAGAGCGCTGTACAGAAGTGGTGAAAGCAAGAGTAACCAGAGCACAATGTTACAGAGGGTGTAGCTAAGTAAGTCATACATTGTCAAGCAAAGGGGGGAAACAAACCCAGTCAGGGGTTGGGGAGTTGTCTCAACCAGAACTGTATCAGAAGAGCCCTAGAGCGCGCTAACAATTTAACAGACAAGCAGACAATAAATCGCAACAACGGAGAACAAAAAGAATCAAATGTGTAGACAAAGCATGAGAACAGGTTGATGCTGTTAATGTTCATTCAAGAATAGCCGTTTGACAAGTTTCTTGAAGGATGCAGTGGATGGATTGGATCTGATCTCGGGAGGCAGGGAGTTCCAGATTCTTGGAGCAAGACCGGTGAAAGTACGATTGTAAGATCTTTTCTTTTTGAATTTGGGAGGTTTCAAAAGTAGGGTGGACGTACTTCTTAGGTTCCGGCCTGAGCCCGAAAGTTCAAGCTTATTTGCCAAGTAGGCCGGGGTGTTGTAGTGTTTGGCTTTATGTGTCAAGCAGGCTATTTTGAAACGTATCCTAGCTTCGATAGATAGCCAATTTAGTTGCAAAAGGTCGGGGGAGATGTGGTCATGCTTTCTGGAGCCCGTGATGAGCCTGGCCGATGCATTTAGAGTAGCTCTGAACGGGGCCAAGCTAGCTTTGGGAAGTCCAGCAAGGGTCACCAATCCATATTCCAGTCTCGAGATAACCAGGATTGTACAGCCGGCCTGATGTCTTCGGGGGGAGGAAAGGCTTGATTTTCTTAAGGGTGTTGAGTTGAAAGTTGGCTCCCCTAATAGTTGCACTGATGTGCGCTTGCATATTTAGGTGTTTGTCCAAGGTGATGCCTAAATATTTAGCAGAGTCTACCACATGAGCGGTGCAGTTAAGAGCAGTGAGTTGTTTAAGCCAGTCCAGGGTAGGTGCAGAGTGTTTGGGGGGGACAATCAGAAGGAATTCAGTTTTGAGAGTGTTTGGCAGAAGATGGTTCTGGGCTAACCATTGTTGTGTTTGTGCAAGTGCAGCATTTAGAGCTTTTATGTCCTCTTGAGAGGAGATCTTCAAGTACAGTTGCGTGTCATCCTCATACATGTGGTACTGAATGTTAGCATGGTTCAGAATGATGATAAGTGGTTCTATAAAAAGGTTGAAAAGAGTGTGCGAGAGTGCGGATCCTTGTGGAACTCCGGTCGTAGCCGGGGTACTGGTTGCAAGGGAGTGGTTAACTTTAATTCTTTGTGTGCGGTTATGTAGGAAAGAGGCAAACCAATTTAGGACCGTGCCAGTGAGACCCATCCTATGTTAAAAAAGAGCAATCAGGTTTTCATGTTTGATGGTATCAAATGCTGAGGACAGGTCAAGAAGGATCAGGAGGCAAGGGACATTATGATCAAGGGATCTCAAAGCGTCATCCACAATGTGCGTTAGTGCCGTTTTAGTACTGTGCCCTGTTCTGAAACCCGACTGGTAAGGGTCAAGGAGTTGATATTTCTCTATTTGGTTGCATAGCTGCGAGTGGACACATTTTTCGAGCAATTTTGCTAGAGTCATGATGCTGGTGATAGGTCGGAAGTTGTTAGGATCAGATAAATCCGAGTTGGACTTCTTAGGAATAGGAGTAACTTGCCCCACCTTGAGGCAATCAGGGATCCTTCCCTGTATGAGAGATTCATGAATGAACCTGGAGCACAGAGGGAGAATGGTTGAATTGAGATCTTTAAAAAACTTAGCAGGTAGAGGATCACTGAAATGGTTGGAGGGTTTAAGAGATGCCATGTTGTGTAGAAGCTCCGAGACATCTGGAAGGAGAAAGGAATTCCAAGATGCGTCATTTTTGAGAGAACAACCAATGGGTGAGGATATTGCAGAGGGTTCCGCCAACTCAGCTGATGATGTGGTGAGGTTCAGAGGCCTCAAAATAGGGGTGGCAGGTAGTGGCTCCAGCTCAATTTTCCTTGTTTTTTCAGAGAAGTGAAATGTGAAATCCTCCCCATTAGGGAGCAAAGAGATGTGAGTCGAGATCGGATTGGGAGAGTGGTTAGCTTGTTGCTTGATGATTTCAAAGAGCTTCTTGGGTTTATTTTTAGCACCATCCAGCTGAACCCAGAAGTGGGCTGTTTTAGCAATGCGGATGTGTTTGTTATAGATACTTCTTACCTTCCTTAGCTGAGTGAGGTGGTGGTGGAGGGCGTGTTTCTCCAAAGCCTCTCCGAGAGTCTAAGATTGCGTCGCTCATCATTTAGGGCACCATTAAACCAAGGTTGTGGATTGTTTGACTGGAATCCTTTTGAGTTGCTTCGGTGCAATAGTATCCAGAATGTTAGCCATAGTGTTCATGTAGTGATCAGAGAGATCGTCAAGGTTGGTCATGTTGGGAGGGGGCGGAAGTCTAATATTGGTGATTGATTTTAGAGTATTGATGTTGAGGTCTCTCATATTGCGCGTCAGTTGTTTGGCTTTAAGAGGTTGGCCCTGTCTACACTCGACCGTTTCTAAGATGTGGAAGGAAATTTGATGATGATCCGACCAGTCACAGGGTAGGATGTCGCCCAGTTGTATGCTATTGTCTTTGGCAATGATAAGGTCAAGAGTGGCGCCTTTGTTGTGGGTAGGACCCTTACAGACCTGTGAGAAGTTAAGATCTGAGAGGAAAGCCTTAAAGGAGCAGATTAAAGGATCATTTGTGTCATTCCAATGTAGGTTAAAGTCTCCGAGGAAGATATGGCAGAGTTGGTCCGAGCTTGAGCTAATGACCTCCATGATTTGCTCTATGAAGATCAGATTATCACCCGGTGGGTGATAAATCGAGTGAAGCACACAGGTCTTCTTGCCCTTTTTCTAAATTTGGGTAACCAGTTGCTCACAAGAGGACAGCACAGCGCATTGCGATTGCTTTACGGTGAGGTTGGAGCGATGAATGCATGCAATGCCCCCCCCCCTGTTTTAATAAGTCTATCACATCTGATAATGGCGTAATCAGGGGGGATTAAGAAGTCGAGGAGGCATCATTGAGCCAGGTTTCAGTGAGAATCAGTAAGTTCAAGTCTTGAGAAATGATGAGTTCTGAAATATCAGCTGCATGTTTCACAGCCGATCTACAGTTGGGAAGCATCGATTTGATGTGATGGTTGGTAGTGATCACTTCATGATGAGAGGAAGTTATTTGAAGTAGGTTTTCCTTGTTAACCGATCTGTGGTTGACACTCGGTTTTCTGTCAGGGTCCGAGGGGATGGTAGGGATGTTGAGAGTAGAGGAAGAGGAAGAGAGTCCTCGAGCCACTGTATGAGAATAACAGAGCGAGAACATCCTCATCCGATAGCTGAGGCTGGAGTCTACGGGGTCTAGACTGCTGGTTAGGTAGAGGCCTAGAACTCCAGCTGGAGCTAAGAGGGGAGTGGAAAGAGGATTGATCGTTAACAGCATAGAACATTTTCCGTGGATTGTATTTATCAGTCTTCTGGGAGGGATGTGTATTTCAGAGATTCTCCATCTTCATGGAGAACTGTAGTAGGGTCTGCATGATTTCTTTGACAGCAAGGAGATCCTGCTTGAGGTCAACAATCTTCTCCTCAAGGCAGGGCCTGTTAATGCCCTCTTCCGCTGATCAGGATGAGCCAATGGGTCTAACCCAAATGTGAGAGGGGTATTAGAGGGTAGATTAAGTCCCTTACCAGAGTTACAAGGGGAGATAGAGTCCTGCTTGAGAATGATCTCGCCGTCCCCCAAGGCACGAGGGTTAGCATGCCGGAGCTTAAGATTAGGTGCAAGGGGGAGCTGAGCAGTTCCTGGAGTGGGATTAGAAGCGAGCAAGGTGGATTTAACAGAGGCAATAGGGGAAGCACAATAGGAGGAAAAGGGTGTGTGTGGGTTACCGGTCCCAGGACTAGAGACAGCATCTAGATCCAAAGCCCTCAAGTTGGTAGAACCTGTGTCTAGGGGTAGAATAGTCCTCGAGTTGGTAGAACCTGAGTTTAGGGGTAGAATAGCAATGTTATCATGGTTGTTAGTGTTGGTCTAGTGCCCAGCCCCCCTGATGTTGGAGCGAGCAGAGGGTGACGAAGGTGACGTGAGATTTGATGGAAGGAGTGGGAAAGGAGGAGCAGAACTGGGGACAACAGCTTGGTGGAAGGTACTCAAGTTGGATCTACCATAGCCCACGAGAGGAATAATAGGGTTGTCCTGGTTAAGGGTGTGGGTTATATACACATCCTCCTTGTTGTTGGAGAGAATAGTGCGGTGGATAGGTACAGATGGGGACACAGAATTGGCGGAAGAAGAGGCGTAAGGCACAGAGGGATCAGATATTGTGGGTAGACAACTCTGATGGATAGAGGTCGGGTTAGAGTTATTAAGTGTGTTCTTAATCCTCAAAAAGATAGAGTCAAAGCGCTTGAGGTTCAGGTCTGAGGCTTGAATAAGTATGTTCCCATTATTGTATAAGGAGACAGTCAGATCTGCCTTAAGGGCAGGGGAGGGTAGTGTGGTTAAACGGAAACCGTGTGGTGTTTTGGTCAACTGTTTGGAGCTAAGCTCAGAAGTTAGAGACCTTCTCCACTGGGTTCTTCTGTTAGTGTAGAAAATGAGGTCTGTCACCACAGTGTCCTTGTTGGAGATATAAGTGCCCGATATAAGCGTTTCAGGCCAACGTTTGAGGAGATTGTGTTTGAAGTTCTTTTTCGCATACTTCGACAGGTTGGAGGGGTAGATAATCTTAAAAGAGTTTAGACCTACTTGGGCTAAGAGGTCAGGGAAGGGATAGGTGTGTTGGATCATGATGTGTGTAGCAGTCCAAGGGGGAAGGTGAAGAAGATCGGTTTAGAGGAGAGCACTTAGAGAAAGTGGGAGGAAAGGAAGACCCGGAAGAGGGGTGGCACTTTGAAATAGAGGGGGAAAGAAGCCAAATAAAAGGAGAGCACTTAAAGTGAAACAGTGGGGATGGAACTAAAGATTCAGTGAGTCATCAGCCGAAGGCCCTAACAGTCTGAGAAGACCAACTCATCCGAGAAGGAAGAGCTGAGGGCCCTAGAGGAATCCAGGGGCTTCCTGAACTTCCTTAACCTTCCACAACATGAAGGTATAGGCGTTTGTCATAGTAAAAGCATTCAGAATTCAGAACTGCTTGCGCAAGGAGGTCAGGGGAGGGAACGATAGGTGGGTTAGGCCATGAAGTGGGTAGCGATCAGAGGGAGGAGGTGAAGCAGTCCTGATTAGAGGAGAAAACTTAGAGATAGGGGAGGAAAGGTAGTCACCTTAGAGGGGGCTCTAGGAAATAGCGGAGGCAAAGTAGTCAAATAAAAGGTGAGCATTTAGCGTGAGCAATAGGTATGGAACTAGTGATTCAGAGAGGCATCAACAGTAGTCCCTAACCATCAGAGCTGTCCACCTCAATAGTAAAGGAAGAGCTGAGCGCGGAGTTGAAAGAAGGCCTAGGAGAAATCAGAGGAATGCCTGAGCATATTTAACCACCCAAATATGTAGGTAATGGCGCACTGACATTGCAATAGTGGAGGGGCAAGTTTCTGAACCGTGCAGTGCAAGCATAGGGAGGAGCTGAGAAGGACGACTCACTAATTAGAGGGGATATGCCAATAGAGGAGGAGCGAGGACCTTCTTCCCTGTTTGTACATAGTTCAAATGTTCGTGGATGCAACCATGGTGGCCATTTTGAGTAGGGGCCAATTTGTACATAATTCATGGATCGGATATTCATCCAAGGTGGCTATTTTGGGCAGGGGCCAAGGGGATATGCCAATAGAGGCGGAGCGTGGACCTTCTTCCCTGTTTGTATGTAAGTCAAAGGATCGTGGATTCAACCATGGTGACCATTTTGAGTAGGGGCCAAATTGTATATGATTCACATGATTCATGGATCGGGTATTCCTCCATGGCGGCCATTTTGGATAGGGGCCAAGTAGGCAAGTCACGAAATGGTGGGCATACTGGATGCTAAGTCTGCATTCCACGTCTGCGGGGCGCTGAAACACACCAATGCGCGCCACCCTGATTTCCCACTTCAATAGTGAGGACCGGGACCAGTGAGGTTTTAAAAGAAGCAGGAAGAGGCTCTCAAGTGAACAGGTCCAACACCGAGCTGTCTGGCGTTCACAGCGTATCGTAGCCACAGGTACCCGCTGCCCCTTGATAGAAAATGGGGGTTGGGCAGTCGCACTTACCAGGACTTGCAGTAGATCGGCTGTGAGGAAAACGTCACTCCTCAGCCCCAGGAAGACAGGCGAAGAGCGGGACGGCAAGAGTCTCGGCAGTCTGCGTTGGCACCAGGATTGATGCCGCTAACTGGCAGTTCCTGCACCCCAAGCCTGGTTAGGCTGCCCTTTAGAGGCACGGGCCGATCAGTGGCCCGGCAAGACCCGGCCAGCTCAAGGTGCGAGAGCCAGTGTACCGCGAGAGTTGCGGGTTGCGCAGTAGCAGGGTGCAGCCCACGTCCCAGCGATCAAGCGGATACTGTGAAGCTGCGGTGTACGTAGATGCCTCCCAGAGGCAGTGTGCAGTTAGGCGGCCGGGCCAACAGCAGAGAGCTGTGGCTCTGAGAGCGTGGTTAGGAGCCTGCCAGAGGCAATGTGGAGTTCGGTTTCCGGGCCAACAGCAGCCCGATCAGGGGGGAGAGCCGGTGCCTTGAGAGCGTAGGTAGGAGTCCCTCAGAGGCAACTTGGAGTTTGGGGTCCGGGCCAACAGCAGCCCGATCAGCGATGCGGTCTGTGCGGCAGAACCAGATCTCCGACCCAGCGATCCTGTGATCAGCACTAACAAAGGTAGCTTCCCACAGCCGTAAAGATGCCAGCCCGATGCTTCGCTGGTGAGCCGTGGCTTCGCCCCTTCATGGCGCTTACCGTGATGCTGCTACAGAAGGAGATGGTGGTCAGACCTGCAGGAGAGCGGCGAGTTCCAGGGTGCCAACAACAAAGCTCCGAGGCAAACGTAGTGGCGACGCAGATGAGGCGAGGCACATCGGACCCCGGTAGATCATTTCTGATGTTTAGCGGCGACGCAGATGAGGTGAGGTACATCGGACCCCGGGAGGTCGTTCCTCATGTTGAGCGGCGAGGCAGATGGGGCCAGGCACATCAGTCCCCAAAAGATCACTACTGCAGGTGAGCGAAGTTGAAATAACTGCTCCAGTATTGTAGTGAGCAGTAGGGATGAGATGTATGGTAGTGCGAGGCGGATGGCTGGGTTAACAAGGGGATAGCTACCGATTTGGTAATCCCCAACCCGGGAGCTCCAGGTATGAGCTCCTACTTGGCGGCCATCTTAGTCCATTCTTTCATGTGAAAAACCAAACTATGGGGGTCATTACAATGGCGGAAGGCCCGCCACTGCCAGCCGTGCGGTGGCGGGCCCTCTGCCATCGGACAGCAATTTTCCCCCACCACATTACGATGGCAGGGGGAATCGCTATCTGACCGCGGCAGTCGCAAAGACCGCCCACCGTGCTTCCGCCACAGGCAATCGTACCGATTGCCTGGAGGAGCGGTCAGCATGCCTAAAATGGTGGCAATGCCTAGCAGGCACCGTCCGCCAAATTACGATGCTGGCTGTAGCGTGCCTTTCCATGGCGGCAACACCGCCATAGAAAGGCTGGCGGGGATTGGTGTTGGGGGAGGTGGTGGTGCACTGGGGGGGTACCCATGGTACCCTCCTACATTTCCCTGCACTAAGTGGTAGGCACCACGTGGTGCCTGCCACGTAGTGCAAGGAAACGCACTACATACATTTTTAACATTGCGGCGGGTGCTGCAGCCAGCAGCACCCGCCGCAATGGTAAAGGTGCAAGATGCGACCGCCATGGTGGCAGTCGCATCGTAATTCTATGTGCAGGACCACTGCCATACAGGCGGGCGGTCCCAGGCACTGCAACGATGGCCGGCGGACTCAAGTCCGCCCGCCATCGTAATGACCCCCTATGTTTGTGTTTGTTGTCGACGTACTCACTATAGAAGTCAAACTAGGAATGTTGATGTGTAGCTGAAAAGTGAAAAGGAAAATAATGATAAGTGGGAGCAATTTGGTGCTTATTTGTTGGTGGAAGGTCGTTTTGAGTTGGGTGCTGATCAACGTATTTGTAAATATTGTTACAACAAATTAGAAGAGAACAAAATGCCAGCTAGAGAAGTACATAACAACTTAGAGTTGGTAGCTATTCCTCCAGAACTGGCAGATTTAAATACATATGAGTCCATTCTTATTCAATCTGTGCACCTGTTTCAGGCTATAGTTCATATGGAGCCTAAAACAGGTAAGCCGCCTCCAACAGATTTACAAAGAGGTCTGAAAAAAAGAGTTGTGTACTTACCTTTAGATTTAAAAAAAAATATTGAAACTGTTGGTATAGAGAGAGAGGAAAGTGAGCCTGTAGTTATTCTAGTTAATGATGTAATAACAAAGAGTCGGAAAATATGGCAAGAGATAGTAGATGTCACCAAACTTCAAAAGCCTACATTATATCTTGTACAGAACAATATTTATTATAAAACTGTAAATGTGGAAGAACAGGAAATATGTTTAGAAGAAGATACAGAAGTTTCAACTGGCCAAAGAGAAAAAGTGGACAAGTCCAGGAGTGAAGAGATTTACGAACATTACAGTATACATCCTCTACATTCAAAAGAAGTGATTGGAAACACTATTGAATTATTTCAAATGAAGAAAGCAAAGGGAACTCCCATGAGTGTATGGGAAAAAGTTTAGAAACTCGTTGTTTTCCACAGCTGTTCCCCACTGGAGAAGGTGGACGATATGATGAACGAGCAGTACAGATTCCAGCTTCAGAATACCGGTCGACAAGATTGTACTCAGAAGATTCAAGATTTTGAAAGTGCATTCCATATATATTTCATCTTCTATTTGAAAGCGACTTGTCTGGACTTTCATATGCAGTGAATCACATATTAAAAGCAGGAGTTCATCTTATACATGTTTCTGCAAAGTAATTTATGGACAACGTTCAACAAACACACGATCATTTGTAATCTCAGTTAATTAATTTGATGGCGTGTCAACGTGGTACTAATGAGTATTGGTATCGTCGTCACGGCGAACTTAAATGTATGTTAAGAAACTTAGGGGCCTATTACCATGGTGGGCGGATCGCCACCGCCGGGCCGGCAGTGGCTACCGCTGGCCTGGCGGTGGCGATCCGCCCACCAAATATCCCTGGTTCTCCCCCGCCATATTAGTATGGTGGTGGCACCGCTGCGGACTGGAAGACCGTCCGCTGCTTTTCCGCTGGTTGAATTGTCGACCGGGCGGAAAAGGGACACAATATGGTGGCGGTGTCTGCAAGACACCGCCATTCTTATTATGATGTGAGCGGAAAGTGTCCTTGCCCCCATGGAAAGGCATGCGGTCCTCGATGTTGGGGGCCCGTTGCGGGCCCCCAGGGTGTTGGGGGTGCACATGGGGGGTACCTGTGGTACCCCCCTCATTGCAATGCACTACGTGGCAGGCACCACGTGGTGCCTGCCATGTTGTGCATGGCAATGCTGTGCACAATCCTTTTACATTGCGGGCGGGGCTGCAGCCAGCAGATCCACCCGCAATGTAAAAGGCCCACGATGCGCCCGCCAGTGTGGCAGGCGCATCATAATTTGCATTGCGGGACCGCCGCAACATCGGCGGTCAGTCCCGTGCTCCATTGCGGTGGCGGGCGGACAAAGTCTGCCCGCCATCGTAATGGACCCCTTAGTTACTCCTACGTGGATTCTAACACTTAGCTGTGCTGAATATGCTTGGGACGATTTACTTGAATTTCTTCGCCAAGCAAATTCAAATGTAAAAAATATTGAATTGAAGACAGCTGGAGAATTGTGTTCTTTGGATCCTGTGAATGTGTGCAGATATTTTAATCATAGGTTTCAAGCTATGATGTCTTTTATCTGCAACAAAAATAATCCACCTCTTGGAGAAGTTACTGATTTCTTTTGGAGAAAGGAGTACCAAGCCAGAGGTGCTCCTCATATACACATGCTAATATGGATCAAGAATGCACCTAAATTTGAAACCGATTCTAATGAAACTGTTTTGTCTTTCATCGTAGAGTATGTTACCTGTGTCATTCCAAAACAAGGAGGAGAACAGAGCTGAAGAGAACAAGTTTTACGTTTTCAAAGTCATCGATGTGGAAAATATTGTCGACGAAAATACAAGTCAAAGGGAAAACTTTATACAAAATATCGTTTTGGATTTCCACGTCCAGTAATTTCAAAAGGAAGAATCAATAGTTTTATGTCAGCAGTAAGACATACTATAACTTGAAAATCTCCGAAGAATACATAAAACATAAAAAGAAATGAAGATTCAAAGTATATTAATGACTACAATCCAGTGATTTTGACAATGTGGAATGCAAACATGGATATCCAGTATGTTGCAGATAATTCAATTGCTGTTGCTCGCTACGTTACGTCATATATAACCAAATCTAAAAAGACAGAGTTGAAGGAAATGTGGGAAGAAATTTCACAAGAGAAGAGTCTTAGTAACAAATTGTATAGCTTTAGTTTGAAAATGCTTTCCCATCGAGAGATTGGATCCTATGAATGTTCGGATCGGTTGAGCTCTGCCAGTTTATATTCAAAGTCAAGAGGAATCATTTGGGTAAGTCTAGGTCTTGCCGCTACACGAAATAGAGCATTGAAATCTCTACAAGAAATTGAATACATAGCATTGAATGAACCAGAAAGTACAGATATTGTTAAAACTAATATGTTGTATACGTACTATCCCAAAAGGAGTCCACATCAGGAAAACCTATGTTTCTATGAAGTACTGCAACATTACAGCTTTCAGAGAAATGTTACTGAAAATATAAATGAAGAAAAATATGCAGTAATTGGATGTGATGGATGTTTGGCAAAACATGCCAAAGGAAATCTTATTAACCACAGAAAACTGAGTTGTGAAACTCCAGATAAAAGGGAATTTTTCTATTTAGCACTACTGCAACTCTTCAAGCCTTGGCGTAGTGAAATGGAATTACTTGGAGATTTTGGGCCAGATGTACGACCCTTTCATTTAGCGCCTCGCAATTTGCGACTCATTGCGAGTTGCAAATTGCGAGGCGCTAAATGAAATGTACAACAGTGTTATTACACTGTTTTGCGATTCCCAATGGGATCGCAAATTGCGAGGCTCATTAATATTAATGAGCCTCTCGCAATTTGCGAGCCCATTGGGAATGCCAGCCCTCCCAGGGATGGTGGCCTGCTGGGCTCAGCAGACCACCATGTCTGGGACTGCTTTTTAATAAAGCAGCTTTTTTTTTTTTTAAATGCAGCCCGTTTTCCTTAAAGGAAATAGGGCTGCATTAAAGAAAAAAATGACACATTTTCATTTCATTTTTTAAGGGCAGGCAGTGGTCCCTGAGACCACTGCCTGCCCTTAAAAAATATTTTTAGAGACAGTCACAAAGTGGAAGGGGTCCCCTGGGGACCCCTTCCAAATTGCGACTGCATTACCACCCTCTTGAAGAGGGTGGTAATTTGCTAGTGTTTTGCAATTGCGGTCACAAAACATTCACACATTGCATTGTGGATGTAATTAGGAAGGGAACGCCCCTTCCTAATTGTGACTCACAATTCCTAAATAGCGAGTCGCAAATAAATTGCGACTCGCTATTTAGGAATTGTACATGGCCAACAGTGATTTTGCATGCGCAAACGGGTTCGCAAACCCACTTGCGCATGCAAAATCATGTCGTGCATCTGGCCCTTTGACTGCTATGAAGATTCTTTTAATGAATATAAAGATAACATTCAATGCACAATTTTTCCTACTTATCTACAAATGTTAAATGAAGAGATTGAACAAGAACCTACTATTGCAGCTGAAATAGCTAGAGACAGTTCTCAAGATAGTCAGAGTTCTGCTCCACTAAGTCAAGATCCACTAGGACAAACAATTATTGAAAATGAAGCAGCAATAGCCATGAATGAAGTAGAAATGACAATGCAACAAGCACAACAGGATATTATTGATTTGAGAAACTTGGAAGAAGAACTAAATATTGAACAAAAAGAAATATATCAGCAAGTGATACTACAGATACAGCATGGTTTGCTACATTAAAAAAAAGAATGCCAATGCACATCATTTGAACCTATTCGAATGTACATCAGTGGTCAAGCTGGAACAGGAAAAAGTTTCTTAATTAAAGTTTTCACCAGTTATCTACACAAAACTACTGGATGCCATTTATCTTGTGTTGTAACAGCTCCAACTGGATAAGCAGCACACAACATTAAAGGGATTACTTTGCATTGATTACTCATGCTACCAGTTGAACATTAAAATAAATTGGAATATCACAAGCTATCTGGAGAAGCTTGTTATGAAGTCTCAAGAGTACTGAAGAAAATGAAACTTCTAATCATTGATGAGGTGAGCATGGTCTCAAACTTAATGCTTGCCTTTGTACATTTAACCCCTTCGGTGCTTGCGTCGGCCAATGGCCGACGCAAGCACTACCTCCCTGGTGCGGCGCACGTCCATTGGACGTCGAAACCCCGCCTACTCATTAATTCTCCCGCACTGCGGGAGAATTTGCGCCGGGGTTAAGAATGCAACAGATTTTAAAAACAGATTATGATGTTCTATTTAGAGGAAAACGTAATTGTATTCGGCATTCTACTACAACTTACTCTTGTGAATGGACAACCGTTTTTTAAAACACTTATCCATGAAGACACTAGGAAATCTTTGGGAAGTATTGGAAATGTGAACATTTGGTCTCATTTTGAATATAAAGAACTTATTAAGAATATGCGACAAGCAAGTGATGAACATTATGGAAACATTCTTCAAGATATAAGAATTGGTGTTTTCACAAAACATGGTAAAGAAGCTTTACAAAGTCGGCTACTAACGAACTTGTTTCCAAATGAAAACATAGCACCTGAAATAATGTACAAAAAAATTGAAAAAAGAAGTCTATAATTTGCCTTATGCCAACACTGCAAGAGTGTTCTACATTCAATCAAGAACGTTTGATATTGGAAAAACAACCAATAGTGAAAATGGAAGCTATTAATAAAATGGAACACGAAGGAGTTACTATTCTTCTCTCAGAGAAATTACAGTCAAAATTGGATTCTTTGGAAAAGTCTGTGTCTAAGACTGCAGGTTTAGAAAAGACTTTATATGTATTTGTAAACTATCGGGTAACTTTACAGCGTAATTTGAATGTAGAAGAAGGTTTAGTAAATGGAGCAATGGGAAAAGTTTTTGATTTTGTAATTTTCAGAACAGAGATGGAATTGAATTTTTGAAGATTAAATTTGATCAGATTGAAGCTGTAAAACAGATTGGACGTTGTGCTTTTCATTTTTTGCTTATAAAAGACTTGTATGTTCGTAGAAAACAGTTTCCTCTTTCTTTAGCATATGCAGTAACCATTCATAAATCTCAAGGTTTAAGTGTAGACAGTGCTTTGGTAAATATTGGAAGTACAGTGTTTAAAGAGGGCATGGCATACGTTGCATTGTCTCGAGTAAGAACATTATCTGGTTTGTATTTGATTGATTTTGATGAGAAAAAGGTTAGTGCTGATGCAAATTGTGTAAGAGAGTACAATCGGTTAAGAAGACTTTATTCTTCTAACTTAGGTGAATATCCCGTATATGAGAAACATGTAGTGTGTCCAAAACGGAAATATGACAAACATTCTACTGAGATTCAAAAAAAGAAAACGATTCAAGAGAATGATGAAGCTGCAAAGAAAATGAAAATGGACACCGTTGATGATATCGTAGGATACCAGTTAGAAAATAGTTCAGGTATCAACTGCTATGCTAATGTAATTGTGAATGTTGTCTTTTATCTAGAGGATCTTCATCATAAAATTATGGAAAATTGAGAAAAAGATTCTGTTCTATACTGCATTAATTTTTTCAAAAGTTTGTAACTGATAGAACTAAAATCCATACTGCTTCTGGCAATCGGCATCTTTTGGATATATGTACTGGTTCAATGAAATTTACATTGAATATACAACAAGATGCACAAGAATTTCTTATGTTTATGCTTGGAGTATTGGAAGATGAAGGAATAGAAATTGAAAATGTATTTGGACTAAGATACAGATGGGATCATAAATGTGAAGAGTGTTCATTTTCTTCTACCACTGAAATAGACACTGAACTATTCATATACTTGATGATACCAGATTGCAAATCAGTGTCTTTTAACAAATTATTAAAAACAGCTAATCAAGATATGAAATGTTCTCATTGTAAATCAGAAATAATGTCAACATTATATATAGAAAGTTTTGGAAAATATGTCATTTTAATGCTAGAAAGTTGTAGAGCAAATGGAACAAAATTGGAAACCAAAATAAAAAATTTCGTGGCAAGTCAAGTATCAATTTTATGAAGAACTTTTAAAGCAGTGGCTATTATTTTCCATGATGGACCTACTATAACATCTGGACACTATACTGTGTATTTAAAGTGCAATAAAGGATGGACACATTGCAATGATGCCCATTTGGAATTCAAATGTAGGTTGCCTTACGAATTACCAAATTCATATCTGATATTTTTGATGCCAAAGTTTTGAAAACATAATCCGGCCTAATGGGAAGATGTGCACACGAATTAACAAGTTTATTTTGGATATTTTCAATGCAAAAGATTTGGAAACATTATTCGGCCTATTTGGAAGATGTGAACAATTAGGGGCCTATTACGATGGCGGGCGGACTTTGCCTGCCCGCCACCGTAACGGTAAACGGGACCGACCGCCAGAGGTGCGGCGGTAACACGATGCAAATTAGGATGCGCCCGCCACACTGGCGGGCGCATTCTTGCCATTAACATTGCGGCGGGCGGTGCTGTAAACAGCACCCGCCGCAATGTTAAAGGTGCATGTAGTGCATTGCAATGCACAACGTGACAGGCACCGCGCGGTTGTGTATGGCAATGAAGAGGGGTACCACAGGTACCCCCCAGTGCAGCCACCCACCCCCCACCCCCCCGGGGGCCCCCAATGGGCCCCCAAAGCCAATCTCCACATGCTTTTCCATGGCGGAGTCACCGCCATGGAAATGCATGCACACCCCACACATCATAATATGGATGGCGGTGCCTGCAAAGCACCGCCACCATATTGTGTGCCTTTTCCGCCCGGCCGGCAATCCGACCGGCAGAAAAGCGGCAGACGGTCTTTCCGTCCGCCTCGGTGCCCCTCGCCATACTAATATGGCGGGGTGACACAGGGACATTTGGCGGGCGGATCGCCACCGCCGGGCCGGCGATGACCACTGCCGGCCCGGCGGTGGCGATCCACCCGTTATCCTAATGGGCCCCTAAGTGTTTGGATTATTGTTTGTGCTAATTCATATTGCATTTGGAAAATTGTGTTTGAAACAAGTAGTTTATATATTTGAGCATTATATTATACGCGATGTAAATGAGAGTGTACATTTTACAAAATGTACTTGATAGAAATAAAAGACTTAATGTAGTTGAAGAATGTAATTTAGAAACTGTAGATAGGTAAACCCATAGTTACACATGTTCTAAATAATGCTCAACGCTGATTTGTTTTTTTTTATCAATCTCATTGATTGGTTTTTTTCCCCGCTGTTGTATGATGATCTACATTGAAATCACTGTGTAAGGTGAAATTCAGTAGAATCTGAGAACAGCAAAAAAGGGAAACTGAAAATGTTACGTAATTCTAAAATTATGTTGTGCTCTTAAAACTATAATATTATATTCAATAACAGTTTTTCTTCTTTTTTACAGAAGGTTATGGTGAAGTTTGAAAAGATTTTAAATTCACTTTACAACAAAACTACTGTAATATAGTTCCATTGAGTTTTGTATCTACATTAGTAATAAAGGTAAGAAGAAATAATGTAATAAGCATGATAATGTGAAATAATGTTTACAGCCACTTTTACTGCACTCATCCATTCACTCAAACACTATCCATGCACTCATCTATGCACTCAGGCACTATTCCCACACTCATTCAATCACCCATGCACTATCCATGCACTTCTACAATCACCTAGCTAGTAACCATACACTTATAATATCACCCAGACACTACCTATGCACTCCTTCAATCACCCAGGCACTACCACTACACTCATGCAATAAGCTAGACATTACCCCTGCACTCATGCAATCACCCGGATATTACCTTTGCACTTCTCCAATCCCCCAGACATTACCCCTGCACTCATGCAATCACCCAGGCATTAGCTATGCACACCTCCAATCACGTAGACACTACCCTTGCACTCCTCTAATCACTCAGCCAGTACCCATGCACTTATAAAATTACCCAGGCACTACCTATGCACTTATGCAATCACCCAGGTACTACCCCTGCACTCATGCAACCACAAAGGCACTAACTATGCACTCATGTAATAACCTAGGCACTACCCATGCACTCCTCCAATCACCCAGGTACTATTCATGCACTCATGCAATCACTCAGGCACTACCCATTCACTCATACATGCACTCAGGCACTACCCATGTGCTCATCCAATCACCCAGATATTACCCATGCACTCCTTCAATCACTCAGGCACTACCTATGCACTCCTCCAAGCACCCAGGCAAACCCCCTGCACTCATGCAACCACCCAGACATTACCCCTGCACTCATGCAGTCACCCAGGCATTACCCATGCACTCCTCCAATCACCCAGACATTACCTCTGCACTCATGCAAGCAACTAGGCATTACCTATGCACTCCTTCAATCACTCATGCTGTACCCATGCACTCCTCCAATCACCCAGACATTACCCGTGCACTCCTCCAATCACCCAGGTACTATTCATGCACTCATGCAATCACTCAGGCACTACCCATTCACTCAGGCATTACCCATGCACTCATCCAATCACCCAGACATTACCCCTGCACTCATGCAATCACCCAGCTATTACCCATGCACTCCTTCAATCACTCAGACACTACCTATTCACTCCTCCAATCACCCAGGCACAACCCCTGCACTCATGCAACTACCCAGACATTACCTCTGCACTCATGCAATCACCTAGGCATCACCTATGCACTCCTTCAATCACTCATGCAGTACCCATGCACTCCTCCAATCACCCAGACATTACCCGTACACTTATGCAATCACCCAGGCTCTACCCTTGTACTCATGCAATCACCTAGGCACTACCTATGCAGTCATGCAATACCCCAGGCAGTACCATTGCACTCCTCCAATCACCCAAGCACTATCGATGCACTCCTCCAATCACCCAGACATTTACCCCTGCACCAATGCAATTACCCATGCATTAGCTATGCACTCCTCCAATCACCCAGACATTACCCCTGCACCAATGCAATCACCCATGCATTAGCTATGCACTCCTCCAATCACCCAGGCACTACCCTTGCACTCCTCTAATCCCCCAGGCAGTTTCCATGCACTTCTCCAATCACCTAGACATTACCCCTGCACACATGTAATCACCAAGGATTACTCATGCACTCCTTCAAACACTCAGGCAGTACCCATCCACTCCTCAAATCACCCACACATTATTCCTGCACTCATGCAATCTCCCAGGCATTACCCATGCACTCCTTCAATCACCCAGCCACTATGCATGTACTTATATAATCAACCAGGCACTACCCTTGCACTCCTCCAATCACCCAGGCACTACCCTTGTACTCATGCAATCAACCAGGCACTATCCCTGCACTAATGCAATCACCCAGGCATTACCCCTGCACTCATGCAATCAGCCAGACATTACTCATACACTCCTCCAAACACTCATACATTATCCCTGCACTCATGCATTCACCCAGGCATTACCCAAGCACTCCTTCAGTCACCCAGGCACTACCACTACACTCATGCAACCACCCAGACATTACCCCTGCCCTCATGCAATCACCCAGACATTACTCATTCTCTCCTCCAATCCCCCAGACATTACCCCTGCATTCATGCAATCACCTAGGCATTACCCATTCACTCCTTCAATCACTCAAGCATTACCCATGCACTACTCCAATCACCCAGACATTACCTATGCACTCATGTAATAACCTAGGCACTACCCATGCACTCCTCCAATCACCCAGGTACTATTCATGCACTCACGCAATCACTCAGGCACTACCCATTCACTCGTACATGCACTAAGGCACTATCTATGCGCTCATCCAATCACCCAGACATTACCCCTGCACTCATGCAATCACCCAGCTATTACCCATGCACTCCTTCAATCACTCAGGCACTACCTATGCACTCCTTCAAGCACCCAGGCAAAACCCCTGCACTCATGCAACCACCCAGACATTACCCCTGTACTCATGCAATCACCCAGGCATTACCCATGCACTCCTCCAATCACCCAGACATTACCTCTGCACTCATGCAAGCACCTAGGCATTACCTATGCACTCCTTCAATCACTCATGCAGTACCCATGCACTCCTCCACTCACCCAGACATTACCCGTGCACTTATGCAATCACCCAGGCTCTACACTTGTACTCATGCAATCAGCTAGGCACTACCTATGCAGTCATGCAATAACCCAGGCAGCACCCTTGCACTCCTCCAATCACCCAAGCACTATCCATGCACTCCTCCAATCACCCAGACATTACCCCTGCAGTCATGCAATCACCCATGCATTAGCTATGTACTCCTCCAATCACCCAGACATTACCACTGCACCAATGCAATCACCCATTCATTAGCTATGCACCCCTCCAATCACCCAGGCACTACCATTGCACTTCTCTAATCAACCAGGCAGTTTCCATGCACTTCTCCAATCACCCGGACATTACCCCTGCACACATGCAATCACCAAGGATTACTCATGCACTCCTTCAAACACTCAGGCAGTACCTGTTCACTCTTCAAATCACCCACACATTATTCCTGCACTCATGCAATCACCCAGGCATTACCCATGCACTCCTTCAATCACCCAGCCACTATGCATGTACTTATATAATCAACCAGGCACTACCCTTGCACTCCTCCAATCACCCAGGCACTACCCCTGTACTCCTCCAATCACCCAGAAAGTACCCATGCACTTATAAAATCACCCAGGCACTACTTATGCACTCCTCCAATCACCCAGGCACTACCTCTACACTCATGCAACCACCCAGACATTAACCCTGCACTCATGCAATCACCCAGACATTACTCATGCACTCCTCCAATCCCCCAGACACTACCCCTGCATTGATGCAATCACCTAGGCATTACCCATTCACTCCTTCAATCACTCAAGCATTACCCATGCACTCCTCCAATCACCCAGACATTACCTCTGCACTCATGCAAGCACCTAGGCATTACCTATGCACTCCTTCAATCACTCATGCAGTACCCATGCACTCCTCCAATCACCCAGACATTAACCGTGCACTTATGCAATCACCCAGGCTCCACCCTTGTACTCATGCAATCACCTAGGCACTACCTATGCAGTCATGCAATAATCCAGGCAGCACCCTTGCACTCCTCCAATCACCCAAGCACTATCCATGCACTCCTCCAATAACCCAGACATTACCCCTGCAGTCATGCAATCACTCATGCATTAGCTATGTACTTCTCCAATCACCCAGACATTACCCCTGCACCAATGCAATCACCCATGCATTAGCTATGCACCCCTCCAATCACCCAGGCACTACCCTTGCACTCCTCTAATCACCCAGGCAGTTTCCATGCACTTCTCCAATCACCCAGATATTACCCCTGCACACATGCAATCACCAAGGATTACTCATGCACTCCTTCAAACACTCAGGCAGTACCCATGCACTCCTCAAATCACCCACACATTATTCCTGCACTCATGCAATCACCCAGGCATTACCCATGCACTCCTTCAGTCACCCAGCCACTACGCATGCACTTATATAATCAACCAGGTGCTACCTATGCACTCCTCCAATCACCAAGGCACTACCCTTGTACTCATGCAATCAACCAGGCACTACCACTGCACTCATGCAATCACCCAGGCATTACCCCTGCACTCATGCAATCAGCCAGACATTACTCACACACTCCTCCAAACACTCACACATTATCCCTGCACTCATGCATTCACCCAGGCATTACCCAAGCACTCCTCCAATCACCCAGGTACTATTCATGCACTCATGCAATCACTCAGGCACTACCCATTCACTTATACATGCACTCAGGCATTACCCATGCGCTCATCCAATCACCCAGGCACAACCCCTGCACTCATGCAACTAACCAGACATTACCTCTGCACTCATGCAATCACCTAGGTATTACCTATGCACTCCTTTAATCACTCATGCAGTACCCATGCACTCCTCCAATCACCCAGACATTACCTGTGCACTTATACAATCACCCAGGCTCTACCCTTGTACTCATGCAATCACCTAGGCACTACCTATGCAGTCATGCAATACCACAGGCAGTACCCTTGCACTCCTCCAATCACCCAAGCACTATCCATGCACTCCTCCAATCACCCAGACATTACCCCTGCAGTCATGCAATCACCCATGCATTAGCTATGCACTCCTCCAATCACCCAGACATTACCCCTGCACCAATGCAATCACCCATGCATTAGCTATGCACTCCTCCAATCACCCAGGCACTACCCTTGCACTCCTCTAATCATCCAGGCACTTTCCATGCCCTTCTCCAATCACCCAGACATTACCCCTGCACACATGCAATCACCAAGAATTACTCATGCACTCCTTTAAACACTCAGGGAGTACCCATGCACTCCTCAAATCACCCACACATTATTCCTGCACTCATGCAATTACCCAGACATTACCCATGCACTCCTTCAATCACCCAGCCACTATGCATGCACTTATATAATCAACCAGGCACTACCGTTGCACTCCTCCAATCACCCAGGCACTACCCTTGTACTCATGCAATCAACCAGGCACTACCCCTGCACTCATGCAATCACCCAGGCACTACCCCTGCACTCATGCAATCACCCAGGCATTACCCCTGCACACATGCAATCACCCAGGCGTTACCTATGGATTCCTCCAATCACCCAGGCATTAGCCCCACACTCATGCAATCAGCTAGACATTACCCCTAAACTCATGAAATCACCCAGGCATTACCTATGCACTCCTCTAATCCCCCAGACATTACCCCTGTACTCATGCAATCACCAAATCATTAGCTATGCACTGCTCCAATCACCCAGGCACTACATTTGCACTCATTCAATCACCCAGGCAGTATCTATGCACTCTTCCAATCACTCAGCCAGTACCCATGCACTTATAAAATCACCCAGGCACTACCTATGCACTTATGCAATCACCCAGGCACTACCACTGCACTCATGCAATCACCCGAATCTACCTATGTACTCATTGAATAACCCAGGCACTACCCTTGCACTCATGCAATCACCCAGGCACTAGCTATGCACTCATGCAATCACCCAGACATTACTCATGCACTCCTCCAATCCCCCAGACACTACCCCTGCATTGATGCAATCACCTAGGCATTACCCATTCACTCCTTCAATCACTCAAGCATTACCCATGCACTCCTCCAATCACCCAGACATTACCTCTGCACTCATGCAAGCACCTAGGCATTACCTATGCACTCCTTCAATCACTCATGCAGTACCCATGCACTCCTCCAATCACCCAGACATTAACCGTGCACTTATGCAATCACCCAGGCTCCACGCTTGTACTCATGCAATCACCTAGGCACTACCTATGCAGTCATGCAATAATCCAGGCAGCACCCTTGCACTCCTCCAATCACCCAAGCACTATCCATGCACTCCTCCAATAACCCAGACATTACCCCTGCAGTCATGCAATCACTCATGCATTAGCTATGTACTTCTCCAATCACCCAGACATTACCCCTGCACCAATGCAATCACCCATGCATTAGCTATGCACCCCTCCAATCACCCAGGCACTACCCTTGCACTCCTCTAATCACCCAGGCAGTTTCCATGCACTTCTCCAATCACCCAGATATTACCCCTGCACACATGCAATCACCAAGGATTACTCATGCACTCCTTCAAACACTCAGGCAGTACCCATGCACTCCTCAAATCACCCACACATTATTCCTGCACTCATGCAATCACCCAGGCATTACCCATGCACTCCTTCAGTCACCCAGCCACTACGCATGCACTTATATAATCAACCAGGTGCTACCCATGCACTCCTCCAATCACCAAGGCACTACCCTTGTACTCATGCAATCAACCAGGCACTACCACTGCACTCATGCAATCACCCAGGCATTACCCCTGCACTCATGCAATCAGCCAGACATTACTCACACACTCCTCCAAACACTCACACATTATCCCTGCACTCATGCATTCACCCAGGCATTACCCAAGCACTCCTCCAATCACCCAGGTACTATTCATGCACTCATGCAATCACTCAGGCACTACCCATTCACTCATACATGCACTCAGGCATTACCCATGCGCTCATCCAATCACCCAGGCACAACCCCTGCACTCATGCAACTACCCAGACATTACCTCTGCACTCATGCAATCACCTAGGTATTACCTATGCATTCCTTTAATCACTCATGCAGTACCCATGCACTCCTCCAATCACCCAGACATTACCCGTGCACTTATGCAATCACCCAGGCTCTACACTTGTACTCATGCAATCACCTAGGCACTACCTATGCAGTCATGTAATACCCCAGGCAGTACCCTTGCACTCCTCCAATCACCCAAGCACTATCCATGCACTCCTCCAATCACCCAGACATTACCCCTGCAGTCATGCAATCACCCATGCATTAGCTATGCACTCCTCCAATCACCCAGACATTACCCCTGCACCAATGCAATCACCCATGCATTAGCTATGCACTCCTCCAATCACCCAGGCACTACCCTTGCACTCCTCTAATCACCCAGGCACTTTCCATGCCCTTCTCCAATCACCCAGACATTACCCCTGCACACATGCAATCACCAAGAATTACTCATGCACGCCTTCAAACACTCAGGCAGTACCCATGCACTCCTCAAATCACCCACACATTATTCCTGCACTCATGCAATCACCCAGACATTACCCATGCACTCCTTAAATCACCCAGCCACTATGCATGCACTTATATAATCAACCAGGCACTACCGTTGCACTCCTCCAATCACCCAGGCACTACCCTTGTACTCATGCAATCAACCAGGCACTACCCCGGCACTCATGCAATCACCCAGGCATTACCCCTACACTCATGCAATCAGCCAGACATTACTCATACATTCCTCCAAACACTCACACATTATCCCTGCACTCATGCATTCACCCAGGCATTACCCAAGCACTCCTTCAATCACCCAGCCACTACCCATACACTTATATAATCACCCAGGCACTACTCTTGCCCTCCTACAATCACCCAGGCACTACCCCTGTACTCCTCCAATCACCCAGAAAGTACCCATGCACTTATAAAATTGCCCAGGCACTACTTATGCTCTCCTCCAATCACCCAGGCACTACCACTACACTCATGCAACCACCCAGACATTACCCCTGCACTCATGCAATCACCCAGACATTACTCATGCACTCCTCCAATCCCCCAGACATTACCCCTACACTCATGTAATCACCTAGGCATTACCCATTCACTCCTTCAATCACTCAAGCAGTTGCCATACACTTATAAAGTCACCAGGCACTACCTATGCACTCAGCGATACCAAAGGGGATGATGGACGGAGCGCCTGAGGAAATCAAACACTCACCCCCAGTCAACTGATCTGGGTTTAATCCATCATCATTCTTTAGCTCACTCCACCACCCCAGTTCAGACATGGCCATATGCAAATCAGTCTGACCTTGTGCCTCATGGGAACAGTCCAGCCCGAACAGCCAAGCCATGTCTTCCCTGGACCGGAAACAAGCATCCTGGGACCGGTTTCTGGCCATTCAGCCGTCATCAGCCAGGCTAGCTTGAATCCAGTGGCAAAGTGAGCAAGGGACCCACGTCTGGGCATACCCTGCCAACTTAGGGCGAACAAAGCGATACCAAAGGGGATGATGGACGGAGCGCCTGAGCAAATCAAACACTCACCCCCAGTCAACTGATCTGGGTTTAATCCATCATCATTCTTTAGCTCACTCCACCACCCCAGTTCAGACATGGCCATATGCAAATCAGTCTGACCCTGTGCCTCATGGGAACAGTCCAGCCCGACCTGCCAAGCCATGTCTTCCCTGGACCGGAAACAAGCATCCTGGGACCGGTTTCTGGCCACTCAGCCGTCATCAGCCAGGCTAGCTTGAGTCCAGTGGCAAAGTGAGCAAGGGACCCACGTCTGGGCATACCCTGCCAACTTAGGGCGAACAAAGCGATACCAAAGGGGATGATGGACGGAGCGCCTGAGCAAATCAAACACTCACCCCCAGTCAACTGATCTGGGTTTAATCCATCATCATTCTTTAGCTCACTCCACCACCCCAGTTCAGACATGGCCATATGCAAATCAGTCTGACCCTGTGCCTCATGGGAACAGTCCAGCCCGAACTGCCAAGCCATGTCTTCCCTGGACCGGAAACAAGCATCCTGGGACCGGTTTCTGGCCATTCAGCCATCATCAGCCAGGCTAGCTTGAATCCAGTGGCAAAGTGAGCAAGGGACCCACGTCTGGGCATACCCTGCCAACTTAGGGCGAACAAAGCGATACCAAAGGGGATGATGGACGGAGCGCCTGAGCAAATCAAACACTCACCCCCAGTCAACTGATCTGGGTTTAATCCATCATCATTCTTTAGCTCACTCCACCACCACAGTTCAGACATGGCCATATGCAAATCAGTCTGACCCTGTGCCTCATGGGAACAGTCCAGCCCGAACTGCCAAGCCATGTCTTCCCTGGACCGGACACAAGCATCCTGGGACCGGTTTCTGGCCATTCAACCGTCATCAGCCAGGCTAGCTTGAATCCAGTGGCAAAGTGAGCAAGGGACCCACGTCTGGGCATACCCTGCCAACTTAGGGCGAACAAAGCGATACCAAAGGTGATGATGGACGGAGCGCCTGAGCAAATCAAACACTCACCCCAGTCAACTGATCTGGGTTTAATCCATCATCATTCTTTAGCTCACTCCACCACCCCAGTTCAGACATGGCCATATGCAAATCAGTCTGACCCTGTGCACTACCTATGCAGTCATGCAATACCCCAGGCAGTACCCTTGCACTCCTCCAATCACCCAAGCACTATCCATGCACTCCTCCAATCACCCAGACATTACCCCTGCAGTCATGCAATCACCCATGCATTAGCTATGCACTCCTCCAATCACCCAGACATTACCCCTGCACCAATGCAATCACCCATGCATTAGCTATGCACTCCTCCAATCACCCAGGCACTACCCTTGCACTCCTCTAATCACCCAGGCACTTTCCATGCCCTTCTCCAATCACCCAGACATGCAATCACCAAGAATTACTCATGCACTCCTTCAAACACTCAGGCAGTACCCATGCACTCCTCAAATCACCCACACATTATTCCTGCACTCATGCAATCACCCAGACATTACCCATGCACTCCTTCAATCACCCAGCCACTATGCATGCACTTATATAATCAACCAGGCACTACCGTTGCACTCCTCCAATCACCCAGGCACTACTCTTGTACTCATGCAATCAACCAGGCACTACCCCTGCACTCATGCAATCACCCAGGCATTACCCCTACACTCATGCAATCAGCCAGACATTACTCATACATTCCTCCAAACACTCACACATTATCCCTGCACTCATGCATTCACCCAGGCATTACCCAAGCACTCCTTCAATCACCCAGCCACTACCCATACACTTATATAATCACCCAGCCACTACTCTTGCCCTCCTACAATCACCCAGGCACTACCCCTGTACTCCTCCAATCACCCAGAAAGTACCCATGCACTTATAAAATTGCCCAGGCACTACTTATGCTCTCCTCCAATCACCCAGGCACTACCACTACACTCCTGCAACCACCCAGACATTACCCCTGCACTCATGCAATCACCCAGACATTACTCATGCACTCCTCCAATCCCCCAGACATTACCCCTACACTCATGTAATCACCTAGGCATTACCCATTCACTCCTTCAATCACTCAAGCAGTTGCCATACACTTATAAAATCACCAGGCACTACCTATGCACTCCTCTAATCACCCAGGCACTACCCCTGCACTCATGCAATCACCCAGGCGTTACCTATGGATTCCTCCAATCACCCAGGCACTAGCCCTACACTCATGCAATCAGCTAGACATTACCCCTACACTCATGAAATCACCCAGGCATTACCTATGCACTCCTCTAATCCCCCAGACATTACCCCTGTACTCATGCAATCACCAAATCATTAGCTATGCACTGCTCCAATCACCCAGGCACTACCTTTGCACTCATTCAATCACCCAGGCAGTATCTATGCACTCTTCCAATCACTCAGCCAGTACCCATGCACTTATAAAATCACCCAGGCACTACCTATGCACTTATGCAATCACCCAGGCACTACCACTGCACTCATGCAATCACCCAGGCTCTACTTATGTACTCATTGAATAACCCAGGCACTACCCTTGCACTCATGCAATCACCCAGGCACTAGCTATGCACTCATACAATAACCCAGGCACTACTATTGCACTGCTCCAATCAACCAGGCACTATCCATGCACTCCTCCAATCACCAAGCCAGTACCCATGCACTTATAAAATCACCCAGGCACTACTTATGCACTCCTCCAATCACCCAGGCACTACCACTACACTCATGCAATCACCCAGGCGTTACCTATGCATTCCTCCAATCACTCAGCCAGTACCCATACACTTATAAAATCCCCCAGGCACTACCTATTCACTCCTCTAATCACCCAGGCACTACCCCTGCAATCACCCAGGCACTACCTATGCACTCATGCAATAACCCAAGCACTACCCTTGCACTCCACCAATCACCTAAGCTCTATTCATGCACTCCTCCAATCACCCAGACATTACCCTTGCAGCCATGCAATCACCCATGCATTAGCTATGCACTCCTCCAATCACCCAGACAGTATCCTTGCACTTCTCCAATCACCCAGGCAGTATCCATGCAGTCCTCCAATCACCCAGGCAGTACCCATGCACTTATAAAATCACCTAGGCACTAGCTATGCACTCATGCAATCACCCAGGCACTACTGATGCATTCCTCTATGCACATAGGCATTACTCATGCACTCCTTCAATCACTCAGGCAGTACCCATGCACTTATAAAATCACCCAGGCACTAACTATGCACTCCTCTAATCACCCAGACACTACCGCTGCACTCGTGAAATCACCCAGGCGTTACCTATGCATTCCTCCACTAACCCAGCCAGTATCACCCAGGCACTACTTATGTACTCATGCAATCACCCAGGCAGTACCCCTGCGCTCATGCAATCACCCAGGCTCTACCTATGCACTCATGCAATAACCCAGGTACTAGCCTTGCACTCATGCAATCACCCAGGCACTATCCATGCACTCCTCTAATCACCCAGACATTACCCTTGCACTCATGCAATCACCTAGCTATTACCTATGCACTCCTTCAATCACTCAGGTAGTACCCATGCACTTCTAAAATCACCCAGGCACTACCTATGCACTTATATAATCAACCAGGCACTACCCTTGCACTCCTCCAATCACCTAGGTACTACCCTTGTACTCATGCAATCACCCAGGCATTACCTATGCAGTCATGCAATAACCCAGGCAGTACCCTTGCACTCCTCCAATCACCCAAGCACTATGCATGCACTCCTCCAATCACCAGACATTACCCCTGCAGTCATGCAATCACCCATGCATTAGCTTTGTACTCCTCCAATCACCCAGACATTACCCCTGCACTAATGCAATCACCCATGCATTAGCTATGCACTCCTCCAATCACCCAGGCACTACCCTTGTACTCATGCAATCACCCAGGCACTACCTATGCAGTCATGCAATAACCCAGGCAGTACCCTTGTACTCCTCCAATCACCCAAGCACTAGGCATGCATCCAATCACCCAGACATTACCCCTGCAGTCATGCAATCACCCATGCATTAGCTATGCACTCCTCCAATCACCCAGGCAGTATCCATGCACTCCTCCAATCACCCAGACATTACCCCTGCACAAATGCAATCACCAAGGATTACTTGTGCACTCCTTCAAACACTCAGGCAGTACCCATGCACTCCTCCAATCACCCACACATTATCCTTGCACTCATGCTATCACCCATGCATTACCCATGCACTCCTTCAATCTCCCAGCCACTACCCATGCACTTATATAATCAACCAGGCACTACCCTTGCACTCCTCCAATCACCCAGGCACCATCCATGTACTCATGCAATCACCCAGGCACTACCCTTGCACTCATGCAATCACCCAGGCATTACCCCTGTACTCATGCAATCACCCAGACATTACCCATGCACTCCTCCAAACACTCACACATTATCCCTGCACTCATGCAATCACCCAGGCATTACCCAAACACTCCTTCAATCACCCAGCCACAACCCATACACTTATATATTCACCCAGGCACTACCCTTGCACTCCTCCAATCACCCAGGTACTACCCCTGTACTCATGCAATTGGCCAGCCAGTACCCATACACTTATAAAATCACCCAGGCACTACCCTTGCACTCATGCAATCACCTAGGCATTACCCATGCACTCCTCCAATCACCCAGGCACTATCCATGCACTCCTCCAATCACCCAGGCACTACCCTTGCACTCCCCCAATCACCCAGGCACTATCCATGCATTCCTCTACTCACCCAGGCACTACCCTTACACTCCTCCAATCACCCAAGCACTATCCATGCACTCCTCCAATCACCCAGGTACTACCCTTGCACTCCTCCAATCACCCAGGCACTATCCATGCATTCCTCCAATCACCCAGCCAGTACCCATGCACTTATGCAATAACCCAGGCACTACCCATACCCTCCTCCAATCACTCAGGCACTACCCATGTACTCTTGCAATCACCCAGGCATTACCCATGCACTCTTTCAATCACTCAGGCACTATCTATGCACTCCTCTAATCATGCAGGCACTACCCCTGCACTCATGCAATCACCCAGCCAGTACCCATGCACTCTTGCAATCACCCAGGCATTACTCATGTACTCATGCAATCACTCAGGTAGTACACATGCACTTCTCCAATCACCCAGGCACTACACATGCACTCATGCAATCACACAGGCACTACCCATACACTTCTCCATATATTACACTTGCCGCAATTCATACAACACATACAAATTTGTCTATTTTTAACCAAATAGGCGGTTCTAACAAGAACCATTTTTTTCTTCTTTTTTTCTTTTATAATTTTTTTGTGTTTTTTTAACTCTTTTTTGTATTTTTTTTATGTTTTAAAAAAAAAAATGAAAATATCAACAGAATGAACTGAGAAAACTCTCTAACATTTTGCAATTAAAAAATCATTGAAAAAAAAAATTAACAATGGTGGTATTTGCTGCAAAAACAATAGCATCTACAGATTGCTCACCATAGCAAATAACTTTTTTACATTTGATGCAGCGTTGTTCAAGACCAGCAAACTCTGGCCTAATGTCAGGTCCTTTGCTTGATGAAGATGAACCTGCCGAGGTGCTAGGCCCTGCGACCTCATCATTTTGCTGTGATTGACGTTCCAGCTCGCGACGATGTTGTTCTCGCGCTAGATGACGAGGGTGCATAGTTTGCAGGTGCTTCATCATGGATGAAGTGCCACACAAGTATTTCTTCTCGGAGCCCCGAGATAAGATCCTTTTGCACAGACTTCAGGTCACCTTTCTTGCATTAACCTTCTTTTCACCAGGTGGAATGGAAAAGAAGGCCCAAACGACTCTCTCCTTGCGCTGTTTCGTAGGTTCTTCCAAGTCATCTTCTTCACCAAGGATGTTCTCAGGTGGATTAGAAGATGCCATTTAGCAGTGCTTAAAAAAAAACACCCAAAAAATGCAAACAAGAGCAGCAAACACAAAAGCTGTGTCTCCTGAGGATGTTGTTGGAAGAATGAAACATTTGGGTGGGGTGCTGTAAGTTCTAGAATAAAAAGCTTCTTAACCAATGAAATGCTTTCTTTTGAATAACATGGGATTCGCGCACCCGGCGAGCAACCAGCGCGCACCCGGCGCGAATCCAGAAAAATATATTTAACAGTAATACATCTTTATTCCAGTTACAAATATATGATATTTACAATTATGTAAAATAATCTCTTGGTATATATATAATAAAGTTATATACATATACTTTTAAAACAAAAAAAGTTACGGTGGATTCGCGCACCTGGCGCGACTCTCGAAAATACGTATGTGACGTTGCGTGGGGCTGAGAACCGCGCACCCTTCGCATACCGTACGCATATCGTACAAGACTTAACCAACATGGCAGCAAAATTCTTGGATTCGCGCACCCACCGTGACTGGTACACAATCGGAATGCGAATCCACTTTAAAAAAAAATAAAAAATAAATGCTTATTTTAGAAAGGAGAAAACATCACATTATTTTTATAAAAGTTTAAAAAAAAAAAAAAAAGCTGATTTTGGACATTATAGTTAGAAATTAGCATTTAAAAAACCTTTGAAATTCACTGAAAAAACCATAGGTTTCATGGACCTTATAGTTAGAAATTGGCATTTAAAAAACCTTTGAAATTCACTGAAAAAACCATAGGTTTCAGGGACGTTATAGTTAGTAATTGGCATTTTAAAAAGCCTTTGAAATTCATTGAAAAAACCATAGGTTTCAGGGACGTTATACTTAGAAATTAGCATTTAAAAAACCTTTGAAATTCACTGAAAAAACCACAGGTTTCAGGGACGTTATAGTTAGTTGGACATTTCACTCGTACAAAACCAGAGAAATTTGCCCGTTATAGTTAGTTGAGCTAACTATAACTCACGCTCCCGCAATGCACTGCTGATGACATCACATATTACATCACTCATGACATGGTCAGTGACATCACTGATGACATCACTGATGGCATCTCAAATGACTAAGTTCTTAGGCACCTTTTTATGCTGGAAATACCTGTTCTTTCATTTACCTAATAAAAGAGTTACATCAGAGGATCTGGGTTAGAAGAAGGACAAACAAACAACCAAAATGTTGTTAATAGGTCAACCTAAGGCTGCATTCTTGCACCTCTTTATTTTTGTCTTTAGCTTCTACATCCCCACTCCTTTCAGACAAAATTAAGGGGGAGAGAAACTATTAATATTAATGTACATGAACAATAGTATGTTATTGGTCCTCACACGGAGAAACCATGAAAAAATAAGCAGTGGAGATTTGGAAGCACGAACATCACTTAGGAGTCGCCAGGTGTTACAGTTGTGACCCCTGCCTTGCCACTTAAGATGCTTGGCACTGCCTTTGCGACCCCTGGCCTCAAAGGTAGCAAAGGCAGTACAAGAAACAGAAATTAAACAGGGCTCTCTGAGCTTTGTTTACTTTCTGTAGCCTGCAGGGAACTGGAACATTTGTGTAATCTGTAAAATAATATTTGCAGTGTAAACCTCACACATGAAAACTAAATCCTGCAATCATACACCATTTATGACTTGGTAGCATGCGTCTGGGTGCCCTTCAGGTTACAATAAGCACTAGGTAGAACTTGCAGAGTTTCACTCCACAGAATTCTGCGAAGTTACAAACAAATTCTGCAAGATTCCGCGTACTTCCACGAACGCACTGGGATTTAGCGCTGGGAGCTCATTCCACACTGAAAAATCGGCATGAACGGCACCCTACAGCACGCCAGAGGGCACAGCTTCTGAAGTTGATTTTGCTGCCGCTTGAGTATATTTTCTACTCAAGCAACAGCTTTGTGACCGCGAATGGGTTTGACCACCTGCATTGGAGAAATCTTGCTGGGTGCCCTCCTAGTAACCAAATATTGCGCTAGTGGATGCCAAATCTCACTCGTGCTTACCATTTTACCGTTAGCAAGCCACGTGCGAGAAAAAAACTCCACCACGTGGCAGTTGGTAGAACTTGACCATAACTCCACTTTGCAAGCGCAATGCGGAGTGCCCAAAATTCCACCAATTACACTGGCGGAGCAAAATATATCACATGCCCCTAGTTACAGTCCAGCCTGTAGATAAAGACATGAAATAAAAATAAAAACAAAAAGTAACAAACTTGCAAAAAGATATCTCGTGTCTCTGGCTGTCCCTGCTTTCCTGAAGGGAAAGGAAATATAGAAGATGCCAGAGAGAGGGGAACAGAGGTATTATGACCGAGGTGAGACAGGTGAGAGGGCAATAGAGGCACAGAAATACACAGCAAAAAGACAGGAAAAGCAAGAAAGGGAAAACAACTGAGAGTGTAAAACAGGTGAGAGTACCCATGGAGAGCAGTGTGAGAGAGGTGACAAAGAAGTTGACTGAACGACAGCTCAGAGTGAGTGAGGGAGAAAGAAGAGAAAATGAACAAAATGAAAAAGAGACAGACTCAAAAGCATCAGCTGAGACAGTTGGGTAGATGATGACGTGGAAAATAGGTTATAGACTAATGAGAGAGAGATGGACACAGTTGAGAGAGAGGCCCTAAAGTGACAAACAAGCAGAAGACAGCTGAGCGACAGAGAGGGACAGGCAGGTGGGAGACAGGGTATAAAAAGAAGCAGACAAGCTATAAAGAGACAGTTGAGAAAGGACAGGTGAGATATGAAGAGGGGATACAGAGAGGGTTGAGAAAGCACAGGGTGAGATAGAAAGGTGGGAAACAGGTGAGAGAAGGATGAAATTGATTGGTGAGAAATTTAATTGAGAGAGCATTGGAGACATGTCTGTATTGATAAAAAGACAGACTGGTGAGAAACAGATGGCCAATAGGGGAAGGCAGCTGAAAAAAGAGATAAAGGTTAAAGAGACAAACGTTGCTTGGAAAGAAACAGCTGAGAAAGAGTGGGGGAGAGAGGTGAAACAGAGTCATATGATATAGAAAATGGAGAAATATGACGTCATGAAGAAATAGGAGAGGAGAGAAAAATTTCAGTAAAGAGGTTGAGAGGGCCAAGGAGAGAGGTGAGGTGAAAGATGAAGAAAGGGAGAGGACAATGAAAGAACAGGACAAGAGAGATGTGAAGGCAGAGCAGTGCAGAGAAATAGGCACCACATAAATTTGACAAGGGGGAGAGGGACTTGAGAAGGGGAGAGATAAAAGAGGGAGACACGGCCACGAAAAGCTGTCATTTACTATAGCACATAAATGTTCATAATATGGCACAGTATGACCACTGCACACCATTCCAGCATGATGATGGACAGGAGAACAATGGTGATGAGTGCAGATCATTCAATAGTTGTGCATGGGCGTTTGAGGCTGTAATTGCATATGACCACTTTTGGTGTATGATGTTGTAACTGGGCTTGTGATATACTATGCCTCTGTCCTATCTTGACCTCATTCTACTTAACATTTCTGTATTATCTAAAATAGGCACTGCATTTATTTCATGGCTGTTAGTTTCAGTGATATCACTTTCTAGGATGACATCAGGTTAAAGGTCAAATGATGTCCCTTCAGGTTATTAGGGTCAGCCGTTGTGTGATGTGACTTCCCATACCCTTGGCATTCTGTTGAATTGATGTCCATGACTGGAAGTGTTTGGTGTAAACAACTTTTACCATCATAGGGAGAGGAGTTGGCCTAACAGCTAGGGTGGTCGGCCTTGAATCTGGGTAACTGGGTTCGAGTCTGGGCAATGACGTTGAACATCCTGTGATTCTGGGCAAATCACTTAATCTCCCCATGCCTAACAAAAATGAATGCGTCCTCCTGTAACGCAACTGGTGCTATGTAAAGCGCTTCGATACCTTCGGGTCAAAGTTCGCGCTATATAAAACTCTGTAAAAAAAAAAATCTTGAAAGAAGATTTCTGAAGGTGGTAATGTGAGACAAAACATTTTGTGCACATTTGTTGTGTGCTATTTTGTTCTGGCCTATCATGTTTTAATTGTGCTGTTATGTTCCTTTGTAATTGTTTTTCTGTGGTGTTTCTGTTTTTCATTATGTCAACGAATTCTGCTACATTTTTAGGCAAAAGCAGCACACTCCTTTACAAATCCAGTCCAATTTTTAAGACACTAATCTTTATATTCCTAATTTTGCTTTTCGATGGAGCATAGCAAGATAAATGTAATGCTATTGCACTGAATTTCGTCCGGGAAACTTGAGGGGAGTGGGGTTGTAGTAATGACAGAGAACGTCAGAATCCTGATAGGAGTGATAACAGACGTTATCACTCATATAAGATTTTTTTGCCATAAAGTTCCTTCACTTGTCACCAACACCAAGTATACTGCACAGTGCTTAATTTGAGCCACCAGCGCTTTTCATGAGCACCAGTTAAGGACACATCCATTTATGGTAGGCACGGGGAGATTACCTCATTTGCCTGGAATCATAGGATGTTGAGACAACGCCCAGACTCGATCCTGGTTCCCCACCTCCGAAGACGACAGCTCCCGCCATTACGCCACATCCTCTCCCAACTTACATTGGTTAGTAGTTGGTTTTATTTTAAGCAGCACTAACTGGAGAAATAGGCTGGTGCAAAATGCCTCCGGCAAATTAACCACTGAGTGTACGTCCATAGATTCGAGAATTGGAGTTCTTGGTGAAGTGATTATATCAAACCTATCGAATCTGATTACATTTGCTAGATCTAAAAATTGTGATACAGAGTCACAGGACAAACACAGAACTGTGCATTAAAGACATTTTAAACCAGAAACAAATACAACCAAACAATGAGAACAGGGGCTACACTGTTTTGTTCATTCTGCTTGCAAAACCAAATCAAATTCACAAACAAAAAATATATTTGACAGCGAGTCATTAGGAACGTTTAGTACAAAGCAACATTTTACACGTAGAATGTATTGTCAGGAACCATGGCTATAACGTAATCCATAACTTAATAATTGAAGATGGTGATGGAAGTAATCATACTTAGCTACTGACTGTCATATGAGTAGATAAGAGACCCAAGATCTGATGAACTGCGCCTGAATTACAATAATGGGTTAAGGGAAAACGTGGAGACCGCAATATATCTTCTCTTACTTGTGCTTCTTTTAAAATATCCATTTTTCATTTTGCAGTTTTTCATTCCCTTAGGTACATCATGAACTTAAAAGCAACCTAGATTCCACACAGGACTTTGAGAGTAAATGATGGATCAATAATTTGTTGGTTTGTTTATGAAATATGCCAACTTGCTGGGACAGAGTCATTTTTAAGAGGACGTCAAGATCAATATATATGTGCATGGATTTATGGTTGTTTTTTGTTACAATCAGAATAAGTCTTTTTGCTTCGAGAATTTTAAACAGCAAACCCGGCTCCTTTGCTGTGATCTATTAGCACGCCATTGACGCGTCCATTCTGGATGTGGAAAGACATACTACTTGCAAAGCTTTCTTTCTAATGTAAAGCTGGTATAAATGGTTCCTCTATGCTATGCAAATGGCCACCTCTGCAGCTAATACAAAGCCTAGCAAAGCTTTTCAAATTTAGATAAACCATGGGTTCCCCAATTGCCTAGATAAGTCAAAAGACAGATACATTTTTGAAATATTCCTTTATATGTAAGTTACAAAAAAAACGTGCAGGAAACAAATGAAAATAAGAAAACAGAGGTGTTTAAAGCTCACTGGACAATTTATTTGGACATTTTAAACTCTGACATCTTATTTATATTCATTTCCAGGGTGCTTAGAGTAAAGAGACCATTGTGACTGACCTGGAATACAGACAGCACGTATGTTCACTTTGAGAAGTTAACGCTGCAAGGCCGGATTACAAAAATCGTGCCAGTGCAACTTTGCACTGACATTTGAACTCATTGACCAGTGCATAACATTTTTTGGGAAACTGTCATTTGATGCATATGTAACTTTTGCTTCTATATGTAGCACGCATGTCAGTGAAAACTTGCATTTGCTTCGTTTAAATCTGATCTGAAAATGTGATTGAAAATTAGTTCCTGCACAAGTGTGGTTTAAATAATCCAGCCAGTACTCTACTTCTGAAATGCAACAGAATTCGTTCGTGTTGTCTCTCCATCTAGCTTAAAAATGTGTGCCAAACATGGGAGTGTGACTATCCAATAACCCTAAATATTCTTGAAATAAGACACATTACATCATACTTCCCATTAACCACACCCTAACACCTCCCGCTTGTTATGTATTTCCTGCTCAGAGTCTGCCCAGAACCACGAGGGTCCTAGTGCGCATAACATCACTATGCTACCCCCACCCCTTTGTTAAATAAAAAGTGATAGACATCACTAAAATTTCCTTGATTAGTTGGCGAGGCCCTCGCACTTGTCTGCCAGCTCAGGTGATCCGAGGTCATCGAGGTCCACCCTGATCGGGCAACGGCGACATAGGCTCAAGCTCTTGAGCCGGACCTTTGGCGGGGTTGGCCCCATACGTGGTTTCAGGACTTGGCAAGTGTAGCAGTACATGTTTAAAATGTGATGTGTCCTGAGTGATGGATTGTCCAGGATGATGTGCTGTCACCATATGTCCCTTGCACACCACAACCTGTAAAGGATCAGTGGCAAAAGGAGTGTCTGTTTTCCTTCTTTGTCTATGCTTAACCAGTACCCTGTCTCCGTCTCAAAGACGGTCTCCTGGGCACGGCGACGATGATGTGCATATGTTTTCATTTTCCTTTTCTGCATCTCGTTGGTGTCTTGAACCTTGTCAGTATTCACTGATCGATCCAGGGTCCATTGAGGTTGTTTTGTTCTGCTGGCTCTCCCAAATAGCAAGGTGACTGGTCTCTCACCAGTCGTGGAGTGAGGAGTTGATCGATTCCCTCCATGCACAATCGTTGAATAACCCTCTTGAAGGTGCCCATGAATCATTCAAAACACCATTGGCTTGGGGCGAGAGTGGTGTACACTTTTGGTGTTTGATGTTGATGCAGACAAGAAATTCTTTTAACTCTTTGCTGTTAGAGGGTGGGCCATTATCAGATTTGAGAATTTTGGCGATACCCCAAGTTGCAAAGATGTCATCAAGCTGTTCTATGACTTTGTCATGGGTGGTTGAAGATAGGTCTTCCACCAAAGGAAACCGCGAATATTTGTCTATGACTACCATGAGATGGTGTCCATTTCGTAAAGGTCTAAAGAAGTCAACTGCAACCCTCTCCCAGGCATGGGCAGGAAGGTCAGACATTGTCACTGGGTGCTGCGTCACCTTGGGGGACAAACAATTGCAAATGTGGCATGCCTTCAGCTCCTTTTGTACTTGCTTATCTAGCTGAGGAAACCACACTCAAGCTCTTAATGTTGGAAGCTGGATTATTAGTAGGGTAAGTATGCACCTACCACTCACAATAAGGCCACCAACACAATATAAGGTCCAGTCAAGGTCTCAATAAATTATTATCTCGCTTAACACTTGGTAGCTAGAAACAAGCAGGCAGGTTTAACTTAGGAGACAGTTGTGTGAAGCATTTAAAAGCACCAATACATCCAATAAGTAAGATACAACACACAATAAAAATTCACAACCAATTTTCTAAAAATAGGAAATATTTTTATGATTAAAATGACACCAACACGACAAAAATCCAATAAGGGAACCAGAGATATGAATTTTTAAAGAAAAAACACTTTCTAGTGCTTAAAAACATATAGCGCCAACTTGGGACATCTGGTCAGGCTTGACGAGGAAAAAGTCAAAGTTTGAGGCTGACTCCGATGAAGCCCTGGCCAGATACACTAAGTGGGAGGCACCGGAATTTTTTTTACCTTCGCACTTAAAAGCGTTTCTGGAGGATTTTCTCTCAGAGCCGAGCGAGACTCCTCTACAGGCCGAGATCCGAGTCTAAGATGGTGGCTTGGCTCAGTGTGAGGCCTCAGTGAAATTCTGGAAGCCTTTGGCTCTGGAGCTTTCAGCGGGACTAACCATGAAATCCAGGCTAGGTCACGGTTCGACGTCGGCAGCCTGATTCTCGTTGATGGGTCGGTCACCCTATGGAGCTTTTTCCAAAAGTTGCTCCAAACTACTTTAAGCTTCTTGAGCGTCTTCCTGAATTTCCTCTTGAGGGTTCATAGTGTCCAAAACACAAATCCAAGGGTCTAGAAGCTCTGAGCTGGTACTTGGAAGTTTGGGACTACAATTCCCACAATGCACCTGGCCAACTCCTTAAAAGTCCACTGGACGCATTCCAGACTGGGGACTTCTTCTGGGAGATGGTGCAGGTGAGCTCTGTTAACCTGTTGCTTTCAGGGAGTCGACTCCTTAATTATTTTTGAAGCAATGCGAAGGCCTCAGGGCTGTAGTTCTAAGTGTGCAATAGGAGCAGTCCTTCAGGTTGCAATTATTTGGGGTGCAGACCAGGGTCCCAGCAGGGCAGCCCTTCTTCTCCTTGTAGTTTCAGGCAGCAGATCTGAGTTGCTATGCAGCTCTCACCTATTTATCCAATGTTCTGGGCCAACAAGTTGAGGGGCACCCCTGACCAATGGGGTACAGGGTGCCAGCCAAAAGCATGACAGCTTCCTCCAAAGTGTGACACATTCTTGCCCCACAAAGCACTGTACTTTAAAATTCAAGCTGGAGAATTTCTATCCTTGTAAGTGCTTGTTAAGTCAATCTACTGGTATGGCTCATTTCCTTTAACACTCCCTTTCCAGACCTCCTGCAAATTCCATTCCTGGGGCTCCCATATGGCTGGGGGGGCTACAGGACGAGGGGGTAGGCCTGGATGACATTCCTTACTGATCTGCTCTCTTAGAAGCCCAGTTTGATTACCAAGTCCACCCAACAGATAACCTCTGTCTCTATGCAGGCCACTTATCACTACATCAAAGCAGCTTGGCTAAGCCTGTTAAGGCCTGGCCAATCAGGAGAGGCTGCTAGAAGTCTGGACTTTGGCTCACAGAAAAGAACATTCTATAACGTATTTTCTATTAGTTATGATAAATTCAACAGTGGCAAGTTGTTGATTTATCATTACCAATCTTTTAAGTTCTTGAAATATTAGTTTAGCTCACTCCTGTCAATAGTTACACTGTATTACAGTATTCTCATGTTAGCCTATGGAGCTAAAATGCTACAATGGGGGGAAATCAAAATTGGTAGTTTTTCCCTCACCAGGGCATATAAAATATATTTTGAAATGCCCCAGCTTATTTTTACAAGACACCCTACCCTGGGGTACCTAGGATGGAACTTAGGGTGACATATGTAAAAATAAGGTAGTTTAATACTTTGGAAGTACCTTTAAATCCAAAGTCGAATTTGTATGTAATTTCGATTGAAAAGCAGTTTGCAAAGTAGGGCTGACTTTTAAAATGACAGCAAGCAACACAGCAGACTTAAGTGCCTCAAAGCTGCTGAGCCTCTAAACCTACATGCCCTACTATATACTCAGGACTTACAGGTAAGTTGTCAGTGCCAATTGTAATTACACCTAATTACTATATACCTTTTTAATCAGAGCACGGGTCCTGGGCATTGTTAGCAGAACTCAGGGTGTAGTCAGAGTCAGTTGCCACCAGTAACGGTCACAAAATGGGGGTGATCAGGGTAAAAAGGATGACTTCCTCACACTTACGGTTCTTTTGGTGGCTACGATACCACTATGTCCTTCATGGGCCAGTGCCATGACCCTCTGTCTTAGGCTTCCAGGTATGACGATTCTCGAGTCTTGCAGTATTACGCCTTCTTGGGTGACACAAGTCATGGGTCCCAAGTCATGTCCCAGTAAGAGAGTCTTTGAAATAGCTCCACTGGCTGCCAGTTGAAGCAAGGATTAAGGTCAAATCCCTTTGCATTGCACATAAGGTCATAAAGAATAAAGTTGCAGTTAAGCTTGGAGGTCTGGTATCTTCTTATGCCCCAGCCAGACTCCTAAGATCATCTCAACAACACCTTCTTAGCACTACTAGAGTCAAAAGAGTGGGATGGGGCAGAAGCTCATTCGCACACCTGGTACCAAAGTTTTGGAATGGTCTTCCACTCGGTATAAGATTACTGGAAGATTAACTCACTTTTAGGAAAAAACTCAATACCTGGTTGTTCCCCCACTAACCCGTTACCATGCACAGTTATCCAGTTCAGCACTCACCAGCACGGGGAAGCCCTTGGGTAGCAATGCACCTTACAAAATCCTAAACATAAACCTTTAACTCATTCTGTGCATTTTTGAACTTTTGGAATTCAACATCATTGGCAAGGGGCCGGGCACTTCTCCTCCATGATTGTGCGATAATACGTTTTATGATTATGGTCATGTCTTTATCTGTATGGTTGTCAGAAATTGTTTGTTCCAGACTAAAGAGCCACTGGTGTGCTGGATCTCACAACAGAGTTGAGATATGCTTCAGCTGCCCTTGAGGACGAACTGTGATAAGGTAGCGGTACTCTTGAAATGTAATCTGCCTGGTTGTGATCTGTCCCCGGTTTGTGCATGATCTCATAGCCATGCTCTTGCAGTCTTAAACCCCATCTCTCAATGCGAGGGTGATTCTTAGCCTTCAGGTTTCCAAAAATTGTAAGCAACGCCTGGTGATCCATGATGAAGGTGAATCATTTTCCGTAGGGGAATACATGAAAATGTTTGCAGGCCCACACCACAGCCAGACTCTCCTTCTCCAGCTGAGAGAAGCAGTGGCGGCTGGTGGAATCTATAAGTGGTGAGGCGTAAAAGCAACAGATGAATCATAGTGCGAGTGAGCCTTATGTTTATGAGGGGTTTTCCAAGGGGTTCGACCCCCGAGAAACTTTTTAAAAATGGGTGTATTTTGGTGCAACTTTCAGCACTATTTCTGTGATAAATGGATGAAAAATATAGGGGCATATTAGCAAGGGCCTTATCGCCGCTTTAGCGGCCCTTTTTGCCGATAAAGCGGCGATATTTTTATCGCCCTATTAGCAATCCAGCTTTCCTGCGTTATCTGCCGGTTTTCCTATCGCCTTGCATGCCTGCGATAATTATCGCTAATGACATGCAAGGTAGGAGTTCCTTACTAAAAGTACACAGAAAAGGTCGCAAACGCAACTTCGCCCTATTATCAATGCCCGCGAAGCGATAAAAAAAGTCGCGCTAACCGCGATTATCGCTGGAATTTAACACCTGATAAAAACTTGACTTAACCATCTTGTCAATGGGAGGTGGATTGTAAGGTTAAGTCCTCACCTGCCTATTAGCAAGCTTTTCATTAGCGCAGTGAATTTATCGCTGGATTTCTCGCGCTATTGCTGGGTTTCGCCGCTATCGCTGGATTTTTTATCGCCTTGGAGATAAGCGTTGATAATAACGCGTTATCTCCGCGATGAAATCCAGCGATAGCCGGCGATAAAAAAAACAGCGCTAAGCGCGCTTTGCGATAATTATCGCAAATCCTTGGTAATATGCCCCATAGTTCTTAAACTGGCTTCAGCCTGCCAACCTCCCTCTACTCACAATGTTGTGTTAAGGCCAAAGCTGCCGATTTTGGAACTGGGGAACCAGGTTCAGTTCTTGGCTTTGGCGTAATATCGTGTGATTCTGGTCAAGACACTTAGGGGCCGATTCCGATCTCGGCCGGTAGGGCTCCGAATCGGATTCGGCTTTACCGGATCCGATTCGGAGCCCTGTTTCCCGACCGAACCGTACACGGGTCCGGCCGAGCGAGTACGATGCGAAATCTCCGACCGACTCGTCCGGGCGTGCCGACCGCTCCGACCGACTCGCTCCCGGCTCGAACCGCTCCGACCGACTCGCTCGGACTCGACTCGCACCGCGCAATGGAGACGTTTCCCGGCCGGGTAAGTACGATGCGCGCCGAGCAGTCCGACCGAGCCGCGCACTCCGGCTCGTAAGAGCTGTCGGAGCCGTACTTTGGGGGTCCGTGTCGGACCCCCTGTACGCGAAGCCGCGCGAGTCGCACACAGGGGGACCCATGGGTCCCCCTACCTGTGCGTGTACGGCGCGAATCGCTTCGCCGCGTACCCGCTGTAGGGGGCGCCCTTGTCCGACTCGCACCCATTGAGTCAATGGGAGCCCGCGTACGCGTTGTACGACCGGCTCCCATTGACTTCAATGGGAGTCCGACCGACTCGAGTCCGATAACATACGGACGCATCGTACTCGTTCGGTCGGACTGCACGGGTCCGATTCGGTCGGAAATCTCTCCGGGTCCGGCTCGGTCGGAGAAATTTCCGGCCCGAATCGGAATCGACCCCTTAATCTCCCATGTGCCTATAAAAAATTAATGTGACCTTGTTTAATGAAGGTGGTGCTCATGTAAAGTGTTTCAATGCCTTTTGGTGGAGTTTGAGCTATAAAAAAAACTGCACAAAGAGGTTCAAAATAAAGCCTTAACATATTGAAAGATAAATAGATACCTATTTAGTGCTGGTTTGTACAAAGTGAAACCATAAAATCCGGATAAATCACAGCTTCCCCACTTAAATTGTGTGATCTAAGGCAAATATTTTATTTCACCACAACTCCATTTTCTTCACTATCATGCATGAAAGCATTTTCAAACGTGAGTTTAGAATATCAGTTGTACAAAAACCTATTGTGTATGATTGTCAGTGGGTCAAAAAGCTGTTGACTACATTGTCATCCAGTTCTTGGCCTCTCAGTACAGCGCACAGTACAGATCACATTAGCATGCAGAATTCTAAATTCTGCCTCACTGAGAAGCAAACAAGACCTATGTTTCTGATCTAGCACATACTTCTGTGTCTAGAAAGCAAGTTGTCCAATTAAATTGGAAACTTGCTTTCTAGACATCAAACATATGTCTGTGCAGGATAAATTACATCTCAGCAAATATGTCTTCTATGTCTAGAAAGCTTTGTAGACACAGAACGTATGCTGTGATTAATTACTTTAATAAACATTTTCGGCCAGGACGAATTTAGAATGATTATTCTGCAAATGCCTAAATTGCTCCAAACAAAAAACTGCTGTCTCGGGTTTTTAACTGCACATGCACTCTACCTCTGAGCTGTGCATCACGGTTCTGCTCTCTGGGATATATCTGGTTATACTCGGCAATTGCGTTTAAGTGCTGCAAACTTCTTGGATTGCTATGTTTTAAAAGTTATACCAAACTTTCCAAAAAGTGCACACGAAAAGCGCTTAGCAAACCCCATGGGTTTTTAGCAAAAAATGAATGCACGCAACATCGTACATTTTGTGATATATCTTCCCATGACACTTATGAGAATTATTTACTAGGCCTGAACAGAAGCTAGTTACAATGCTGCTGCTACTACAGCGAAAGACAGAGAGAGCAAATAGTGGAAAAAGAAGAGGGCGAACGGACAAGGGCAGTGGGGGAATGGAAGGAAAAGGGAGAGAGTAAAGTGGGAAAGGGAGGGAAAGTGAACCCGACCATAATCAAGAGACAAGAAAGTCAAGACTACTTACCCCAGTAGTCCTGTAGTGCGGTACTGCCGCAGATGGAAGCACCGCATATCAAACAGTCTATGTCGCTCTCTTTCCACAAGGCCAAGCTAGCAGCTCCTGAAGTCCTCAGCACGTGACCCAGCCTCATAGAGCCACGAGTTCAGTCTCATGACTCTGTGATGTCAGGCCCTCTTCCAAAGGCTGCAACCCCTCCCATTTGCAACTCGTCACCCTGTGACGACTTGGAAAGGGAGGGGTAGTGAGAGGCAGCTCTAAACAAATTACAAGCAGCCCCAGGTGTACAGGGCTGCTACTGTACACGCCCGGGCTGCTTCAGAATGTGACGCTTATTGCGTCATTAGTGGGTGGTCCTAGAGGATCCCCAAGTATTGCAGGACCAGGCTGGCAGCATGTCAGCTCGTACACTGCTTATTATTCACTGCTGCCAACTGACACATGCGCTGTAACGCATGTATCCAATTGAAGAAACTGCCTGACTGCCTGACATACACAGAGAACGGACTGGGAAGACGGAGACCAGTGCTTTAAAAATAATGCAAATTGGATGGTAATTGCTCTTTGCATTTACCATCCATGTTGCACATAATTAGGAGGGCGTTTCCCCTGCGCCCACCCCCAGAAACCACAGCTGGAGAGAAGGCACCTTCTGTTTAAGACAGGCTCTGACTGGCATAGGCCACAATGTGTCTCTGAGCATTTGGATGGCCATTGTGTTGGGCAAGGATGGCCCCTAACTCTATTGGGCTCATATCAACTGTTATTTCGGTATGTATATTGGCATCGAAGTAGACCATTTCAGTTGCATTTTCAATCACATGTGTACTGTCTTTAAAACTCTGGTTGCATTCTGGAGACCACTGAAATGGTACATTTCGCTTTGTCAAGTCTCTCAATGGGGCACTCACTGTAGCAAAATTGCAAATGTATCTTGATCAAGAACTGGCCATGCCTAGAAAGGATCGCAGCATGGTAACATCCTGGGGGGGGGGGGGCAAGTGAATGACAGTGCTTGCAACTTGTCTGGGTCTGGAGTCATTCCCCAATCAGAGAATATGTGCCCAAAAAACTTGAGTTTGGTTTTGTGAAACTCACACTTTGCAGTGTTTAGAGTGAGACCTGCATCAGCAGGTAACTTACACACATGGGTAAGGGCTTTGTTGTGTTCTTTCTGTCTTCTCCCAAAAGCCAGTATGTGATCACTGTGATTGAAAGCATTGGTAACAGGTTGAATTACTTGGCGAATAACATTCTGAAATATCTCAGCTGCCGAAGATACTCCAAAACTCAGTTTCTTATATCTGAATAAACCAACATGAGTCGAAAAGGTAGTAATGTACCTGCAGTTCTCCTCCAACTTAAGTTGATGGTATCTTTCATTCAGGTCAAGACAGGAAAACACTTTAGCTCCATTGAATTGCATGATCGTGTCTGACATGTGTGTGGACCAGGGTGTCTCTCCCTCTAAATAGCTTTGTTTGCCTCGCACATATCAATGCAAATGCTCACCGCTCCTCTACTGTCCATTTTTGGTAACTACTACTATGGGCGAAACACGTGGCGTGGGGCCTGTGGAGTGTTCAATGATGTCATCTTTTAAGAGTGCTTCCAACTCTTTCTCTACAGTTTCTTTTAGATGAAAAGCAACTCTACGGTGCTTCTGAGCAACAGGGAGATTGTGTTCATTGATAAGAAGCTGTACTTTCATTTTCTTGAGTTTTCCCGGGTCATGGAACAACAACAGGAATTGGCTTGTGATCTCAGACTGAGCACAGAGGCTGTAGTTGAGGGATATCAACCCCATGTCAACATCGGTGGCAAAACTGAGCAAACAGGCACTCAATGAAGTACCTTGTAGCACATGAATGCACCAATGCCTTTCTGTGTTGTTTTGTCACTGTGAACGACCCTTGGCTTTGCAATGGCTCAGAGGTTGCCCAGGTATATACCTTTGTTTCTGATGGAGTGAGGCTAAGCACAGGGTATAGGCTGTTGAACTTTTCCACTGGCATGGTATTAATCGACGCACCATTTTCTATGATGAAAGTTATTGGGTGATGCATTCACTTTCAATGTGATTTTGGGACAGTGTTCAAATGAAGTTTGTCACTTTGTTTGTTAAGCTTTCTTTGAACTGTGATCATCAGCACACACCCATCTTCTTTGTTGGTACTCGATAGTGACGTTGAAGAACCTTCATATGAGGAACTTGTCGACAATTGATTCTACCTGGTTTCTACTTGTCGTAGCTGATATTGCTTTTTGGTTTAAGGGCCATGGCGAGAATGCTTCTGGGACATTCTCGTGTCCATCTTTTCTTGATGTTGTGATGCACTTGATTTTCTTTAGCGAGGCACACAGTTATGAAACGGTTCTCTTTCCAACAACCTTTGCAGACTTGTTCTATGGCGGGACAGTAACCTTCATGGGGAACAAAAATCCACATCAGAAGCATAGCTTTGTAGTTTTTGACGACGTAAACTAATGTGTATCTTGTTTATGCTTGTGCTTGCCTTTCATGGTTAACATTGACTCACTGTGTGCTGTTCCAGCTTCCATGTCAACAGCTTGTCGGTCTGCTCATTCTGCCTTCGCAGCCATCTGCCTTTTTCTAGACTTTGTGTTGTCGCTATTAGGAAGAGAAGCCCTTGTCACGCCCCTTTTTAATAGTGACTTGCAAACCCTATTTTGCTAGTCGGTTAAAGGTTACTGACTCGCAAAATAGGGTTGGTACATTTGAAAATGCATTTTACCAGTCGCAAATGGCCCTATGGGCCTCTTGCGACCAGTAAAGTGCGTCATACATCGGGCCCTTACATTTTCTTACATTACAAATTGCAATTTCCTAAATGCGATTCGCTAAGAATCGCAATTAGGAAATTGCAATTCTGAAGTTTTATACAGGTAGCCCTAAATTCCTAAACATAAAATTCTCACCTCACTTTGGCAGAATCAAGATATTATTGCTTTAAATAAGCAGATCCACAACTTTGGAGATGTTAGGATTTCCAGGATATCAGGCCGATTTCAGACCTTGCAGAAAGTTTAGCCCTTCACAATGCAGTAGTTTAGTAAATATGTCTCAAAGTCAGACGTTGTAGAGAAGAACTCAGTAGCAGGACCTAAATCAGATATGGAGGTCAGCTGACCCTTTCTGGCTCCCAAGTCTGCATTTGTTGCCATTTACAAAGATTCCAAGGGGTAACACTGCCTCATAAATATTAATAACCAGAATTTCTCTGAATCCTTGCAAAATGTCTCTTAGCACTGTGTCAGATTAGTACGTCGTGGGCAACCTAAAAAGTGTCTGCATCCCATCACAAACACTTTCCAAATGAACTGCTGTGATCTAGTCAAATTACACATGGACACAATGTCATAAAGAGCATAACTGTTGGTAGAAATGTATTGTACTTTTCGGTCTGGCTAGCTGAAAAAAGTTTATCAACTTATCACCAACTGGTTTATCGGTCTGCCAATCATGATATATAGAGTTTTTCTCTGCATCTTAATATGGCCATTTCATTGGTGCATTTGTGGTATGAATCTACTTAGTGTAGTGTATATTATTTCCCTTTATGTTGTGCACCACTTGTCCAAAATATCTCTGCACACTTTGTTATTTAGGAGTGTAATATGGGGACACGCAAATCGGGCTGCTGGTTGCCCGCATCATCACTCTGAACTGACCTGGTGTTCTTGCCTGTTGTGGCCCTGCTTGGGTGGGACTTCATCCCCCAGTATGCATCAGGGCGAAGAGGAGGGGCTAACAGCCTCAAAGCAGCTGAGGGTCTCCGGTAGCGCAGAATGGGCACGGGTGTGCCTGGCCCATGCCCAGGCAAAGCCCAGGCCTGTCTTTGCCCGTCCGAGTCCGACTGAGGCTAGGCCTCCCCCCCTCCTTTGTATTTTGAAATTCCATCCCAGGACCCAAGATATGAGACTTGGTAAGGAAGTTTGAGGTTTTTGTTTGCTATATTCTATGGTTAGCCTTTGATTATTAAGGAGATATTGACATGGGCAAGTGAAAACTTGTTCAAGCACATGGTGGGAAAGGCTTAAAGCCAGTAGAATCTGGTAATGGCATTAGTAATTATCTTACCAACGCCATGAACCTGTTGAATAGTGAAATTATTAATGCTGAGGAGAGGCTGGCTGCGACAAAGTCTGTTCTGAGTAGCTCAATGGAGGATGCTGATGAAGAGGTTGCTTTATTAGACCCGGGACCTGTATGTAACACTGTAACAAAAAAGAAACCCAAGCCGGTCCAGGCTCCTTGTGTTTCCCACCATCCTCTTTTGATTTGTGAAGAATCTCACAATAGCGAGCCAAACCAACCCCTGCAAAGACAAGTCACAAGCCATTTTTTATGCTGGCCCCTGGCTCAAAGAAGAGGAGAACAATTTTTAGGGCCAGCAGGAACAGCAGTGCTCCTAAGGGGTGTCAAAGGGATAAGATTCCAATACCTTTGAAGGCCTCATAATTGACAATAACGAAGTTATACATTAGGATGGAAAAATTAGAGGATAACTTTTCGTAGGAATTGAAAGAAATTAAGGTTCGGATCTCCATACTGGAGAAATCTGTAAGTGAAATCTTAGCTTTGATCAAGAGGCCAGAACAATCCGGCGTCATTGCAACAGATGTGGCCACTCCAATCACTAATAATCCCCACACACCTCTTATCCCTTGCTCTCTTCCCCAGCAATCACCCCCTGTCCCCTTTGAGAGAATATCTGCTATGGACACTGCAGCTTGTGTAAACACTATTTTGCATCTTCCACCTGAGGCAACCCCATATGTTACTGTATTAAGAAATGTCCCCAAAGTGTATCCACACTCAATAGAGTCATGGAGTGATTTGAAAAACAAGGTGATACATTGGTTGGCCAAATGGACCTGGGACACACATTTTTTATTCCAAGAAGTGATAATAGTGAGAAGTGTGGGACTGGATAGGCCCCTCCAAAGAGACTGGGCAGGGAGATTGTATTGTTGTGAATTGTTGTTCTTCTAAAGTGGTCAAATCCCTCCTTTTTGGACCTAATTGTGGGTACCAACTTAAGGGAAATACACGAGGGGATATTATGCCTGAACCCCTCTTTTTTTTAATAAACTTGATATGTTCTTTATTATACATTAAGGCCCTGTTCAGTCACAACCTCCATTTAACCTATGCATTCACCAACCTGATTCAATGCCTCAATCTAGCATGCATATATCAGTTCCAACATCTAACAGATTTGCTCCCCTTTCTAATTGTGATGAACAGAACTGATTTCAGGGATTTGAGGAGCCTGATGAGTCTGATTCAATTAATATTCAGCATGTAAAATTTCATCACGTTACAACTGATAATGGGGTGCTATTTAGTAGTAATAACGATAGTACCAATCTTGTAGTCGGTTCTTGGAACATCGCGGGGGTCAGGAAAAATTGGGGAACATAGAATGGCTGGATACAATTAAATCATTTCACTTAGTCTGTTTACAAGAAACATGGGCGGTGGAGGACTTTTATGTACAAGGGTATTCCTCTATTATAACCCCGGCTACTCCCTCAGAGACTGGACGGGCTAGCCCTTTTAACCCCTTCGCTGCTAGGCCTTTTCCCCTCCTGTGCTAAGCCTTTTTTTGGCTATTTGGGGTAGTTCGCGCTTAGGCCCCTGTAACTTTTTGACCACATAACGTATCCACGCCAAATTTGCGTCCTTTTTTTCCAATATCATGGGGATTCTAAAGGTACCCAGGGTTTGTGGATTCCCCTGGAGGGGACCCAGAAATTAGCCAAAATACAGCTAAAGCTTTGGTTTTTTGGGGAAAATAGTGAAAAAAGGGCTACAGATTAAAGCGTCTGGTTTTTTCCCTGCAAATGGCATCAAAAAAGGGGTTGTGGTGCTGAAATCACCATCTTCCCAGCTTTCAGGGACAAGCAGACTTTTGTCAGAAAACCAACATTTTTTACACAGTGTTGGCATTTTTCTGGGACATAGTCTATTTTTGCTATTTTTTGTGCTTTCAACCTCCTTCCAGTTAATGGTAGAAATGGGTATGAAAGCAATAATGGATCCTGGAAAGCCATACATTTCTGAAAAGTAGACAACATTTTGAATTCAGAAAGGGGTCATTTGTGTAGATCCTTCAAGTTTTCTTTATAGAAACAAACAGTTAAATAAAGGAAAAATTGAAAATTAGTTGAAAAAATCAGCCATTTGTGTCAACGTTTTCACCTGTAACTTCTTCTAATTATGACAGCTATTTAAAAGCAATATACCGTTACATCCGTTGGACCTTTCTGGTTGTGGCGATATATAGGACTTGTAGGTTCACCAAGAACCCGACGAACCCAGAGCCAATAACTGAGCAGCGTCTTGCAATGGTTTTTTATTATGTACCGGGTATAAGGCAATTATTCTGGGAAAATGTATACATGGAAAAATCGGTATGAAAGACACCTATGTATTTCTGAAATGGGAACAAAATATAGAGTTTAGAAATAGTAGATATTTGCACATTTCCGAAATTGGGAGTACCCATACTAGCATGAGAATTATAGGACATTTTTCAAAACGACTTCTTTTTTACACATTGTCTTTCATTTGGAAGGCAGAAATGCATCAAAAGTCAATAGATAATAACAGTTGCTCTACAATTTTGTGTTACCCTAAGTCTCCCGATAAAAATGGTACCTCACTTGTGTGCGTAGGCCTAGTGCCTGCGACAAGAAACGGCCCAAAACGCAACGTGGACACACCACATTTTCACAGTGAAAAATGACCCTTTTTTTTAAAAGTGCTTAGCTGTAGTTTTTGAACCCTAGCTCTGCCGGCACCTAGGGAAACCTAGCAAACCTATACATTTTTGAAATCTAGACACCCAGGGAATCCAGGATGGGGTGACTTGACTGGCTCTCACCAGGTTCTGTTACCCAGAATCCCTTGCAAACCTAAACAATTGTCAAAAAAACACATTTTCCTCACTTTTCTGTGGTGGAAAGTTCTGGAATCTGCGTGGATCCACAAAATTCCACCCACCCCGCATTCCCCAAAGTCTTCCGAGAAAAATGGTACCTCACTTGTGTGGGTAGGCCTAGTGCCCGCGACATGAAACAGCGCAAAACACAACGTGGACACACCACATTTTCACAGTGAAAAATGACCCTTTTTTGCAAAGTGCTTAGCTGTAGTTTTTAACCCTAGCTCTGCCGGCACCTAGGGAAACCTAGCAAACCTATACATTTTTGAAAACTAGACACGCAGGGGAATCCAGGATGGGGTGACTTGACTGGCTCTCACCAGGTTCTGTTACGCAGAATCCCTTGCAAACCTAAAAAAGTGTAAAAAAAACAAATTTTATTCACTTTTCTGTGGTGGAAAGTTCTGGAATCTGCATGGATCCACAAAATTCCAGCCACCCCGCGTTCCCCAAAGTCTTCTGAGAACAATGGTACCTCACTTGTGTGGGTAGGCCTAGTGCCCGCGACAGGAAACGACGCAAAACGCAACGTGGACACACCCCAATTTCACTTAGAAAAATGACCCTTTTTTGGCAAAGTGCCTAGCTGTAGTTTTTGAACCCTAGCTCTGCCGGCACCTAGGGAAACCTACCAAACCCACACATTTCTGAAAAGTAGACACATGGGAGATTCCAGGGAGGTATGGCTTGCGTGGATCCCCCAATGTTTTCTTACCCAGAATCCCACAGAAACCTGAAATTTTGCTGAAAAAAATCGCTTTTTTCACACATTATTGTGTGGGAAAGTTGTGGCATCACCGGGCTGACACAAATTTCCTACCACCCAGCATTGTCCCAGGTCTCCCGATAAAATGGTGCCTCACTCGGGTGGGAGGCCCAAGTACCTGCGACAGGCAAGGGCCCAAAACGTATTGAGGCGACATCAAAAATGCCTATCACAAAACGACCTGGTTTTGCAAGGGAGTCCCATGACTTTTGGCCCGGGGCTCGGCGGCCACCTAGGGAAACCTAGCAAACCCACACATTTCTGAAAAGTAGACACCCGGGGATTCCAGGGAGGTATGGCTTGCGTGGATCCACCAACATTTTCTTACCCAGAATTCCCTGCAAACCTGACATTTTAATGAAAAAAATCACTTTTTTCACACATTTTTGTGTGGGAAAGTTGTGGCATCACCAGGATGACACAAATGTCCTACCACCCAGCGTTCCCCCAGGTCTCCCGATAAAAATGGTGCCTCACTTGGGTGGGAGGCCCAAGTACGCGCGACAGGCAAGGGCCCAAAACGTATTGAGGCGACATCAAAATTGCCTATCACAAAATGACCTGGTTTTGCAAGGGGGTCCCATGACTTTTGGCCCGGGGCTCGCGGCCACCTAGGAAACCTAGCAAACCCACACATTTCTGAAAAGTAGACACCCGGGGATTCCAGGGAGGTATGGCTTGCGTGGATCCACCAACGTTTTCTTACCCAGAGTCCCCTGCAAACCTGAAATTTTGCTGAACAAATCACTTTTTTCACACATTTTTGTGTGGGAAAGTTGTGGCATCACCGGGCTGACACAAATTTCCTACCACCCAGCGTTCCCACAGGTCTCCCGATAAAAATGGTGCCTCACTCGGGTGGGAGGCCCAAGTACGCGCGACAGGCAAGGGCCCAAAACGTATTGAGGCGACATCAAAATTGCCTATCAGAAGACGACCTGGTTTTGCAAGGGGGTCCCATGAATTTTGGCCCGGGGCTCGGCGGCCACCTAGGAAACCTAGCAAACCCACACATTTCTGAAAAGTAGACACCCGGGGATTCCAGGGAGGTATGGCTTGCGTGGATCCACCAACATTTTCTTACCCAGAATCCCTGCAAACCTGAAATTTTGCTGAAAAAATCACTTTTTTCACACATTTTTGTGTGGAAAAGTTGTGGCATCACCAGCCTGACACAAATTTCCTATCACCCAGCGTTCCCCCAGGTCTCCCGATAAAAATGGTGCCTCACTCGGGTGGGAGGCCCAAGTACCCGTGACAGGCAAGGGCCCAAAACATTTTGTGATAGGCAATTTCAATGTTGCCTCAATACGTTTTGGGCCCATGCCTGTTGCGTGGTACTTGGGCCTCCCACCCGAGTGAGGCACCATTTGTATCGGGAGACCTGGGGAACGCTGGGTGGTAGGAAATTTGTGTCATCCCGGTGATGCCACAACTTTCCCACACAAAAATGTGTGAAAAAAGTGATTCTTTTCAGCAAACTTTCAGGTTTGCAGGGGATTCTGGGTAAGAAAACGTTGGTGGATCCACGCAAGCCATACCTCCCTGGAATCCCCCGGGTGTCTACTTTTCAGAAATGTGTGGGTTTGCTAGGTTTCCCTAGGTGGCCGCCGAGCCCCGGGCCAAAAAGTCATGGGACCACCCTTGCAAAACCAGGTCATTTTGTGATAGGCATTTTTTATGTTGCCTCAATACGTTTTGGGCCCTTGCCTGTCGCGCGTACTTGGGCCTCCCACCCGAGTGAGGCACCATTTTAATCGGGAGACCTGGGGGAACGCTGGGTGGTAGGAAATTTGTGTCAGCCCGGTGATGCCACAACTTTCCTACACAAAAATGTGTGAAAAAAGTGACTTTTTCAGCAAAATTTCAGGTTTCTGGGGGATTCTGGGTAAGAAAACGTTGGGGGATCCACGCAAGCCATACCTCCCTGGAATCCCCGAGTGTCTACTTTTCAGAAATGTGTGGGTTTGCTAGGTTTCCTAGGTGGCCGCGAGCCCCGGGCCAAAAAGTCATGGGACCCCCCTTGCAAAACCAGGTCGTTTTGTGATAGGCTATTTTGATGTCACCTCAATACATTTTGGGCCCTTGTCTGTCGCGGATACTTGGGCCTCCCACCCGAGTGAGGCACCATTTTTATCAGGAGACCTGGGGCAATGCTGGGTGGTAGGAAATTTGTGTCAGCCCGGTGATACCACAACTTTCCTACACAAAAATGTGTGAAAAAAGTGACTTTTTCAGCAAAATTTCATGTTTCTGGGGGATTCTGGGTAAGAAAACGTTGGGGGATCCATGCAAGCCATACCTCCCTGGAATCCCCGGGTGTCTACTTTTCAGAAATGTGTGGGTTTGCTAGGTTTCCCTAGGTGGCCACCGAGCCCCGGGCCAAAAGTCATGGGACCCCTTGCAAAACCAGGTCGTCTTCTGATAGGCAATTTTGATGTCGCCTCAATACGTTTTGGGCCCATGCCTGTTGCGGGTACTTGGGCCTCCCACCCGAGTGAGGCACCATTTGTATCGGGAGACCTGGGGCAACGCTGGGTGGTAGGAAATTTGTGTCAGCCCGGTGATGCCACAACTTTCCTACACAAAATTGTGTGAAAAAGTGACTTTTCAGCAAAATTTCAGGTTTCTGGGGATTCTGGGTAAGAAAACGTTGGGGATCCACGCAAGCCATACCTCCCTGGAATCCCTGGGTGTCTTCTTTTCAGAAATGTGTGGGTTTGGTAGGTTTCCTAGGTGGCCGCCGAGCCCCGGACCAAAGAGTCATGGGACCCCCTTGCAAAACCAGGTCGTTTTCTGATAGGCAATTTTGATGTTGCCTCAATACGTTTTGGGCCCTTGCCTGTCGCGCGTACTTGGGCCTCCCACCCGAGTGAGGCACCATTTTTATCGGGAGACCTGGGGGAACGCTGGGTGGTAGGAAATTTGTGTCAGCCCGGTGATGCCACAACTTTCCCACACAAAAATGTATGAAAAAAGTGATTTTTTCTGTTAAATTTCAGTTTTCTGGGGGATTCTGGGTAAGAAAACGTTGGTGGATCCACGCAAGCCATACCTCCCTGGAATTCCCCGGGTGTCTACTTTTCAGAAATGTGTGGGTTTGGTAGATTTCCCTAGGTGGCCGCCGAGCACCGGGCCAAAAAGTAATGGGACCCCCCTTGCAAAACCAGGTCGTTTTGTGATAGGCTATTTTGATGTCACCTCAATACATTTTGGGCCCTTGTCTGTCGCGGGTACTTGGGCCTCCCACCCGAGTGAGGCACCATTTTTATCGGGAGACCTGGGGCAATGCTGGGTGGTAGGAAATTTGTGTCAGCCCAGTGATGCCACAACTTTCCCACACAAAAATGTGTGAAAAAAGTGACTTTTTCAGCAAAATTTCAGGTTTCTGGGGGATTCTGGGTAAGAAAACGTTGGGGGATCCACGCAAGCCATACCTCCCTGGAATCCCCTGGGTGTCTAGTTTTCAGAAATGTGTGGGTTTGGTAGGTTTCCCTAGGTGGCCGCCGAGCCCCGGGCCAAAAAGTCATGGGACCCCCCTTGCAAAACCAGGTCATCTTCTGATAGGCAATTTTGATGTCGCCTCAATACGTTTTGGGCCCTTGCCTGTCGCGGGTACTTGGGCCTCCCACCCGAGTGATGCACCGTTTTTATCGGGAGACCTGGGGAACACTGGGTGGTAGGAAATTTGTTTCAGCCCGGTGATGCCACAACTTTCCCACACAAAAATATGTGAAAAAAGTGATTTTTTTCAGCAAAATTTCAGGTTTCTGGGGGATTCTGGGTAAGAAAACGTTGGGGGATCCACGCAAGCCATACCTCCCTGGAATCCCCCAGATGTCTAGTTTTCAGAAATGTGTGGGTTTGGTAGGTTTCCCTAGCTGGCCGCCGAACCCGGGGCCAAAAACTCATGGGACCCCCCTTGAAACCAGGTTGGTTTGTGATAGGTAATTTTGATGTCGCCTCACTAGGTTTTGGGCCCTTGCCTGTCGCAGGTACTTGCCCCACCCACGCGTGTGGGGTACCATTTTTATCGGGAGACCAGGGGGAGCAGAAAGGCTGTAATGGTGGCAGGGATGTGGGCATTGGCGTGCCCACTTCGGGCAGCCCCCACCCTAAAAACAAATGCGCAAAAAAAAATCCCTGGCGTCAAGTGGGCTTTCTGCCGCCCTGGGGGGGCAGATTGGGGGCTACTGCCCCCATCTGCCCCCCAGAGGGGGCAGAAAGACTGTTATGGTGGCAAGGGCGTGGGGGCATTGGTGTGCCCATTTTGGGCAGCCCCCACCCTAAAAAAAATTGCCCCAAAAAAAATCCCTGGCGTTTAGTGGGCTTTCTGCCCCCCCAGGGGGGCAGATTGGGAGCTACTGCCCCCATCTGCCTCCCAGGGGGGGCAGAAAGGCTGTAATGGTGGCGGCGGGGTGGGGGCATTGGCGGGCCCGTTTTGGGCAGCCCCCACCCTAAAACAAATTGCACAAAAAAAAATCCCTGGCGTTTAGTGGGCTTTCTGCCCCACCAGGGGGGCAGAAAGGCTGTAATGGTGACGGGGGTGGGGGCATTGGCGTGCTCGTTTTGGGCAGCCCCCACCCAAAAAAAATTGCACAAAAAAAATCCCTGGCGTTTAGTGGGCTTTCTGCCCCACCGGGGGGGCAGATTGGGGGCTACAGCCCCCATCTGCCCCCCAGGGCGGGGCAGAAAGGCTGTAATGGTGACGGGGGTGGGGGCATTGGCGTGCCCGTTTTGTGCAGCCCCCACCCTAAAAAAGAAATTACACCCAAAAAAAATCCCTGGCGTTTAGTGGGCTTTCTGCCCCCCCGGGGGGGCAGATTGGGGGCTACTGCCCCCATATGCCTCCCAGAAGGGGGCAGAAAGTCTGTAATGGTGGCGGGGGGTGGGGGCATTGGCGTGCCCGTTTTGGGCAGCCCCCACCCAAAAAACAACGCGCCCCAAAAAATCCCTGGCGTTTAGTGGGCTTTCTGCCCCACCCGGGGGGGCAGAAAGGCTGTAATGGTGACGGGGGTGGGGGCATTAGCGTGCCCGTTTTGGGCAGCCCCCACCCTAAAAAAAAAATGACACAAAAAAAAATCCCTGGTGTTTAGTGGGCTTTTTGCCCCCCCCGGGCGGCAGATTGGGGGCTACTGCCCCCATCTGCCTCCCAGGGGGGGCAGAAAGGCTGTAGTGGTGGTGGGGGGGTGGGGGCATTAGCGTGCCCGTTTTGGGCAGCCCCCACCCTAAAAATAAATGCGTCCAAAAAAATCCCTGGTGTTTAGTGGGCTTTCTGCCCCCCCGGGGGGGCAGAAAGGCTGTAATGGTGGCGGGTGGGGTGGGGGCATTGGCGTGCCCATTTTGGGCAGCCCCCACCCTAAAACAAATAGCACACACAAAAATCCCTGGCATTTAGTGGGCTTTCTGCCCCCCCCCGGGGGGCAGATTGGGGGCTGCTGTCCCCATCTGCCTCCCAAGGGGGCAGAAAGGCTGTAATGGTGGCTGGGGGTGGGGGCATTGGCGTGCCCGTTTCGGGCAGCCCCCACCCTAAAAGAATGCACCAAATAAAAATCCCTGGTGTCTAGTGGGCTTTCTGCCCCCCGGGGGGCAGAAAGACTGAACATTGGCAATTTTTTGGGGGGGAGCAAAAGCCCTTGCCCAAGGGGCCGCTCCCCCCTCCCTGGTGCCTTAGTGGGTGGATCCCTGCTTGGGGATCGCCCTCCTGGTGCAATCCCCAAGCAGGGATCCACTGGGAGGGGTACCATTGGAAAGGGAGATTCTCCCTTTCCAATGATACCTCTCCCGTCTTTCTACGTGCTCAGGGGCTGAGATAGCCCCCTGAGCACGTAGAAGTGAAACTGAAATGACCCTAAAGGCTCATTTTAGTTTCGTTTTCAGTGAAATGAAGTCAGCGCGACGTGCGCGCTGATCTTCATTTCACTGAAATGGAGGGGGCCTCGGGAGCTGGGAAGCTCTTCCCCAGCTCCCGAGGCTGATGGGGAGAAAGGAAATCCCTCTGCTGTCTGCAGCAGAGGGATTTCGTGCCCCCGGCCTCACGACGGAATGGTTCCGTCATGAGCACAGGGGCACCGATGCTCATGACGGAACCATTCCGTCATGAGCATCGAAGGGGTTAATACCCACAACAAAATTAAAAAGATTTTATTTCAGCTCACCTTATTGTCAGTTTTTTCACTTGCAGACTGACAAACATCTAAATATTGTCTTAGTTTTTATTTTTGATAAAACTAGATTTAGGGTAATTATCAACCTAGGAAGAGAGTTGGAATATTTTATAAGCCAGACTAAGGATGATTATAGTCTTTTCTGGTTAGGGGACTTTAATAGTAGTAAATGTGATAGATCAGTGCTTAAAAATGGTAGCTATTTGAAAGATAATGGGGAAGTAATGTCACATTTTACCCACAACACATCCGGGGAGGCAATTAATAAAATCATCTTTAAATTTAATCTGGAGCTGCTAAAACACTATTATAAGTCAGGGAAGCCACCAATACCCACCTTTCAAGGGAATGGCCATATTTCTACCATCAATCACCTTTTAGTCTCTGAAGATGGGATGTGCTTGGTAGAATCTTTCAAGGTCGCCTCGAGTCCCTTTAGTGACCATCACCCTTTGTTAGTGATTTTTAATATCAAAACCTCTCGTACTAATGGCCCACAACTTGCGAGTCACATAGAAACCCAGGGCAACAATGATATTAGCCTTAGATAGTCAAATGTGAATGGCAATGCCCTTCTAGAAAATGTTATAAAGGAAAATCTTACTGATCTTAATATATGTACCAACTGGAGTACTTCTCCATGCCTTATTATAGCTGCCTTTTGTAAGTTAATAACAGAAATAGCAGACAAGTTGAGATCTACAATTACAAGCTAAAAAAAAAAGACTCAGGGGTGATTTGAACATAATTGCTCTGTTGCAAATAAGAATTTTAGGAAAGACTTCCATGACATACAGAGGGACAAGGATAAATCACCAAATTAAGAGCTGTTTATAGTGAAGCCCTGGTTAAGAGGAGAAGAGAGATGCAAGATAAGGCTTGGGCCAATTTAGTACAGGCTGCTGACACCAATGATAACATCCTTCTTTGGAAAACTATAAATCAGCCATTCTTGAAAGATTCAGTGGCCCCTAGGGTTGAAGCTCTTGTACAACAAGAGGATTGGATAAAACATTTTGGAGGGATCTTTAACCCAGATGATTTTGCCACAGAGCCACCTTCCACAGCTGCACACTCAACAAGTGCGGTATACCTACCTCCCATAAGCATAGATGCAGTAATTATCACTCTGAACAAATCTGCTAATGCAAAGACCCCTGGCCCTGATGGCGTATCAATAGACATCTTTAAGTTACAAGTCACCTCATGGGCCCCACTTTTAACATAAGTGTGTAACGCTGCAGTTAATGGTTTCCTCTCTGATACTTATACTGAAAGCGCTATTGTTCCAATTTTTAAAAAGAGGGATAGGGAGATCCCAGATGTTATCACCCAATATCCCTCCTTGATTCTACTACCAAACTAATGGGCAGAATTCCTTTGGAGAGGTTGGAAATGTGGGTGACCAAAAACACATTCTCATGGACACATAATATAGGTTCAGGAGGGATGTCGGTATGATGGAACAATGTGTCAACTTACATCTCCTCATTAGCAAATATACTGTAGCAAAAGAGGGGCATATACACTTATGCTTTGCAGATTTAAGTAGCGTGTTTGATTTAGTGAACCATGCTAAGCTTTGGAAAACATTGATCGAGATGGGTGCACCCATTGGGATCATTACATTCCTGTCACAATTATATGCTCATTTGACTACCCGAGTATGCTATGGGCCAAAGGTGGAATTGACTTCCCGCTTTAAGGTTTCACGTGGGATACGGCAAGGGTGTGTTATTGCCCCCTGTTGTTTTCATTATCTATCAATGGGGTGACTGAGACATTGCAAAAAGTGAAGGTTGATGTACCCAGGGTTACTAATCATCCAACTCCAATCCTTTCATACGCCAATGACGCAGTCCTGATTTCTAGAACAGCTAATGGGCTTCAGCTCCTGATTGATACCTTTATTTCATATATGGAAAATAAAGATATGAAAATCAACTTAAAGAAAATATTTACTATGGTGTGTGGGAATGGGAGGGTAAATAAAAGGTTACATCATATCAAGGGAGAGAGTTTGGCCGAAGCCCAATTTTTTTTTCATATCTTGGAATACAATTTGCTAGTTATGGGAGGTGGGGGACACAGTTGAAATTGGGAAAACTGAAATTTTTAAGATCTATAGAAGCCCTCTTTAGATTCTCTGCTAACATAGGAAATAAACCAATCAGAGAATTATTGACTTTGCGTTAAAATAAATGTTCCCCCAGTGTTAGCAATGAAGCGACACTTTGAGGTTGGGTAAATTGTGCCCTCCCACAGACACAAGAGAACGTTTTTTAGACAGACTTGTGGCAGTCTCAAAGTCTACCTCCTTCTTCATTGTACACAAGGAATTTGGCAGTACCTTTTTTTAGAGGATGCTATACAGATTAGATTTGTCCTATTTTGGCATAGCCTATAGGGCAAAGTAGGTACAAAGTTTACTAAAGAATTAATAACATATTGTTTATTACTTGAACATGGTAAGAGGATTACATGGTTGGCCTATATTGATAGCCTTTTAAAAATGGTGGATAAGAATATCAGTGTTGAGGACCCTGTCAGCATTTTATGCTGTAGTAAGAAGGAATTAAAAACTATCCTAATGGGAAAGAAAGAGGTAGATAGGGACAAATATGAGAGCAGTAAGCCCTCCGTTTGCAGTTATTTTTTAGGCTCCATACAAGAAAGAACAAAAAATTGTTTATTAACTGTGCGGAATACTCAACGCAGATTATACTTCACTAGATTACAATTAGGTACTCTGCATTTAAGGTTGCCTATGTAAAAATGGGGGTTTCTCTCTGACGCTTCCTAAATGCCCATGCAATGGTAAATCTAACCAATCTACTATGCACTTCATTCTGTTTTGTAAATTTTACAAGGATTAATGGAAGCGATTTTTATATCTTTTGTTTAATACTGGAAATTATATTTATTACCAGGAAGCTTTTAAATATATTTGTACAATGTGGATATATGCTTCTCGGTCTCTACCTTTATTATAACTGCCATCTCTAGAAGGAAATTTCTTTCATATTTGGAAGCATTAACATATGAGGCTGGGCAATGAATAGTATTGTGTAATGAAATGAGATATCCTAGTTATCTTGCAGGAAGCATAAGGTGTGAATATTGCTGAGCCGCTTTTTTGGACTTTTATGTACAGTTCAATGCCTCAACGCCTCAACGCTTCTCTCACCTGTGACACCCCTGCCGTCTGTAGACCGGGGGGGCACCAGGAATCCTCGCTGCACACAGCCGTCCACGTCATCACGCTAGCGCCTGGAGGCGCTACATAATCGGCCGCGGGCTCCCGCAGCGCGGGTCCCGCTCTTTGCCTCAACGCTTCTCTCACCTGTGACACCCCAGCTGCCTGGAGACTGGGGGGAGCACCAGGAATCCTCGCTGCACACAGCCGCCCACGCATCACGCTAGCGCCTTGAGGCACTACATAATAAGCCGTGGGCTCCCACAGCGCGGGTCCCGCTCTTTGCCTCAACGCTTCTCTCACCTATGACACCCCTGCCGTCTGGAGACCGGGAGGAGCACCAGGAATCCTCGCTGCACACAGACGCCCACGTCATCACGAAAGCGCCTGGAGGCGCTACATAATCGGCCGCGGGCTCCCGCGGCGCGGGTTGCGTACGGGAGGGCCCGTCTGTGCCCGTCGGAGCCCGGACGAGGCTGGCCTCTTGGTTCTTGGATTTGGCAACCTGCATGACAGCAATACTAATTGTACAACACGGGGCAACCAGAATAAAGTCTTCCTGCTCAAGTAAGTCTGCTTCCAACTTGTAATTCATCTCTCCTGGAATGGCAGCAAAAATGAAATCCATGGGGGAAAAGCGGCTACCCCAAAACCCCTGTCATACTCCACACTTGATTGTTTCCTCCAACGGGCCGCAAAGGCCATCGACAAGGAGATCCAGGTCGCGGAACGTCGCTTGTCGGTGGGAGGGCGTCCGGCCGGTCCTATAACTGACCCAGTTGTTGTGGATGCTATACAAACGGTTTTAACAAGTGACTCTGGTCAGAATAACCATGTACTTATCAGATGTCCATCTGTTTCACCTCCCATCCAGCATCATCACCTATCACCTTTGGCAACTCCTGTGCGCGAAACCGCATCCAAAAGAAAAAAAAAGGTAAAACATCAGGAGCCTCCACGGGTCACACGGACTAAATCCAGGAAAAAGACCCAGGACCTAGCTCCCGAACCCCCTGCTGACACACTACAAAGATCACCCCTTATAAATGGCTCTAATATAATTTTGCCCTCCCACTCCGAGGAACTATCCCCGCAAATCATTGTGGCCCTTACATCGTGTATAGAAGAAATTATTGCCAAAAACGTTCTACCTATCTTGGCTAGACATGATAGACTGGAGTCAAATGTGGATTCAATTTATAAATTGGTTGCTGACATATCCTCTGGGGCAGGGGTAAAAACGAAATTGTTGGATGGGGGGCTGACCCCCTCGGGGGCTTAAACTCTGGCGAGGGTTCTTCTATGATGAATGTCGATCCATTAACCTGTATTGCAAATACTGGTCCCTATAGGAATGTTACTAGTGTAGTATCACAAAAGCAGCTAGGGCCTTTGTGTTCTAGACACCTGGGGAGTGTAAGCTTGCCCCCTAGTAAAACTGGGCCTAGTCCCCCTAGTGCAACCCCCACTGGGAACATGGTAGGTTGCAACCGACAAGCACCCCCTGAAATGCTGCATCAAAAAGGTCCGATTGATCATGATGATAAGGTGATTCTTCATCTACCGCCTGATTGCTGTCCCTATGTGGCAATTTTAACTAACGTCCCCTCGTTACAGGAAAATCAAAAAGAATCACAGAACCAGCTGAAGAACAAAGTCTGCTACTGGTTAACATAGAATGCAAACTACTTAAATACCAATTATAATGATATTCTCTTTCTAAGACGGGTAAGCTAGGTTGGCCCGTTACGTAAGTCCATTGCTGGAGATTGTATTATTATAAACTGTAGATCTCTAATGCTAGTGAGTCAGTTGCTTAGCTGGGGGTCAAGTTTAGTAACCCAGGGGCCAAGACTAGGGATTGACATCGTACCGCTTGGGATCTTCTATAGGCATCTCAAATGCGGAGGTCGGAATACTCTGGTCACTAAGCCACCTACAAAGAAGCCCCCTATGAGACAGGAGTTCCCCCTCCTGGAACTGAGAAATAGATTTCAACCTTTGACTGACCTAAATTCTCAAGACTGACTACCTACTGTAATTACCAACCCACAACTGTCATCTGAGGAACTACCTGCTATGCAGTCGGAAGAATCTTCTGAGATCTTTATTAACAATGATATTGTTCAATGTGGCCCAATAACTAAGTACTGCCACCACCCCCAACAACTAGATCCTGAGGGAGTAATAAACACTTTAGGATGCACCCAGGAACCTTTGTTAGAATCCCAGGACCTGAAAATCTTATCCTGGAACATTGCAGGCATAAAGTTCAAGCTAATTGATCCTGATTGGTGTAAGCTAGTGGATGACTTCCACTTATGCTTATTACAGGAAACCTGGGCGGTAGAGCAGGTTCACAGGGTGGGGTTTACTACCTACAGTATAGAAGCTAGACAGTCCATAGTTGGCCACCCAGCCGGTGGTCTTTTAATCTGGGTCGAAAATACAATAGCCTGTAAAATTAAGGTTTTAGAACTTGGCTCAGAGGAAATAATTGGGCTTGAACTCACTTCTCTGAAAGGGAATATCCAACTTAGGCCATTTAGCATCTACAATCGTTTTAGTAGCCCCCACAAGTTATCTGATAGAATAACCACACTAACAAATTTTCTTGATTCAACTAAGGGGAACCATCAACTTATAGCTGCAGGCAACTTTAACATAACTTTTGAACCAGTTGATTATATACAGGAGCTAATATCAGATGGAGATAAAGCCAGAGGGGTCGAGAAGCTCCAGACACCACCCATCAAGAAATGTACCAGGGTGGGGCAACAGGTTTTATCATTCACCATTACTCATGGGGTCCGAGCCTGCAATGGTCGGACACGATCTGATATAGAAGCATGCCACACGTTCAAGAGGGGGGGAACAAAGACCAGGATCGACTATATTTTGGTTGATCTTGAACTCTGGTCAAGTGTTAAAGATATGGTCGTATTAATCCGGGACGATAGCGACCATAATGCCCTGGCACTCACATTGTCTGGCCCAGCATTTTTATATGGACAGCCTCGGCTTAAGAGCGCACCGGTAATCACCACTAACAACAATAAAAAAGTAAAATGGCCACTAATACTGGCTGATCCAACTGTTCTCCCCAAAATATATTCTGAGGTAGAGCAGATTCTTCCTGACATGAGCATTATCGCTACCAGCATAGATGACATTGTGGCCACATTTCAGCAACTGACCATTACATTAAGACCATTCTTTAACAAACAGTGCAAACAAGATCTATTCATGCGGAGAACCGCACCGTGGTACAATAAGGCTTGTAAAGAAGCTAAGGATGATCTAATTGTCGCGGTAAAGGCAAAATCCCCTATAAATATTAAAAACAGTAGGAAGCTGTATAAATTAGCACAAGGTAAGGCAAAAAGGGACTGGGAGTCAGGAAATTGGCGATCACTTGTAGAAGCATCGAAGCACAAGAATAGCCAATTGTTTTGGCAACTCCTGTCAAAAGGGTCACCCAAATTGAAAACAGAAACAGATTGCCATATACAGCCCCATGTGTGGGAGGAGTATTTTAAGCATCTATATGCAGGCCAACGGGCTGCCCATGATCCAGGCCTTCGACTGAGTTCTCCAGATTCCGCAATAACTGAGGAGTTTGCTATCACTCTTGAAGAAACCACCACAGCCATTAATTCTTTACAGAATGGGAAAGCCCCGGGCTTAGATAAGCTCCCGGGAGACATGTTTAAAGCCGAGCCTACAATATGGGGACCTCTGCTTCAAGTGGTTTTTAACACTATCTTGTGTGGTGGTGAAATTCCGGCGACCAGGAGGGGCGCCAAAATCATCCCAATCTACAAAAAGGGAGACAAAGGGTCTCCTGCAAACTACAGGCCCATCAGCCTTATAGATGTCTCCCAAAAAATCTTCTGTAAAATCATTTTAACCCAGATCCAAAATTGGATTGAGGAAAATAACATTCTATCAAACCTGCAGGCAGGATTTAGGGCCTCCACAAGCACCACAGACCAAGTTTTTAGATTTCTTCTGTTAATATGGAAGGAAGTGACCATTAGAGGAGGTCATCTGTATGTCGTGTTTGTGGACTTAAAAACGGCCTTTGATTCTATAGTACGTACCCAACTCTGGTTAGCTTTAAGTGAACTAGGACTCCCATCATATTTACTTAAAATTCTGATCCGCCTGCACCAAGACACTTACGCAAAGGTCAGGTGGAATTCTGATGGTAGTCTTTCAAATGATATCCCTGTTCACAAAGGTGTACGTCAGGGCTGTGTCCTTGCCCCAACATTATTTACACTTTACATAAACAGGTTAATAGGAGAGCTGAATGACTGTGGAGGTGACCCCCCAAAATTAGCAGGCAGTCCTGTGCCTTCTCTGCTTTTTGCAGATGATACGCTACTTATTGCTAGGACGCCCAAGGGGATTCAGAACATTTTGAATAAATTTGATAAAGCCTGTAAGGATAGGGGATTAGAAATAAATTGCTCGAAGACAAAATACATGACGTTTAACCCCTATAAATCCCATAAGGGTAAACTAATGCTGGGCCTGCAAACTCTGGAGCAGGTCAAGGCATTTGATTACTTGGGAGTACGAATTAGTGACAGGCTGGTCTGGACACCACAAATTGAAAAGAGTACTCTGACCCTCCAGCATACCGACTGTGCAATAGCTGGGAGGGCCAGGGCGTCTCCATATCGACCGTTCTCCCCTATTTTGGAACTCCATAGGGCTAAAGGACTAGGAGCAGCCCTATATGGGACCGAGTTATGGGGGTTGGAGAACCTTAAGGACTTAGTCCTCGCCGAAAATACATTTATTAGGGCGATCCTAAACCTACCCGTGAACACTCCCCTTCTGCCGCTTAGACTTGATCTTGGTCTTAAACCTATTAACTATTTTGCCATTCTTAGGGCTCTCCTGTTTTGGTTAAGGATCTGGACCAGTAATACACAGGTCCCGGTGAAGGAGGCCCTGGAAGAGCTATTGATCCTACATAAACAAACAGGCCGTATTATGTGGTTTAACAAGATCAAGGACTGGCTCTTAAAATTAGGGCTGGGGCGTATGTGGGAGGATCCGGGGTCCATAACGAAAAAAATGGTTCCCCTCCTTAAAAATAGGTTTTGGGAGTATATGGATACACAAAGTATTGATGGTAACGCACATGGCACTTTAACCTCTAGTTTTTTAAATATAAAAGGCTGGTTTGGTTTTAAAATGTTCATGGATGACATCGAACCCCCTCAGGCAAGAGCTCTGTATATTCAATTTAGATACGGAGTTCTCCCTCTAAATTCCAGAAGAAGCACCTGGGAAAATGTATCTGTAACTTCAGTGTGCCCCACCTGCCATTCCTCCTTTCCCGAGACCCTTGATCACTTTCTTTTCTTTTGCCCGTCTTATGTTGACCTCCGGAAAATCTGGTTAATCCCTGCCTGCCGCTTATTATCTTTCACACGTCCTAGTGAAGCTTTACGTATTTTCAAGTCAGATACCACAAGGTGGCTAGTGTTTGCAATCTCGAGATTTCTGCTTTTTGCTTGGTGGAAGAGGTCAAAAATGATTAACAATGTTTCTGAGAACCTGATATGAAAATGTATGCCAACTTGTTGTGGGGCCCCTAATTTGATGCCAGGGAATAGAACTATGAATTTTATTAACATAGCTGCTCAGGAATATGGAAACAAGTTCTCCTCAAGCTACCTTTGTTAAAGGTGGATCTAATGGAAAATTTTAACATTGCTAGAGATTTGTGATAGCTTGTTTTTTAATCTTGTATGATGTAATGAAATGGAACATTTTATTGTTTTTATGTTCATGAATTTTTATGATGTAAATGATCATATCATTGAT